>JAHIAM010006550.1:0-91671 GCA_021605205.1 Aegilops longissima | reverse complement strand
GAGGAGCTTGCCGGAAGACCACTCAAGGCACCTAGAAGACAAGGCCCGGCAAGAGGAGCTTGCCAGAAGGCCCGTGAGCAACAAGCTTCCGGACGCGACAAGGCAACAACATGGCAAAGGCGCTTGTCACGCGCAGACTACCACCTGCTCCTCCGCTCCAGCTCATCCACCAACGTGTCGCCATGGGACCTTTCCAGTAGCGCGTGGCAAGAGGTCAGGCAGCCAGGGCGCGGCAAGCAATCTTGACAAGATTGCCATCTCAGCCTTCTCGAGGATGAAGGTTGTGCGCTCCTCAGCGATCGCTCCCGCTCCTCTGCCAGGACGGAGAGCTTCTTGGTTGGTGCCCGGAGCTCCTCCGCTTCTCTATGTCTGCTCCGCCTTGCGACAAGCGCTTCCAGATTCCAGCTTGGCTTGTCGGGCGCGGTAGGCGACAACAGCTTCCTCAACAGCTCCTCCTCCTCGGACTTCGCCCGCCGCCGCTGCTTGGCGCGTCGACCAGCGTCAGCCCAGCGGGCGAGCAGCTCTTCGTCAAGGTCTCCCCTTCAGCCGGAGCCACAGGCTCGGCGCCCGGGGAGCTTGATGAAAGGCATCATCGCCCGACCTTGAGATGGCGCGGGCTGGGGCTCTTGAACTGGCGCTGCAACAGCAGCGGAGAGGATCGGCTGTCGGTGTAGCGCCTGACGCTCCTGCGGCCTCAGGGCCGTCAGTGCGATCGCCATACCCCTCGCCAGCCTCTGCGACCTCTTCGCCGGCGAGCTCGTCAGCGCCAACCTCCCCTTTGATGGCGGCGGCGTTGTCAGTGTTGCCGCGTGCGCCCTCCTCGCCGGCGACCTCAGTTTCCATCGGCTCTGCGGCGGATGGATCGGCGACCAGAAAAAAGAGAAACGACAGTCAAGCAAATGTTCAAAAGAAAGTCAGAAGAAAAAGAACCCAAGGGAAATTTTCAGGCAAGAGGATTACTGCGATGGGATCTGCAGCAGCGGTCTCATCCACCGTGGGTCGTTGGTGCTATCCCTTGCGGAGAACTGCTTGCTGGGAAGCCTCCTTGCGGAGCGCTCCCTTGCAGGGGGTCCTCCTTGGCGATGTAGTCAGCGCAGATGGCACGTCGAGGCGGCGTCCGGGCACTCTTAGTGAGCTGCTCTGCTCCTACAAACCAATAGTCGGATATCGGCAAAGAAAGGGCACCCATGCATCAACAACAAAAAGTAAACCATATACTTCTGGCTGGGGGCTGTCTTTGGGGGCTGCTGAGGAAAGTTGCAGCGTCCGGCAAGGTGGTCTCAGACGCGCCTCCTGCTGCCACTTGAGGATCGTTCTCGGCGACAACCACGGGGTCTTGGCTCTCTTCGGCTCTACGGGCCAGCGTCTGAAAAGGTAAGGTTGAGAATAAAGCAAATCAGATACAAGACAAAGCAACAAAATTGAAGAAATACAAGTACAACCTGAAGCTTACTCTTCTTCTTCCTCGTCGGAGCTGGCCTTGGAGAGATCAAATTCTGGCTCGCCTCGGTGCGGCAGGCGGAGGTGGGTTCCCTTGACGCTTGGCGGGAGTAGCAGCGATGGCACAGGAGGCCCCCCTCCGATTGCTGCGATGGCGTGAGAGTGCTCCAGCGGCTTGCAGTGCTTACGGGTGGAAGCGCGTCATGTGTGCAACTGTTAGCCCGTCTGCCGCCCGTTCGTCTCGGCCTTGAAAGCGCCTTCTTAGTGGGCTAGGGGGCTCCGCTCGCGGCGAGCTGCTAGATGGTGGGAGAGGCGCCCTCGGCAGCTTTCGCTCGACTTCGGCTTCAGTTGACAAGCTCCTCCTCGCCGACAAACTCCCTTCGCTCGACAAGGCTTGCCGCCTCTGCTGCCTCTGCCTCCTCCACGGTGAACCCGATTCGCCCGGTAGCGGCAGCTGCTGCTGCCTCTTCCGGCCTGGTGGCGTCGCTGCATCTAAATCGTCGGTGGTGTCATGGTGAGCCCTTACGCTTTCGTCGAGGCGGATCGGCACTTCTACCAAGCTGTCGAAGAACACCCGCGGCGTCATCTGCGAGCTCTTGCCGGGTTGGGGAAATTCCATGCGAGTCGCTGGCGGCATCATTGCGGATGCGGTCGGCGAGGTGTTACTGTGGACGACTCCCTCGGCAACTTGAACCATTCGGGATGATCAGGTCGTGCTTGAACAGCTCGGAGACGCCGCATCCAACTCCAAGGCGGTGAAATTGAAGTTGAGGCCGGCGCAGCCTCATGATATCCGCCGCGTGCGGAACTCCCAGCAGGTCTCCTCCTCTCTCCGCAAGAAGCGTCTGGCGGCGAAAAATCTGCGTAGCAGCGCCTCTGATGTCCGGCAAGCACGAGGCGCGAGATCCGGGTAACGGCAATCTTCAATCTAGCATCTTCGGCGCCAAGTTGCTCCAATCGTTGCCGCGCACTATTGGGGTTTGGCGCTAAGGCGGTAAAGCTGCGGGTTCTCCTCTACAATCCAACACCAATCTGCCCTCCACTCCTCCCACTTGCTGCGGAGCTCTCCTTCGAGATAGGCTTCCTTCTTGCCGATCCTTGAGATCAGCGATTCCTCCAGCAAGTGGCTCTCCTCTCTCGACTCGGGGCATGAAGAAGTGGCGGAAGAGCTACGTTTGGGTGGACTCCGACAAAGTTTTACAAAGATGTCGAAAACTGCCATGTCGAGACATCATTGGGGTGAAGTCAAGGAGGCGGAACCGTGGGTGTTCATGATATCGCAAAAAATTCAGAGAAGAGGCGGGCGAGCCATATAAAAACGATGCAAAGAAAGGGTTCCCGATTGGGGCTAGTTCGAAGCAGCGGTGGGAGTACCTTCGTCTTGTGGATCTTCAGCGTCTCCGTCGACCGAAGAGATAGTAGTTCTCCTCGGCTCCCTTGCGGCGAGCTGGGGAAGATGGCCCGCTCCTTCGCGGCGCCCTTGAGCCGCTGCGCCTCGGCGACTTCCGCCCTTCCCTTTGTCGACTTCGAACCATGGCGGAGGTGGTGGGGAGGTCGTGGCGTTGGTGGTGCTGGTGGCGATGGGGGCGGGCGCTGCTCTCTTGAGACTTGGGAAGAAGGGGAGCAGCGGTGGTTTCGAATTAGACAGCAAATGGCGAGGTGGGAGAACTGCCCTGTTTCCCCTGTTTATAAGGAGGAGAGAGGCGGACGTTCCGCTTTTGAATAAAAAACCCCCGATCTCTCCCGGCGCCCGTGTTAAATGCGTGCTGTTAAATGGGGGCGTGGTGGAGTCGGAACAAATTCGGCGTGACCTGGGCAGCGTGCCCGTGCCTTTTTTGGGCCTGGCCCAACAGCGCTCGGCACCGTGTGTAACCCGAGCCGAGGGCTCTGTCCGGTATACTAGAGTAGGGGTCCCCTAGTATCCCGAACTTCGTGCAGGCGATTCTGCAGCACCCAGCGGCAAGGCTTGCCGGTGACCGCCAAGATCCTCCATGGTTCCTTTGGAGCCATTCAAAAACAAAATATTTAAATCAAAGACAAGACCCGGCAAGAGGAGCTTGCGGGAAGAATAACAAAGGCACACAGGAGACAAGGCCCGGCAAGAGGGCTTGCCGGGAAGGACGATGACGACAAGCTCCGGATCACGACAAGACAACGACATGGCAAAGCGCTTGCGCTGACAGAACTACTCCGTTTCTGCGCTCCGGCACATCCACCAGCGATGTCGCCATGGGACCTTTCGGTAGCGTGGCAAGAGGCTGTCTTGGCGGCGAGCGCGGTGGCAGCCAGTCTTGACAAGATTGCCATCGTGTGCGCGGTGGCGTCCTGGCGGTCCCTTTCCACCTTGTCTGGTCGACTTAGGCGGGCATTTAATCGTTTGTCCCCTGCCGTCGGGGTTAGGTATGATCCCTTGTACATGTAGCTGTCTGAACCCACGACTCCTTTTACGTTTTGCCCTTTGTCTCGTTGCCACCTGTGGAGACCCTTGAGCATATAAAGGAGGCCCATGCATAGCGTAGAAGAAGGAGGTTCAGTTCATTGAAACGAGAGAATACTCACGCTAGGTCGGTAGCTCTCAGCGCTCCCTAGCAAGAACACAATACAATCGAGACAAGCATCGGTGGGGTATTATCTCTCGGAGAGCTCGAAGCTGGGTAAACTGCTCGTGTGCCGCCTCGATCTGCTCTTCGTGCGACCTCCGCCCCCACGAACGAAAGGGGCTCGGTCCGCCGGTCCCATAGGTGTTCGTGGGTCCAATCAACTTCCCGACACTCTTCATTGTAAACCTTGTAAAATAAGAGAATAGCCATAAGTATTGTGACATAATGCAAAATAACAGCCCATAATCACGATAAATATCGATATAAAGCATGATGCAAAATGGGCGTATCAACTCCCCAAGCTTAGACCTCGCTTGTCCTCAAGCGAAAAGCCGATAACAATAAATATGTCCTCATGTTTAGAGGTAGGCGTCGATAAAAATAAAATCTGGACATGAAGGCATCATGATTATTCTCATAACAACAACATATATAGATTTGTCATATGATTACTTATGTTCAAGTGATGATCTTCTCACAATGCAAAAGTATGAATAAGAAACTTTATTGGGCACCAACAAATTATAACCTCAGTCATTGAAGCAATTGCAATTTATCATAACATCGGAAAGAGTCTATGTCGAGCTTAAAAGCAAGTCCACATACTCAACTATCACTTAGTCCTTCATAATTGCTAGCACTCACGCAATACTTGTGGTTCTGGAGTTTTAATGGGACCACAGAGAAAGATAGGGCTTATAGTTTTGCCCCAACCTTTTACCTCAAGGGTAATGTCAACAATAATAATTCATGCTCCCCACATCCATTTAGATATATATATATATATATATATATATATATATATATATATATATATATATATATATATATATATATATATATATATATATATATATATATCTTTCTTTCAACATCTTTGGGCTTGCCAAAGGATAAAATGAAAAGGAAAAGGTGAAGATCACGTGACTCTTGCATAAGGTAGAGGATAATAATAAAAGATAGGCCCTTGAGAGAGGAAGCGAGAGGTTGCCATGCGCTTTCATGGTTGGATGCACAAAATCTTAATGCAAAAGAGCGTCACTTTATATTGCCCTTGTATGTGGAACTTTATTATCCAGCCCGTCGCTTTTATTACTTCCACAACAAGTTCGTACAAAGCTTATTTCTCTGCACTAATAAGTCATGCATATTTAGAGAGCAATTTTTATTGCTTGCACCGATGACAACTTACTTGAAGGATCTTAGTCAATCCATAGGTAGATATGGTGGACTCTCATGGCTAAACTGGTTTAAGGGTATTTGGAAGCACAAGTAGTATCTCTACTTGGTGCTGAGAATTTGGCCAGCATGAGGGGGAAAGGCAAGCTCAACATGTTAGAGGAACCATGACAACATACTTTATCTTAGATACAAGAAAACATAACCCATTATGTTGTCTTCCTTGTCCAACATCAACTCTTTAGCATGTCACACTACTAGGAAAAGGGCTATAGATGGAATTGAAACTAATGGCGCACCGGACATGTGGTGCGCCATTAATCTCTCTAATGGCGCACCACCTCGATGCTCCATTAGTGTTGAAACTACTAATGGCGCACCCTGCCCGCGGTGCGCCATTAGTCTCATTTTTGAACTAGTGCTTTGTCCAAACATACTAATGGCGCATCCGCTGGTGGTGCGCCATTACTAGTTGTAACTAGTAATGGCGCACCAGCGAGAAAATCGCCACTAATGTTATTTTTATTATTGTTTTATTCCTTTTTTGCAAAAGTACTAATGGCGCACCACCGAAGTGCGCCATTATCTTCTGGATTACTAATGGCGCATTTGTTGCTAGTGCGCCATTAGTAAGTGAGCAACAACAACATATTTTGGACAGCCTCTCCTCCACACTCACTTTCTCCCCACTTCATTCTCTCCACCGCCTCCTCCTTGTCTCGGGTGCCTCTTCTTTTCACCTCATTTCCACCATAGATTCATTCAAATTAAGTGGTTAAGTTACCTTGTTTTGCTAGGTAAGTAAGGGGAAGCTATATTTATGTTGTTCTCCCTACAACAATGTGCACATGCACTTTTATGGCCTAGCTAGATCTATGTATGTTAGTGGTGTTGCATATGTTTGAGGTGTTGCATATGTGTTTGTGTTTGGAGGTGTGCGGTATTTGAAATCGATAGTTGCCAATATTTTGCGGAATGTTGATTCATTTCCGTTTGGCGAGAATTTTGGCATTAAGCATTCTTTGGTCCTATTTTTAGGGAAAGTCATGCCAAATTTTTCTTGGTTCTAAAATATCGTTTTGCTCTACCCTTGACGACCATGGTCCGCACGATGACGAAGGCATCGTGAATAGGTTTTGAGGTCCTGAAGGCGAGATGCTTCAAAAGAGCGAGGCGGAGATAAGATGTCCGTGTCGAAGATGCAAGCTGAATAGCCTTATTGTGGACCGGATTCGGGCAGGTCGGGACCACCTGCTCTTGCGTGGTTTCATGGATGGCTATCGGTGGCAAGGTGATGAAGATGACTATGAAGTCATCCATGGGGGCGGGCAAGAAATGAGGAAGGGCTGCAAGACAACCACCGCGGCTCGGGGCGAAGGCGAAGAATCCCGGGAGATGATCCGGCGGTGATCTTGTACCGATCATCATGTAGAAGATGCAGGACATGATGATGATGCGGCGGAAGCGAGCGATGCTGGACCATCGATGGGCTGGGTGCAGGACCCTCATATTCAAGAGCTGCTTCTCAAGCGAGGCGGATACGCAAAGCTGCCGCCCGAGAAAGCCAAGATGGATCAACTTGAGTTAGGCGGTTACTCCATTGTATGAAGGATGCAGGCCGAGGATACCCGCTGAAAGTAGCGCTCATGGCTCTGGAGATGAAGGTAAACCACAAAATGACCGGCGCATGCTGCGGCGAGAACATGTCATTCAGCACGAGCGTCTTCCCAAAGGGAACAAGTGCCCGACCAGTTTGGAGGCGAAGAAAATCGTGTGTCCTCTGGATTTACCGCCGTGAAATACCATGTGTGCATGAACAATTGCATCATTTATCGGGACGAAACGCGGAGTCTACCATATGTCCGGTGTCTTGGTGTCACTCGATACAAGAAGAGGAAAAGCTCCTCGAAAAGTGGTGTGGTACTTTCCGATCCTCCTCGTCTGCGCGGTATTTAGCGGATCCTAAGGTAGCAAAGCTCCTGCGTTGCAGCGGATAGGGAGGAGAAGAAGAGAAGATGGCGCAAATGATCCGGAGATAGATAAAAAGACAAGATCTTTGAGTCACCCTAAGGATGCGAGCGGTGTAGCGTTGAACTTGAATACCGAATTTGGGAGCGATCCAAGGAACATCGTCTTTGGTAGCGAGCACCGATGGAGTCAATCCGTTTGGCAGCGAGAGAAGCACACATAGCACCTGACCTGTGTTTGTGTGGATGTACAACCTTCCCCGGTTGTGCATGAAGAGGAAGTACATTCACATGAGTATGCTAATTGAAGGGCGAAACAACCGAGGAGCGACATCAATCATATCAGGGGCTGCTGAAGAGGAGCTTGACCGCTGTGGAAAATGCCAGTCATGTCGTGGGGCCTTGAGAAAGAATATTTCCCTATGAGGCCGCCTTTGCTCACGGCGGTGCCACGACTATCTCGATTCACGGATATCTTGCGGGGCAGGTAGTCCACGGATTTTCGGATCGTAAGGTGCATGGATGACACAGGCGTATCGCCAGCTAGATAGAGATCCGGGTCTTGAAAACCGTGTTCATGGGACATCGAAGGTGGCTTGCGGCGATGACCCGTGGAGAAAGCGCAAGGATCTGTTCGATGGTGAAACCGAACCCAGCGCCCGTGTCACGAGGCGGCGAGAAATAGACAAGCTGTTGAAAAATTGGAAAGACGCCTTGCGGGAAAAAAGCAAAAGGCGCGAGCGGGAAAAAAGCGAAAGCGCGCGAGCAGCTGCTGAAGGTATGGAAAGCGAGTCTGTTTTCTAGGACTTGCCGTCTTGGAAGATCCACCGTGTGCCTCACAGCCTTGATGTCATGCATATCACGAAGAGCGTGTGAGAGTCTACTTGGTACCCTGCTCAACATGCGGAGAGGACCAAAGATGGGCGAAAGCAAGGCGGAGACTTGAAATCAATGGGCATCGGGCGGGAGCTTCACGCTATATATGATGATGATGATGATGATGATGATGATGATGATGATGATGGTGAAGCGGGACCACGAAGAAAGTCGTCGCCAAAGGCAAAAGGCCAAGAAGACCGGAAATGACTACCCTCCGCGTGCTTCACTCTAAGTCGGGAGGAGATCGAGCAGTTTTCACCTGCCTCCTAGGAGTAAAACTTCCTTCTGATTCTGCGGGGAAGATAAGCAGATACCTAGACCAGTGAAGCGAAGTTCAGCGGGATGAAGTCTCACGACATCACGTCTTGATGGCCAGAATACTTCCGATTGCAATCCGTGGGATCATGGGCCGCGCGTCCGGTAAAGCGCTATTTGTCCTATGCAACTTCTTGGCGTCATCTCGGAAGTCGATTGGCGTGAGGCAACTCGAAGGCTACGAGGAAGAGATCGTGGTGATACTATGCGAGCTTGAGATGTACTTCCGCCCGCATTCTTGATGTTATGGTGCATCTGCTGGTCCATATAGTGGAGGATATCATCCAACTTCGGGCGGCGTTCTGCACTGCATGATGCCGTTCGAAAGGATGAATGGTGTCATCAAAGGATATGTTCGCAACATGTCACGTCGAGAAGGAAGCATAGCGAGGGCTTTACGACGAAGAGTGCATCTCCTCTGCCACGAATTATCTAGGCATCGAGAACCCGTTGGTCTGCCGTCAGCGAGCACCTCGGCGGGCTCGCTGGATGGGGTCACCGTGAGGTCGCCCGAAATGCATGTCGACTTGAGTCGACTCGCCGACTTTGAAAGAGCAAACCTAGTCACGCTACAACACATAGGCGTGGTCGATCCTTGGGTGGTAGAGCACAAAACCTTTATTAAGAAGGCGTACAATGACCGAGGCCAGCGAGAGGGCGGACGGAGATATACTCAAAGAGCACAACTCATGTTTCGCGCGTTGGTTCAAGCGAAGCTTACGCCGTACCCTTTACATGAGATTCTTCGCGGAAGAACAACTCATATTCGCCTTGTCACGGCGCGAGCACAACGATGACCTATGAGGCGTCACGATATCATGACTACACATTCTACACGAGGCCAAGTACATGAAGGCGATGGTTATCGAAACTCCGGGTAGCGATGGAATCCTACACGGTAAAGACAGGGCAGATACTACGGAAGGATCGAGGAGATCTGGGAGCTGAGCTCTGTTGGAGAGAAGGTCGATGTTCCGTGTCGAGATGGGCCAAACGTCATAAAAGAAGACCGGTATTTCACCACCATGGTTATACGAAGCCAAATCCAAGACCATGGCATAAGCGTCACCTTGAAAAATGAGCCATAGTGCTGGCTTCCCAAGTGGACCAATGCTTCTTCATTACCGACCCGCCAAAGCCCGGTCGTGTTGTCGTGAGGAGAGGCAAAAGGAAGATCATCGGAATGGATGGAGTAGCCAATGAGCAAGACTTGACAAATCTGGCGACCGAGGATCGAACATGGCGGCGATGATGAAGTAGCAGCATACACCACAAGAAGAAGCATGACCACCCTACCTAAGGGCGTCCGTTCCACGAAGAACTCCATTTGCGAAAAAGAAGGGCAAGAAGATTGTGAACAGATAGCTAGCTAAGATCGATTGTATTTAAATCGTAGCCTTCATTTCTCGATTGTATTTCATGGGTACTTTTGAACTATCATGAATATTTTTAAATTTCATGGACACTCGATCTCGATCCCCTCCATCTCGACCGCTATCCCACCTCGCGAGATCCGGTCCCCTAGCATGAGCACCCCCAGTCCACCGGCCGCCCTTGCAAACCCCCGCACCCTCGATTCCCCTACTCAACCGCCGCCGCCGACCCCCGCACCCAGCACCGTCTTATAAAAAAATAAGTATCAAACAGCTTTTTAAATGCTCTTGTCTTATAAAAAAATATTACTGTTATTATTTAAACAAGTTTGAACATATTTAAACACAAATAAGTATCAAACATCTTTTAAATGCTAAAAAATTTTGTGGAGCCCACCTCGATCCCCCTCCATCTCGATCGCTATCCCACCTCGCTTGAGATCCGGTCCCCTACGCCATGAGCACCCCCAATCCACCGGCCGCCATGCCATGCCCCCGCACCCAGCACCGTCTTATAAAAAAAGTATCAAACAGCTTTTAAATGCTCTTGTCTTATAAAAAATATTACTGTTATTATTTAAACAAGTTTGAACATATTTAAACACAAATAAGTATCAAACAACTTTTAAATGCTAAAAAAATTTGTGGAGCACAGGAGTGAACCCGGGACCTCTGGTGTGAGCGGCTGCTGACCGGTCGAACTAGTAGAGGACTTGATGTGGATCAGTTACGGTTGTACATAACCTGTTGGCTCGAGTTGAAATAAAAAAAAATACTAATGGCGCACCACGGTGAGTGCGCCATTAGTATGGACATGCTAATGGCGCACCACGGTGAATGCGCCATTAGTATTGTGCCGATCCCCCTCCCTCTCCCCTTGCTTTGATCCCCCTTCCCTCTCCCCTCGCAGTTCCTCTCCTTCTCGATCCACCGCCGCCGCCGCCGCTGCCCTGACCCACTGCTCGCCCTCGCCCTCGCCCTCTCCCTCCCTCGCCCTCTCCTCGCCTTCCCTCTCCCTCGCCCTCTCCCTCGCCCTAGATCCCCTTCCCCTCTCCTCTCCAGCCTTGCTGCCCCGCCGCCTCGGCCTTTGCCCGCCCGCCCAGCCTTGCGCCTCGGCGTCGCCCGCCCCCAGCCTTGCGCCCAGCCTTGCGCCTCGACCCGCCCAGCCGCTGCCCGCCACCTCGGCCTGCTTGCCGCCGCCTCGGCCTTGAGCCCGCCGCCAGACGCCGCCCGTCCACCCACCGTCGCCGGAGCACCACCACCACCGGACCTTGTCCCGACATCCTCCCAGCGCCCCACTCCCGGCATCCTTATCCTCTCCGACCGCCTCCTCCACCCCGACCCGCTCCTCCAAGGTAAGCTACCGCCCCGACCCCTATCCCCTTCCCTCCTCCCATCCCATCTCCATATGAGCATGATAATTTGCATGAACCTTGGATGCCTAAAAATTTCAGATAGTTTTTTTAACATGAGCTCTTAATCTAAACCATGGATAATCTGAACCTTGGATAATTTGGATAACCTTGGATGCCTAAAAATTTCAGATAATTTGCATGATAATTGGTTTTTTTGAGGAATCAACAAAACTGAGGTAGATATGTGAATGATGAGGCCTTGGTGCCCTCTGGCCGGTAGCTGGGTGGAAGAAGCTTTAGCGGGTTGCGGCTGGGTAGAAAAGGGTTTAGTGGGTTGCTGCTGGGTAGAAGAAGCTTTGGTGGGCTGCTGCTTGTCTTGGTTCTCATCGAAACAACCCAGCTCTTGCGAAATCCTCGTCGACTTGACATGAACCTGCAAAGGAAAGACAATATTAATAAATCACAACTCTACTAGATTGTTAAGTTGGGTGGGATGTAAAAGCAAATCTTCTTCTAAGTGCAATATACTTAGTGCTGCTATATGAGTGTATAAATATTTGTTGCTATATAAATGTGAACAAAGTTAGTGCTTGTATATGATATTCTGCCATGAAAAAGAATAGATAGTGTGGGTCGACCTTGTTTAATTTCTGCAATTCTTGTATATGATATTCTTTGGTGTGTATTGCATTCTCATCGTGGTTTGATCACAGAACAAGAAGGAAAGAGCATTGAAGTACCTCTGCAGCAGAATGAAGTATTTGCCCACTTTGCGAAGGAAGCCGGGCTAAAGAGAAGAAGCCACGTGGAAGGTGATTCTTGGTTATGTTTTTAAAGCAATCCTTGGTTATGTTAGTGCCACTATATAGTACTTTACTATGAACACCCATCTTGGATGACCAATAGAAATTGCAGCCACATGTGCACCGATCTAATTTGAAACATCAATGAAAATTGAAAAAAATTACTCTCATAGCACTACTTCTATTTGCATTTCCCAAACATATGGTTCTGTCCATCCTCATTTCCTGTCTTCCCTAATAAGCATCATTAAGTTATAGGTTTCTTTGTGTGCTGTGCTATTCCTGTCGATAATTGATTTGAGAAGCTGGCAAGCTTTGATAATGTAAGAGTTACTTACTTGCTAATTAGCCAGCAGGCATGTATTATAACGGTGGAATTTCAGCCATGATACACATAACGGTGAGTAAAGATGATAATATCATTTATGAGTTAGTCAACACAAGACAGTGCCACATACTCTAATTACACGGAACTTGCGGTATATAAGAGAACCTTAATCGGCATGATCCTCGACCTGTAATTTCTACTTTTATGCCTCTGTTACTCCAGGTCAAAGATGTGAACCAACATCTTTCATTGTTATGCATATCAAACACCAAGGGTTATTTTCACTTAAAGTTTTAGAATGGGTGCATTTCAATTCATCGATATCTAATAAGACACTCAGGCTGATATAATTATGGAGCAGAACCAACCATGATAAATAAAAGGTGATGTTGTCTATGCATTACCAAAATGTATCTTTGTGAACAAATAAATTGGTACCAACAGCAATGCCATCTTCTTGTAGAATTAGAATGCATGGACATGATCAGCTCAGCTCCTAACGCCATTCATCACATCAATTTCCCCTTATGTAACTCGGTCAAAATTTTATGTTGGTCTACCTAGTAGATGCCCATGGTTTGATTTTATGTTTGTTCCTATCAATACAAATGCTGAGCTATGTTCCATTTTACTGTTCTTTGTGATAGTTTTTGCAACTTTACTTCCCATCTTAAGGCAAGCCCCATTTTCTTGTTCTTTGTTAGCGAGCTGCTTGTTTCTAAGAACTTTGATACTATTTGGATCAAAGCTAAATGAGCACATAGATGACAAAAAAGTTCAGATTGTAAAATGTTCATTTTGCTGCTAGTGCCCATTTTGAGTAATTGCTTAGAGGATGATCCTGTGTGAGCTGGTGGAGTGATTTGTTTTCTACATAAAGCTCTTTAATCGGGGCTGGTTTTAAATGAAATACATGAAGCTTCACCAGCTCACTGTGGGTGTGGGATCCATGTGACATGTGACATTGCATCCATGTCCACCGGGATAATGATTTTGCAGGTACCCGAGAGGCCCTTGAGTTTGCGAAATGTCGATTAACTTCCGTTCCGGCAAATTGGGTACTCCATATGTCCTATTTTCAGTAAAGGTCATGCTGAAATTTTCCGTGAATTTTAGCATGACTTTGCTAAAATAGGACATATAAAATACTGTGACTAATGCATGGGCAGGGTATCTTAGTAGTTAATTAAGTAGGATCAAGCGCCCGGCGTTGTGACTAATGCATGGCTTTTAGGGTGCCTCGGTGTCGATAAAAACCGAAATGATGAAAGGTTAGGCTTTTAGGGTGCCTTGGCGTCGAAAAACCCTCAATGATAAAAGCTTAGATTTTAGGATGCCTCGGTGTCGACAAACCTAAATGATGAGACCATGATCTTGTTCCTTGACAATAACCAACTTTTGACCAAAATTTGTTTCTATTTAGAGAAACATGGCCCTAGCGATGAGGCGGGGGTTGAGCGGCAAGGCATTCAGGAGCTGTCCCGGAGATGGAGGAACAACCTCACTTGTATGAGGTCGTCGCCTTCCCACGATCCACGAGACCACGGATGGTGCCGCCGAGGATGACCACTGATGCCACCAGATGGTGCCGCCGAGATGCCACCATGATGATGGCGGCGCGCGCACGAGATGGCAGCCAACCGAAGAGGCAGCGGAAGGACGGCGCCGATCGTGCTCCGCACCCTCAAGGAGGAAGTTCTTGAAGTGGACTCAGCGGGAATCCAGCGGTGCCCGAGCGAATAGTCAAGGGTACTCGCTTCAGATCGGGTGCATTGTCCGAGCACCGTCTCGATCAACACCGAGAACACGAGGCATCTGACCGAGGAATTTGCGCAACCTCCTCTTCACGAAGCTGCACGAATGATACAAGTTCCCGCTGAATTTGAAAACACAAGCCTCAAAGGGAATAAAGTGAACAATGCTGCCCTCACGAAGATGAGCAAGGCCACATCTACTTGGAAAAGCAATGTGAAGAGAATGATCGAGAAAGGTGAGAGTTATCGAGAAGATCAAGGAGAAAAATCCTTGATCACGAAGATGACTACTAGCGACTTCAAGATCAATTGCTCGAGCACAAGCTCCCAATCAAGTGAGTGGGGAAACAAATCGGGGAGCTGAACATGAGGGAACACACACTCGGTCCCGCCGGTTCTGAGTGGCGGAGCCTATATGGGACAAGGAGGAGGTGGACCGTGCGAGCAAGGCCTACCGCCCTCTTGATACATCGGTGACAAGCGGACCAGGAACTTTGTCGGGGCCGGTACAAGAAGGACCCGAAAACAAAGGAGCTTACCACGGATCCGAAGACCAGGCAGCAGAGCTTGTTACGGTAAGGAATACACCCAGCGTAATTAGCTCCATATGGTTGCATTCTAATTAATGAAGCGAATTTCTAAATGGTTCACATTCCTTCCATGGTATTGAAAGCGATGGCGCGAGGTCGACTAAAACAACCCTTGGGACACCACTCTAAATAGGGGTTGAATGTAATGAAGAACAAGGATAAGCTCGATGGCCGGCGTCGGCTGGTCGTGTGGCGGCAAAGGCTTGTCGACAAAATGGGGTCATACTATACGGCTGGTGTGCGGAAGGAGAAAAGACCAGCTCGGAAAGCCGGTAGCGAGAGGTTCAAGAACTCAAAGGCACAGGTGGCGCAGATTCGGAGATTGTCCAAGAGCAAGTGGAACAACGACTCGGGCGGCGATCACCGCCCTTGTGCCTACCTTGATCTCGGGGTTGAGTCGTGGATTGCGGGCGGCCAATAAAGGCCGCCCGATTCCTAGCTTCACGGCCAGCAACTTCGCATAATGCGATGGCGGGGCCATTGGTGCCTCCGGCGGGCGGCATTAGTGTCTCCGGCGCCGGCACGGAGCTTAATGCACCGGGTGTCGCCGGCGGCACCTCTTGACAAGCGGCCCCTCCGTCAAGCTGCCGCCCGCCGTTGGCGATGCGTCGACGATAGCCGAGCTCGGCGCCATCATCACGGTAACTAATTAAGCCTCTCTCGGCGATGACTTCATCTCCTTGCCTTTGGTGGGCATCCTGGCGCCCTACATGTTTTCGCGGCGCCGCCAGCGTTCGTGCACTCTCCTCCGCCGTGAACAACGAGTTGGTCGATGTCGCCAAGGCAAAATCGTTCAACGGGCAACCTTGTTCCACGGTACCGGATGCCACCCAACTTGTTTAGGGTTCAACTGGTTGGTGCTGCCAGGCTCGACGACTTGTTACCTCGATTCAACCCGTCGGGGCCGGCGATGAAGGCGTGATGACCCTCGGCGCTTGCTGAGCTGGCCCTGCTTTGGCGAAGAGCGGATTCGTTTGGGGCGGGGACACCACCCAAAGACAACACCGCCCGGTCGTGCGGCGCCAAGTCGGCCCCATGGCAAGACCGCTATGGTGCGGACATCCCTATGCCACTGGATCCAAACATGCATATGGCACAGGATCGAGCGGCGGCGGCGGCGAGCGATGATACATTTGGCAGCGTCGATCAGTACTTTGCCGAGCATGGATGCGATGGCGACTTCATGGGGCCTCCTTCTCAAGAACCAAACCCAACAAAAGGCGTGTGCGATCTAGCTGGTACAGCGGAGAAGCCAAGTTGCAATAAGCGCCGTCTGGCGTTCAGCTCTCGAGGCGCCTCCGGCTGCCGACTTCACCGAGCCTCGGATAGGCGAGGTGCGAAATATTATCAGCCCCAACACACTCAAGAAGGCGGTGCAGTGAGCAGAACTCGGTCCCATTACGGGAGAAGAAGAAGGCGCAAAAGAAAGACTAAGAAGGTGCGAGCCAGCGGCACCGAAATGCGATCCGTGCTCGGGGCGGGCCACCTTCACCGCAGGATATCTCGAGGAGGTGCATGTGGCGGGTAGGCGATGCTACCGACAAATATGCTCAATGCTGCAACCGGTGCTATCTGGAGTCTGCATGACGGTGTTCTTTCTTTGGAAGCGGCGTCTCGGGGAGAAGGATGTGGCATACCGGTTTTCCGGGCCAAGGTGCGGAGGGCAAGGGCTTTGTGGATAACTCCATTGCGCGTCACGATCGTCCTGCGTTTGATGACATCCACGCTATGTTGAACCTTCATCCGCTGCACTACACCTTCGTTCGGCTATTTTACGCTGAGTATGGAATCACGGATCATTAGCGACAAGACCCGGACATCGTGATAGTCGACCCCTTCTACATGCGTGCCAAGATCTTGGGCAGCGCTGGGGACCGGCAAGTCGCGAGTTCTTACCTCGAAGGCGTCATTCGGCAAACCAAGATAAGGATAACTTCCTCGTGCCTTACTTTCCGAGTAAGTCCTCCCTCAACCGACCCGTAACATATGAATTCTTACATTTCGATCGTTTTCTTTTAACATTCCGTGTTTTCTGCGGTGACACCGTTGCGCTCATCCTCCTAAGCCCCAAATATTCCATGGCCACGTATTTCGACCGGACCGTCGATTGAGCGTAGACTACACAAATGTCAAGAAGGTTCTTGATGATGTTCTCCCAGCTCGCCAAATCTGGAGGCACCTTCACGGGCCTATTCATAAATCGGCAAGCACGTGTTCTCCCACAATCTGGCGTTACTGCTGCGTCAAGCAGCCGCTTTGGCGATCGAAGGGTGCCTACTCGCCATCCATCACATGCGGGCGATCGTGCGGGACCATCATCAACTTCGCTACCGAGTAAACTCAAAGATTGGGCGCGGCGTCGGCAATCCAGGGCGCGGACCTCAGACAAAATTCTTTCGCATCGATCGGAGTTTGCGGAAATCATCCATCAAGATGTCGCCGTACCTCGGGCAGTTCTACCTCGAAATCAACCGTCCAACGGTGACATCGACACAATGCTACAAATGCAGGATGACAACGCCCGTTCTTTCATGACTCCCACGATGAGCGGCGGCTTCATCCACGCTCGATCCCTTGAGTCGAGTTATCTAGTTCTGAAACATCGATTGGCTCATGTTGTAATTAAACTTTAATGAACTTGTAGTATGTCTCTTTGGTTTGAGAGTCGTTCAACTTAGATGTAATCGATGCTATTAATGTCTTGCTTTTCTCTTCCGATCGTTACATTTGCATACTTATATATTGCTTATGTATTGTGCGTGAATTGGTACTAACGTTTACGTTTGGCTAGTGCATAGCGATGCCGGCGTATGTAGTGTACAAGGTAAGGTTCGGAGTCTCGATGGTGGGAGGAGTGTCGGAGACAGGTTCACCGATTCAGCGATAACAGTTACAAAGGTACACCACTAGGGCGAGGCGAATCTAGATATGCCGCTATCTAGCGGGAGAGGGAGGGCGTTGGAGGAACCGGATGAAGGCGAGTTTCATCGTGATGATGCTCATCGTGATGACCGCAGCTCTCTTCTATGTGATGGTAGTTTAGATGATCGATATCGACTTGTAATGTGAAGACAAACTCGCTACTCATGGTCTCGAGACTTGTAATATAATGTTCTATCTTTGTTCGGTCTTTTCAATTCGGAGACTAATATGATGAATTGTATTAGGAGACTAATATGATGAATTGTATTCAAAGACTAATCTTCTATTGTATTTGATGAATCTGTTGTTGATGTGTGCTGTCCATATTTTGTCAAATTATACATTTTGTAACCTGTGCAAAAACAGAAAATAAAAAATAAAAAAAACCTAATATTCATACTAATGGCGCATCACATGACGATCGCCATTAGTATGACAGATGCATACTAATGGCGCATCACTGGGTAGTGCGCCATTAGTATCTGTGATTACTAATAGGCGCATCCAGGTAGTGCGCCATTAGTATCTCAAAACACTGGTATACATGGCCCACAGGAGGCATACTAATGGCGCACCTGGCCTATACTAATGGCGCGCACCAGCGATCGCCATTAATCTCTGAATACTAATGGCGCACCATTAGTAAAAATTACTAATGGCGTGCTATTAATGGCGCACCACAGATGCGCCATTAATAGCCATACTAGGTGCGCCATTAGTAGGGGTTTTTCTAGTAGTGTCATATTTTAATGAGTGCTCCCAATCATAAAAGATGTCAATGATAATATATCTATATGTGAAACCTCTCTCTCCTTATTACTTCCTATTAATTGCAACGATGACCAAAGCTATATTTGCCAACTCCCAACAACTTTTAATCATCATACTCTTTCTATGTGAAGTCATTACTCTCGATAAGATCAATATGAATTCTCTGTTTCTTTATATTCTTTTCTTTATTCACCCAAGATCATGGCAAAGTAATCAAGCCCTTGACTCAACACTAATATTTATTATATATATAGCTCACGGAATCGATCACATAGAGGGATCATAAAGCAAAACTCAAAACTAGATCATGCCATAAACTTTATTCTACTAAATCAAGATACTACTAATAGGATCGAACTAAGAAAAGCGGTAAAGATAGGAGTTGTGATGGAATCGATGCAGGGCACCTCCCCAAGCTTGGCGGTTGCCAAGGGTGCCCGTACCCATGTGATTTTGTCTCCTTCTTTGTTGTTGGCGGTGGAGGTGTTGTTGATGATGCAAGCTTGTCGTCACCTTCCATGGCATAGGCTCGCCCTCATAGAAGGATGATCGAGTCTCCGAATCCTCAAATCTGCAACGAAAACAACTCGAAACGAAAACAGAGGATATTTGCGTGATCGGTCGTCAAAACCTTCGGGAGAATATATAATGAATTTTTACCGACCAAGATCGTATCATGCAAGAAAAGCGGAGTCGGAGGGCAAACTAGGTGCTCACGAGGTAGAGGCGCGCCCGAGGGGTAGGCGCGCCCTCCACCTCGTGGAGGCCTCATGTCCTCCCGGACTGCTACTTATTTTCTATTTTTCTAAATATTCCAAAGCGAGAAATATTGCCTTAGAATTTGTTTTGGAGTCGGTTTACTTACCATAACACATACCTATTCCTTTTGAGATGCAGGCGTTACGGAAGGTGTCCCTTATGTATTCCTCCGGGTTACGGTTTCAATAATATTAGTTTCAACATTTATAGGATTACCGAGATATAGTGTTTGACTCTTTGACCGTTTACCACCTTGATTTGTGCCTTGAAGTTGTTGATTTTTATGGCACGGAGCGATAGACCTCCTCGATAACGTAGGGACCTTCCCATTTAGAGAAGTTTTCCTGCAAAAATCTTAGACGAGAGTTGTATAGCAATACATAATCACCTACATTAAACTCACGCTTTTGTATCCTTTTGTCATGCCATCTTTTAACTTTTTCTTTAAATAACTTGGCATTTCCATAGGCTTGGGTTCTCCATTCATCAAGTGAGCTAATATAAAATAACCTCTTCTCACCGGCAAGTTTAAAATCATAGTTGAGCTCTTTAATAGCCCAATATGCCTTATGTTCTAATTCGAGAGGTAAGTGACATGCTTTTCCATAAACCATTTTATCTGGAGACATACCCATAGGATTCTTATATGCAGTTCTATAGGCCCATAATGCATCATCAAGTTTCTTGGACCAATTCTTTCTAGACCTATTAACAGTCTTTTGCAAAATTAATTTGAGCTCTCTATTACTCAATTCTACTTGACCACTAGACTGTGGGTGATAAGGAGATGCAATTCTATGATTAACGTCATATTTAGCAAGCATTTTACGGAAAGCACCATGAATAAAATGTGAGCCACCATCAGTCATTAAATATCTAGGGACTCCAAACCTCAGAAAAATAACTTCCTTAAGCATTTTAATAGAAGTGTTATGATCAGCACTACTAGTTGGAATAGCTTCTACGCACTTAGTAACGTAGTCAACAACAACTAAAATATGTGTATATCCATTAGAGGCAGGAAAAGGTCTCATATAATCAAAGCCCCAAACATCAAATGGTTCAATAACAAGTGAATAATTCATAGGCATTTCTTGACGTCTACTAATATTACCAATTCTTTGACATTCATCACAAGACAAAACAAACTTACGGGCATCCTTGAAGAGAGTAGGCCAATAAAAACCAGATTGCAATACCTTATGTGCAGTTCTATCTCCAGCGTGGTGTCCTCCATAAGCTTCAGAGTGACACTTGCGTAGGATATGTTCTGTTCATGCTCGGTACACAACGTCTAATAACACCATCTACTCCTTCTTTATAAAGATGTGGGTCACCCCAAAAGTAATGTCTCAAATCATAAAAGAACTTTTTCTTTTGTTGGTATGTGAAGCTAGGTGGTATAAATTTACCAACAATATAATTAGCATAATCAGCATACCATGGAGTGCTACGAGAAGTGGTTATGCCATTTAATTGTTCATCAGGAAAGCTATCATCAATAGGTACTGGGTCATCAAGAACATTCTCTAACCTAGATAAGTTATCTGCAACGGGGTTCTCAGCTCCTTTTCTATCAACAATATGCAAATCAAATTCTTGCAGCAAGAGAACCCATCTAATAAGTCTAGGTTTAGCATCTTTCTTTTCCATAAGATATTTAATAGCAGCATGATCGGTGTGAATAGTTACTTTAGAATCAACAATATAGGGTCTGAATTTATCACAAGCAAATACAACTGCTAAAAGGTCCTTTTCGGTGGTAGCATAATTTCTTTGAGCATTGTCTAGAGTCTTACTAGCATAATGGATGACATTCAATTTCTTATCAACTCTTTGCCCTAGCACATCACCTACAGCATAATCACTAGCATCACGCATAATTTCAAAGGTAAATTCAATCGGTGGCTAAACAACAGGTGCGAGACTAATGCTTTCTTAAGTATTTCAAATGCTTCTACACAATCATCATCAAAGACAAATGGTACATATTTTTGTAATAAATTAGTTAGAGGCCGAGAAATTTTTGAGAAGTCCTTAGTGAACCTCCTATAAAATCCGGCGTGACCAAGGAAAGTTCTTATACCTTTGATGTCCTTGGGACATGACATCTTTTCAATAGCATCAACCTTGGCTTTATCAACTTCAATACCTCTTTCAGAAACTTTGTGCCCCAAGACAATACCTTCATTAACCATAAAGTGACACTTTTCCCAATTCAAGACAAGATTAGTTTCTTCACATCTCTGCAAAACTCGATCAAGATTGCTCAAGCAATCATCAAAAGAGGAACCATAGACGGAAAAGTCGTCCATGAAAACCTCACAAATCTTTTCACAAAAATCAGAGAATATAGCCATCATGCTTCTTTGAAAAGTAGCAGGTGCATTACATAAACCAAAAGGCATACGTCTATAAGCAAAAGTACCAAAAGGGCATGTAAAAGTAGTCTTTGATTGATCTTTAGCCGACACAGGTATTTGAGAGAAACCAGAATAACCATCTAGAAAGCAATAATGTGTATGTTTGCATAATCTTTCTAGCATTTGATCAATAAAAGTTAAGGGGTAATGATCTTTCTTAGTAGCTTTATTTAATTTGCGGAAATCAATTACCATCCTATAACCTGTGATAATTCTTTGCGGAATCAATCCATCTTTATCATTAGGGACAACAGTAATACCTCCCTTCTTAGGGACACAATGGACAGGACTTACCCACTGACTATCAGCAACGGGATAAATTATACCTGCCTCCAGAAGCTTGGGTATTTCTTTCCTTACCACTTCTTTCATTTTAGGATTCAAACGTCGTTGAGGATCATGAACTGGTTTGGCGTCTTCTTCCAAATTTATTTTATGCTGACGTAGAGTGGGACTAATGCCCTTAAGATCATCGAGTATATCCAATAGCGGCACGGTGCTTCTTGAGTTTTCAATAATCTTTCTTCTTCATGCTCTGAAAGGTTAGCACTAATAATAACAGGATATATTTTCTTTTCATCAAGATAAGCATACTTAAGATTATCGAACAGCGGTTTAAGCTCAAAACAGGATCACCTTTGGGTGGAGGAGGATCCCTAAGTTTCAACAGCAAATTGTGTTTGAGAATAGGTTCTTGTTTAAAGAATACTTCATCTATTTCCTTCTTTCATTCATAAACATATCATTTTCATGGTCTAGCAAATAGTGTTCCAAAGGATCACTAGGAGAATGCGACAATAGAAGCAAGACCAATAATTTCATCCTTACTAGGCAATTCTTCCTCACAATGTTGTTTACTAAATTTAGAAAATTAAACTCATGAACCATATCATCCAAGCCAATAGTAACAACATTCTTTTCGCAATCTATCTTAGCATTAACAGTATTCAAGAAGGGTCTACCAAATATAATGGGACAAAAGCTATCTTGTGGAGAACCAAGAACAAGGAAATCAGCGGGATATTTGGTTTTCCACAAGACTTCAACATCTCTAACAATTCCCATTGCGATATAGTATCTCTATTGGCAAGTTTAATTGTAACATCAATATCTTCTAACTCAGCAGGTGCGATATCATGCATAATTTCTTTATATAAGTCAATGGGTATAACACTAGCACTAGCACCCATATCACATAAGCCATGATAACAATGATCTCCTATTTTAACAGAAATAACGAGCACGCCTACCACAGGTCTATGTTTATCTCTATCACAGGGTTTAGCAATTCTAGCAGTTACACCAGAGAATTGAATGACATGCCCATCAATATTATCAGACAAGAGATCTTTAACAATAGCAATATTAGGTTCTACTTTGAGTTGCTCAGGAGGTGTATAAGTTCTAATATTGCTTTTACGAAAAACAGTTGAACCTTTAGCATGATCCTTTACTCTAACAGGGAAAGGTGGTTTCTCAACATAAGAGGTAGGAACAATAGTATCATTATAAGTGATAGTCTTTTCTTCAACTTTAATAGGTGCATCTACTTTTACTTCTATGGGAGGATGATATTTAAACCACTTCTCCTTAGGGAGATCAACATAAGTAGCAAAAGATTCACAGAAAGAAGCTACTATCTTAGAGTCAAGTCCATATTTAGTGCTAAACTTACGGAAAATATCGGTATCCATAAAAGATTTAACACAATCAAACTTAGGTGTCATACCTGACTCCTTACCTTCGTCGAGGCCCCAAACTTCAGAGTTGCGTTTAATTCTATCCAATAAATTCCATCTGAATTCAATAGTCTTCACCATAAAAAAGCCAGCACAAGAAGTATCGAGCATGGTTTGATTATTATGAGAAAGCCGAGCATAAAAACTTTGCATAATTATTTCTCTTGAGAGCTCATGATTGGGGCATGAATATAACATTGATTTAAGCCTCCCCCAAGCTTGAGCGATGCTTTCTCCTTCATGAGGCCAAAAATTATATATATAATTGCGATCACGATGAACAAGATGCATAGGGTAATACTTTTGATGAAATTCCAATTTCACTCTTTTATAGTTCCATGATCTCGTATCATCACATAGCCTATACCTTGTCAATGCGTCCCCCTCCAAAGAAAAAGGGAAAGCCTTCTTCTTAACAACATCATCGGGTATACCTGCAAGCTTAAATAGTCCACAAATATCATCCACATAGCGTAGATGCTCGTCAGGATGCTTTGTTCCATCTCCTGCAAAAGTGTTAGCTAGCAGTTTTTCCATCATACCCGAAGGAAATTCAAAAGGAGTTTCATTTTCAATAGGTTCAGTAGGTTGAGGAGCTACTCTTTGCTCTACTGGACGTTGTGAAGATACCCCGAACAAGCCCCTCAGAGAATCACTTTCCATAGTAACAAGTGACAGAATATTTCAGCACACTATATAAATTTTTTCCTTACCAAATTCCACCTACCAAAGGCGCTACACTCCCCGGCAACGGCGCCAGAAAAGAGTCTTGATGACCCACAAGTATAGGGGATCTGTCGTAGTCCTTTCGATAAGTAAGAGTGTCGAACCCAACGAGGAGCAGAAGGAAATGATAAGCAGTTTTCAGCAAGGTATTCTCTGCAAGTACTGAAATAAATGGTAACAGATAGTTTTGTGATGAGGTAAATTGTAACGAGCAACAAGTAACAAAAGTAAATAAGGTGCAGCAAGGTGGACCAATACTTTTTGTAGCAAAGGACAAGCCGAAACAAACTCTTATAATAGGAAAAGCGCTCCCGAGGACACATGGGAATATCATCAAGCTAGCTTTCCTCACGCTCATATGATTCGCGTTCGGTACTTTGATAATTTGATATGTGGGTGGACCGATGCTTGGGTGCTGTTCTTACTTGAACAAACATCCCACTTATGATTAACCTCTATTGCAAGCATCCGCAACTACAACAAAAGTTTTAAGGTAAACCTAACCATAGCATGAAACATATGGATCCAAATCAGCCCCTTACGAAGCAACGCATAAACTAGGGTTTAAGATTCTGTCACTCTAGCAACCCATCATCTACTTATTAATTCCCAATGCCTTCCTCTAGGCCCAAATAATGGTGAAGTGTTATGTAGTCGAAGTTCACATAACACCACTAGAGGATAGACAACATACATCTCATCAAAATATCGAACGAATACCAAATTCACATGACTACTAATAGCAAGACTTCTCCCTTGTCCTCAGGAACAAACGTAACTACTCACAAAGCATATTCATGTTCATAATCAGAGGGGTAATAATATGCATAAAGGATCTAAACATATGATCTTCCACCAAATAAACCAACTAGCATCAACTACAAGGAGTAATCAACACTACTAGCAACCTACTAGCACCAATCCCGGACTTGGAGACAAGAATTGGATACAAGAGATGAAGTAGGGTTTGGAGATGAGATGGTGCTGGTGAAGAATTTGATGGAGATTGCCCTCTCCCGATGAAAGGAGCGTTGGTGATGATGATGACGATGATTTCCCCCTCCCGGAGGGAAGTGTCCCCGGCAGAACAGCTCTGTTGGAGCCCTAGATTGGTTCCGCCAAGGTTCCGCCTCGTGGCGGCGGAGTCTCGTCCCGAAAGGTTGCTTATGATTTTTTTCTCATCGAAAGAGCTCATATAGGAGAAGATGGGCGTTGGAGAGCCACCAGGGGGCCCACGAGGTAGGGGGGCGCGCCCATGGGGGGAGGGCGCGCCCCCACCCTCGTGAGCAGGGTGTGGGCCCCCTGGCCTTCATCTTTGGCGACGATTTTTCTTTACTTATTTTAAGATATTCCGTGGAGTTTCAGGACTTTTGGAGTTGCACAGAATAGGTCTCCAATATTTGCTCCTTTTCTAGCCAGAATTCCAGCTGCCGGCATTCCCCCTCTTCATGGTAAACCTTGTAAAATAAGAGAGAATAGCCATAAGTATTGTGACATGACGTAAAATAACAGCCCATAATGTGATAAATATCGATATAAAAGCATGATGCAAAATGGACGTATCACGGTTCAGTTTTGCTTGACTTCTAATGTGTTTCAAAGATTCATGATCAGAATGTATAACAGATTCTTTGGGCCATAAATAATGTTGCCATGTTTCTAAAGTCCGAACAAGAGCAAATAATTCTTTATCATAAGTAGAATAGTTCAGACTAGGCCCACTCAATTTTTCAGAAAAGTATGCAACAGGTTTGCCATCTTGTAATAACACACCTCCTAATCCAATTCCACTAGCATCACATTCAAGCTCAAAAGTCTTATTAAAATCAGGAAGTTGGAGTAAAGGAGCATGTGTCAACTTATCTTTCAATATCGTGAAGGCCTCTTCCTATCACGGTACCCAAAACAAAAGGCACATCCTTCTTTGTAAGCTCGTTGAGAGGTGCAGCAATGGTGCTAAATTCTCTCACAAAGCGCCTATAGAAACCAACAAGTCCAAGAAAACTCCGCACTTGTGTGACCGTCTTGGGCTGCGCCAACTCTCAATAGCTTCCATCTTGGCTTTATCAACTTCAATTCCCTGTGGAGTAACAACATAGGCAAGAAAAGATACTCGGTCGGTGCAAAAGGTGCACTCCCAAGGTTACCAAACAAACGTGCATCACGTAGAGCAATAAAAACAGCACATAAATGTTCCAAATGTTCTTCCAAAGATTTGCTACAAATCAGTATATCATCAAAATAGAGTACCACAAATCGTCCAATGAAAGCACGTAAAACTTCGTTCATTAGTCTCATGAAAGTACTAGGTGCATTAGTTAACCCAAAAGGCATGACTAACCACTCATATAAACCAAACTTAGTTTTAAATGTTGTTTTCCATTCATCTCCCAATTTCATACGAATTTGATGGTATCCACTCATAAATCAACTTTGGAGAATATTGTAGAGCCACTCAATTCATCAAGCATATCATCTAGCCTAGGAATAGGATGTCGACAACGAATAGTAATATTATTAATGCCTCTACAATCAACACACATACGTGACGTACCATCCTTTTTAGGCACTAGTATAATAGGAACAACACATGGACTAAGAGATTCGCGTATATAACCTTTGTCGAGCAGCTCCTGTACTTGACGCATAATCTCCTTCGTCTCCTCTGGATTGGTACGGTATGGTGAACGGTTGGGTAGCGATGCACTGGGAATTAAGTCAATTTGATGCTCAATCCCTCGAATAGGTGGTAATCCCGGTGGCACGTCTTGTGGGAAGACGTCAGCGAACTCCTGCAAAATGTTAGTGGCAGCAGGGGGCAAAGAAGAAGGTACGTACTCGAATGAAAATAATGCCTCTTTGCACACAAAAGCATAGCAAACAGATTTGCTAAAATCTAGCTCATCAATAACAGATTTGGTGGCAAGTAAACATGCACTTTTCAATTTAATTTCAGAAGCAACACTAGATGGTTTATTATTAGGCTTCATTTGTTGCTCAAATTCTTTTGCCACAATCTGATTTTCACTCTTATTTTTCTCTTGTTTTGCTTTATTAGCTCTATTAATATCATCTTTCAAAATGGAATCAGGAGTCATAGGAAGCAAAGTAATATTTTTATCCTTATGAACAAGAGTATACTGATTGTTTCTACCATGGTGTATAGAATTTTATCAAATTGCCATGGTCTACCAAGTAATAAGGAACATGCTTGCATAGGTACCACATCACAATCAACATAATCAGCATATGTAGAGATACTAAAATGCACCCGAACAGTACGTGTTACCTTAACCTTGCCACTGTTGTTGAACCATTGGATGTAGTAAGGATGTGGATGTGGTCTTGTGGTGAGAGGTAACTTCTCCACCATCTCCATGCTAGCCAAGTTGTTGCAGCTCCCTCCATCTATGATGCCACGAATAGAACGTTCCTTCACAACTCCCTTTGTATGGAACAAATTATGCCGCTGATTTTGCTCAACTTGTGTAACCTGCACACTCAAAACACGTTGAGCAACTAAACATTCATACCTGCCAGCATCTTCAGCAGCCATGTATTCTGTCTCATGATCAGAATCATCTCCACCGTGTTCTTCATGTGTAATAAGAGCCAAAGTCTCCTCATCATAGTCACTAGCGGACTCATACCCACCATCCTCGGTAGCAATCATCACACGCTGAGATTTGCATTCTCATAGCTGCCAAGAAAGATTATGTCCTAGAAGCACCGCTAGGTGAAGCACCCATCGAGAGAACCAAGGCGTTATGAGCGATTGGCGTTCGTCGTCTTGATGATTACTCCCTCGTTCGATGCGGCATGCTTTACAGCTTAGAACCGGGGCTCCAAAAGCGTTTTGAGCAACACGGAGCATATGAAATGTTGAAGAGCTGAAAATGGTTTTCCAAGCTCATGCCGGGTCGAGAGATATGAAGTCTCCGACAAGTTCTTGATTGTAAGATGGAGGAAAATAGTTACATCGGTGAGCACATACTCAAAATATCAGGGTTGCACAACCGCTGACTCAGCCGGGAGTTAATCTCCGGATGGCGCTGATCATTGACATGATCCTTGATCGCTTCCACCAAGCTACAAGAGCTTTGTGATGAACTTCAATATCGCGTGGATGGAAAAGACCAATCACGAGGTATATTCAATGCTGAAATCAGCGGAGGTGGAGATCAAAAAGGAACATCAAGTGTTGATGGTGAATAAAACCACTAAGTTTAAGAAAGGCAAGGGTAAGAAGAACTTCAAGAAGGACGGCAAGGGAGTTGCCGTGCACAGTAAGCCGCTTGCCGGGAAGAAGCCAAAGAATGGACCCAAGCCTGAGACTGAGTGCTTTTATTGCAAGGGAAGTGGTCACTGGAAGCGGAACTACCCCAAATACTTATCGGACAAGAAGGCCGGCAACACTAAAGGTATATGTGTTATACATGTAATTGATGTGTATCTTACCAGTGCTCGTAGTAGCTCCTGGGTATTTTATACCGGTGCGGTTGCTCATATTTGTAACTCAAAGCAGGAGCTGCGGAATAAGCGGAGACTGGTGAAGGACGAAGTGACGATGCGCGTGGGAATGGTTCCAAGGTCAATGTGATCACCGTCGGCACGCTACCTCTACATTTACCTACGGGATTAGTTTTAAACCTCAATAATTGTTATTTAGTGCCAGCTTTGAGCATG
Source organism: Aegilops longissima (assembly GCA_021605205.1). Classification (NCBI taxonomy): domain Eukaryota; kingdom Viridiplantae; phylum Streptophyta; class Magnoliopsida; order Poales; family Poaceae; genus Aegilops; species Aegilops longissima. The sequence continues at coordinate 63,062 of JAHIAM010006550.1, read as the reverse complement.
AACATTGTATCAGGATCTCGTTTACTTCAAGATGGCTACTCATTTAAATCCGAGAATAATGGTTGTTCTATTTATATGAGAGATATGTTTTATGGTCATGCCCCGCTGGTGAATGGTTTATTCTTAATGAACCTCGAGCGTAATGTTACACATATTCATAGTGTGAATACCAAAAGATGTAAGGTTGATAATGATAGTCCCACATACTGATGGCACTGCCGCCTTGGTCACATAGGTGTCAAACGCATGAAGAAGCTCCATGCAGATGGACTTTTGGAGTCTCTTGATTCTGAATCATTTGACACGTCACGAACCATGCCTCATGGGTAAAATGACCAAGACTCCGTTCTCGGAACAATGGGCGAGCAACCAACTTATTGGAAATCATACATCTTGATGTGTGCGGTCCAATGAGTGTTAAGGCTCGCGATGGCTATCGTTATGTTCTCACTCTCACTGATGACTTGAGTAGATATGGGTATGTTTACTTAATGAAACACAAGTCTGAGACCTTTGAAAAGTTCAAGGAATTTCAGAGTGAGGTTGAATCAACGTGACAGGAAAATAAAGTTCTTACGATCAGATTGTGGAGGGGAATATTTGAGTCACGAATTTGGCACACACTTAAGGAAATGTGGAATCGTTTCACAACTCACGCCGCCTGGAACACCTCAGCGGAATGGTGTGTCCGAACGTCGTCGCACTCTATTAGATATGGTGCGATCTATGATGTCTCTTACCGATCTACTGCTCTCATTTTGGGGCTATGCTTTAGAGACTGCCGCATTCACTTTAAATAGGGCTCCGTCGAAATCCATTGAGACGACACTGTATGAATTATGGTTTGAAAAGAAACCTAAGCTGTTGTTTCTAAAAGTTTGGGGATGCGATGCTTATGGCAAGAAATTTCAACCTGAAAAACTCGAACCCAAGTCGGAAAAATGCGTCTTCATAGGATACCCTAAGGAAACCATTGGGTATACCTTCTACCTAAGATCCGAGGGTAAGATCTTTGTTGCTAAGAACGGATCCTTTCTGAAGAAAGAGTTTCTCTCGAAAGAAGTAAGTGGGAGGAAAGTAGAGCTTGATGAAGTACTACCTCTTGAAACGGAAAGTGGCGCAGCTCGGGAAGATGTTCTGTGGTGCTGCACCGACTAGAGAGGAGGTTAATGATGATGATCAAGGTACTTGGATCAAGCTCCTCTTGATCTTCGTGGGTCCACAAGGACACGTTCCGCACCAGAGTGGTACGACAACCCTGTCTTGGAAATCATGTTGTTAGACAACGATGAACCTTCGAGCTATGAAGAAGCGATGGCGGGCCCAGATTCTGACAAATGGCTAGAAGCCACGAAATCCGAGATAGGATCCATGTATGAAAACGAAGTATGGACTTTGACTGACTTGCCCGATGATCGGTGAGCCATAGAAAATAAATGGATCTTTAAGAAGAAGACAGACGCGGATGGTAATGTGACCATCTATAAGGCTCGACTTGTCGCTAAGGGTTATCGACAAGTTCAAGGGGTTGACTACGATGAGACTTTCTCACCCGTAGCGAAGCTGAAGTCTGTCCGAATCATGTTAGCAATTGCCGCATTCTATGATTATGATATATGGCGAATGGACGTCAAAACAACATTCCTTAACGGCTTTCTTAAGGAAGAATTGTATATGATGCAGCCGGAGGGTTTTGTCGATCCTGAGAATGCTAACAAGGTGTGCAAGCTCCAACGCTCAATCTATGGGCTGGTGCAAGCATCTCGGAGTTGGAACATTCGATTTGATGAGATGATCAAAGCGTTTGGGTTTACACAGACTTATGGAGAAGCCTATGTTTACAAGAAAGTGAGTGGCAGCTCTGTAGCATTTCTTATATTATATGTGGATGACATACTGTTGATGGGAAATGATATAGAATTCTTGGAAAGCATAAAGGCCTACTTGAACAAGTGTTTTTCAATGAAGGACCTTGGAGAAGCTGCTTATATATTAGGCATCAAGATCTATAGAGATAGATCGAGACGCCTCATTGGTCTTTCACAAAGTACGTACCTTGACAAGATATTGAAGAAGTTCAATATGGATCAGTCCAAGAAGGGTTCTTGCACAGTATTGCAAGGTGTGCGATTGGCGCTGACTCAATGCCCGACCACGATAGAAGATAGAGAAAAGATGAGCGTCGTCCCCTATGCCTCGGCCATAGGGTCTATTATGTATGCCATGCTGTGTACCAGACCTGATGTAAACCTTGCCGTAAGTTTGGTAGGAAGGTACCAAAATAATCCCGGCATGGAACACTGGACAGCGGTCAAGAATATCCTGAAGTACTTGAAGAGGACTAAGGATATCTTTCCCGTTTATGGAGGTGACGAAGAGCTCGTCGTAAAGGGTTACGTCGATGCTAGCTTCGACACAGATCTGGATGACTCTAAGTCACAAACCGGATCGTGTATATTTTGAATGGTGGGGCGATGGCTGGTGCGATTTGCAAGCAAAGCGTCGTGGCGGGATCTACATGTGAAGCGGAATACATGGCAGCCTCGGAGGCACCGCATGAAGCAATCTGGCTGAAGGAGTTCATCACCGACCTAGGAGTCATACCCAATGCGTCGGGGCCGGTCACTCTCTTTTGTGACAACACTGGAGCTATTGCCCTTGCCAAGGAGCCCAGGTTTCACAAGAAGACCAGGCACATCAAGCGTCGCTTCAACTCCATTCATGAAAATGTTCAAGATGGAGAAATAGATATTTGCAAAGTGCATACGGATCTGAATGTCGCAGATCCGTTGACTAAACCTCTCCCTAGAGCAAAACATGATCAACACCAGAACTCTATGGGTGTTCGATTCATCACAATGTAACTAGACTATTGACTCTAGTGCGAGTGGGAAACTGTTGGAAATATGCCCTAGACGCAATAATAAAATGGTTATTATTATATTTCTTTGTTCATGATAATTGTCTATTGTTCATGCTATAATTGTGTTATCCGGAAATCGTAATACATGTGTGAATACATAGACCACAACATGTCCCTAGTGAGCCTCTAGTCGACTAGCTCGTTGATCAACAGATAGTCATGGTTTCCTAACTATGGACATTGGATGTCATTGATAACGGGATCACATCATTAGGAGAATGATGTGATGGACAAGACCCAATCATAAGCATAGCACAAGATCGTGTAGTTCGTTTGCTAGAGCTTTTCCAAATGTCAAGTATCATTTCCTTAGACCATGAGATTGTGCAACTCCCGGATACCGTAGGAGTGATTTGGGTGTGCCAAGCGTCCTGGCATGGCGGGTGGCTATAAAGGTGCACTACGGGTATCTCCGAAAGTGTCATTAGGTTGGCACGAATCAAGGCTGGGATTTGTCACTCCGTATGACGGAGAGGTATCTCTGGGCCCACTCGGTAATGCATCATCATAATGAGCTCAATGTGACCAAGTGTTTGGTCACGGGATCATCATTACGGTATGAGTAAAGTGACCTGCCGTAACGAGATTGAGCGAGGTATTGGGATCCGACGATCGAATCTCGGGCAAATAACGCACCGATTGACAAAGGGAATTGTATACGGGATTGATTGAATCCTCGACATCGTGCTTCATCCGATGAGATCATCGAGGAGCATGTAGGAGCCAACATGGGTATCCAGATCCTGCTGTTGGTTATTGACCGGAGAGTCGTCTCGGTCATGTCTGCGTGTCTCGAACCCGTAGGGTCTACACATAAGGTTCGGTGGCGCTAGGGTTGTAGAGATATTAGTATCACGGTAACCCGAAAGTTGTTTGGAGTCCGGATGAGATCCCGGACGTCACGAGGAGTTCGGAATGGTCGGAGGTGAAGAGTTATATATAGGAAGTCCGTTTTGACCATCGGGAAAGTTTGGGGTCACGGTATTGTCTGGGACCACCGGAAGGGTCTCGAGGTCCACCGGTGGGGCCACCTATCCGGAGGGCCCCATGGGCTGAAATGGGGAAGGAACCAGCCTGGTGGGCTGGTGCGCCTTGGGCTTCCCTGCGCCTAGGGTTGGAAATCCTAGGGGTGAAGTGCGCCCACTTGGCAGGGGGCAAGCCACCCCTTGGCCGCCGCCCCTTGGAGATTGGATCTCCTAGGGCGGCGCCCCAGGGGCCTATATATAGGGGGGGGGGGAGGGAGGGCAGCCGCACCCTAGCCCCTGGCGCCTCCCTCTCCCTCCCGTGACACCTCTCCCTCTCGCTAAGCTTGGCGAAGCCTGCCGAAATCCCCGCTGCTTCCACCACCACGCCGTCATGCTGCTGGATCTCCATCAACCTCTCCTTCCCCCTTGCTGGATCAAGAAGGAGGAGATGTCTTCCCCAACTGTACGTGTGTTGAACGCGGAGGTGCCGTCCGTTCGGCGCTTGGTCATCGGTGATTTGGATCACGACGAGTACGACTCCATCAACCCCGTTCTCTTGAACGCTTTCGCTCGCGATCTACAAGGGTATGTAGATGCACTCCTTTTCCCCTCATTGCTAGATAACTCCATAGATTGATCTTGGTGATGCATAGAAAATTTTAAAATTCTGCTACGTTCCCCAACACGTAGGTATATATAGGAGGAAGGAGTACGTTGGTGGAGCAACAGGGGGCCCATGAGGCAGGGGGCGCGCCCTAGGGGGGCGCCCCCCGCCCTCATGACTGCCTCTTTCGTTCCTTGGAGTAGGGTCCAAGTCCCTTGGATCACGTTCGGTGAGAAAATCACGTTTCCGAAGGTTTCATTCCGTTTGGACTCCGTTTGATATTCTGTTTCTTCGAAACACTGAAATAGGCAAAAAACAACAATTCTGGGCTGGGCCTCCGGTTAATAGGTTAGTCCCAAAAATAATATAAAAGTGGAAAATAAAGCCCAATATAGTCCAAAACAGTAAATAAAGTTGCATGGAGCAATAAAAAATTATAGATACGTTGGAGACGTATCAATCCCCAACAATAGGATGAATTGTCTCGTCGAAATAGGATCTGAAGAATATTTATTCAGTGCCACCATCGCCGCCGCTGAATCCAGAACGATAAACAACCCAAAACTTAAGCTACTAAAGCCTAAAACGATCCACACGCATGGATCCGACGATCCCTCTCAACATCCACGACTAGGGTCGTCAGCGGAAGGGAACCGCCGAACGACGGCGGTGGAACGAACCTCTCCTGACGGCGGCAAGCGAGATTGCTTTCTTTCATTCCCTCGAAGAAAGAAACAATACGGGCGGCAGGCGTGCTTGGTAAAGTCACGACAACTGAGACAACAATACTACTTGTATGTACAATAACAAAGCTAGAATCTTTTGACTACTCAAGGAATCAAGCAGATGCAAGCCGTAAGCAGTCCGGCCTTGCGTGTCCTGCCTACCATGGTTTATAGGAGGTCTGGTAGCTCGGAATAGCCCAAAAAAGACAGATAATACCTTGCATACTTAAGGAGTCAAGCTAGTCCATGTCAAACTTAGTCCGTCATCGGTTTATGTGGCTCCAATGCAAGACGTAAGCAGTGCGGTCTGCTTAAGATGGCAATGGATAGGGTATGGGGCGGGTAGAGCAATACCATACCCGTGTCCGTGTAGTCAATGGGTACAAATTTTTACTCATACCCGTACCCATGGGTGTAAAACTTTACCCGTACCCATACCCGACGGTTACCCATATCCATTGTGTACCTAATGGGTAGATCAAACAGTACACAAGTACATTCATCTATAGTAGATTTGACAAAAAAACATTAATCTCAACCAAATAACATATAGAATAGTACATGACAATTATGTCAATTCAAAATGAAAATTTGTGTCAACTTTAACATAGATTCACAAGCGTACGACACAACTTTAACAAAGATTGATAGAGGCAAAGGTGTCCCGTCTTTTGATGAGATGGTGGCTATCGTTTTGGAGGAAGTCAACTTTGACGATCCGACTACGAACGTGCGAGGACGTCGCGCCTTAGCAATCGCTAAACTAACTCCGAGAGGTTATTGACCACGCCGGAGCACGATCAACCTGACCACAAAGGTCTGTTTCCTGCAGGCAAACGAAGAACAAGCAAGAAACTAAGATTGCAATCTGGATATTGCGAATATACGAAGAAAGATTTATTGATCAAGGTGGGGTTCTGCGACGCCTTTGTCTGGTCGTTGAACACAAACGAAGTACGCGAAGTTGCAGCTATGGCGAACTTTTAATCTAAACAAAACCCAAAGTCTAAACGGTGCCCTAAGGGCAGTGTATATGGAGGAAGAGGGGCGGGGGAATTTCGTGGCCCTTGGGGAAGGGGTCCGAAACCAACCCTATCTCTTGTTTCCCCACACATACGGACTCTAAAAACAGCCTATACTTATGTATTTCGAAATTACGTGGGCATGGCCCAATAATAAGGTGACGCAGCACCTAGAATAGCCTCTAGACGAAATTTATGAAGTGGCATCTTGTATATTTCATCCAAAGCTTCATTCACTCCTTATGGTGGCTTCAAAGTCCTGAAATCATCACTTGTAACTCCGTTCTTGTTCCCCTTGCGCATGCCATCAACTCCATGCTTGTTCTTGCTCCAATGTTCATCCTTCTCCAAGCTAGGCCCTTCACTTGTAAGCAAAACAAATGTATCCAATTTAGGCAGCATCATATTCTCATGAACATTAGAATCATTACCAAGAACCGAAAGTACCTGGTAATTTAATTGGTGTGCGCGAGCTCTAGTAATTGGTCCATTATATGTAACAGTAGGGGCTGTGGGTGTAACAATGGTATTGATGTCCTCATCAAAGATACACTTCTGAACCACGGGTAAAGTTCACATGTTAGTATGATTGGGTAGGGTAGGGTGTATCCATGGGTAAAATACTATACCCATGCTCTACCCATGACTTAACGGGTAGGGTATGAATACTATCTGTGGGTATAAAATTGTGCCCATACCCTGTCCATACGGGTACGGTATCCGTGGATACCCGTACCCATGAGTAAAGTTGCCATCCGCTTACCTTGTCTTCATCTTCTGACGAGTCGGAAGACTCAGACTAGGCAATAGATAAAAAATCTGCTGCTCAAGCTAGTCCATGAAAAAACATTAGTCCGTCACCAGTTTAAGTGGCTTCAATGTAAGCCGTAAGCAGTCCGGCCTTACGTGGCCTGCCTACCATGGTTTATTCGCCGTTTTTAGTTAAGAGGTCGGAGGTTCAGATCAGCAAAATAAACCAACTAGCATCAACTACAAGGAGTAATCAACACTACTAGCAACCTACTAGCACCAATCCCGGACTTGGAGACAAGAATTGGATATAAGAGATGAACTAGGGTTTGGAGATGAGATGGTGCTGGTGAAGATGTTGATGGAGATTGCCCTCTCCCGATGAGAGGAGCGTTGGTGATGATGATGACGATGATTTCCCCTCCGGGGAAGTGTCCCAGCAGAACAGCTCTGCCGGAGCCCTAGATTAGTTCCGCCAAGGTTCCGCCTCGTGGCGGCGAGTCTCGTCCCAAAGGTTGCTTATGATTTTTTTTCTCATCGAAAGAGCTCAAATAGGAGAAGATGGGCGTCGGAGAGCCACCGGGGGCCCACGAGGTGGGCGCGCCCCACCCTCGTGAGCGGGGTGGGCCCTGGCCTTCATCTTTAGCGATGATTTTTCTTTATTTATTTTAAGATATTCCGTGGAGTTTCAGGACTTTTGGAGTTGCATAAAATAGGTCTCAATATTTGCTCCTTTTCTAGCCGAATTCCAGCTGCGGCATTCCCCTCTTTGTCGTTGTACTAGAGTAGGGGTCCCTAGTATCCCGAACTTCGTGCAGGCAGTTGCAGCACCCACGGCAAGGCTTGCGGTGACCGCCAAGGTCCTCCGTGGTTCCTTTGGAGCCATTCAAAAACAAAGTATTTAAGTCAAAGAGACAAGACCCGGCAAGAGGAGCTTGCCGGAAGAATAACCAAGGCACCCGGAGACAAGGCCCGGCAAGAGGAGCTTGCGGGAAGGCCCGGTGAGCGACAAGCTCCCGGACGCGACAAGACAACGACCGCGGCAAGGCGCGCTCCGTTTCTGCGCTCCAGCACATCCACCAACGTGTCGCCATGGGACCTTTCGGTAGCGCGTGGCAAGAGGGCTGTCTTGCGCCAGCAGAGCGCGGTGGCAAGCGGTGCTGACAAGATTACCATCGTGGCAAGCGGTGGCGTCCCTGACGGTCCCTTTCCACACTGTTTAGTCGACTTAGACGGGCATTTAATGCCTTTGTCCCTTGCCGTCAGGGTTAGGTATGATCCACTGTACAAGTAGCTGTACCAACCACGACTCCTTAATGGTGTGGGCCACCAAGCGTCGCTCGAGGAAGTTTCGCCTTACCGGGAAGCAAACGACAGAAAAGCTAAGTTGTTAAAGTTTGAGCAATCAGTTTTTAAATTCTTAAGTTATCTTCCTCGAACGACCGTACTTTGTATGGAAAACCTGTGCGCGGAGGAACCAACTCGTAGCTAGTTGCGCCCTTACTTTGTTTCGAGTCCGCTCAACAACTTAAGTGAGCTGCAACTAGTTGCGACAAGGTTGCTTGTCGGAAGCGGCACCGCCAAAGAAGCTCTTGACGTTCAGTACTCGAAGCTTTCATGGCAAAGATGCTCATACCGACAAGTTCCCTAAAAGCGTGGGGCAAAGACATACAAAGGAAGGAATCAAGTAAAGGAAATAACATTGCAATCATTGCCGAGATAGAGTTATATTACAAAATAACTTGTCGCAACTCTAATAGATTGTTCTCCTAACATGACCAGCAGCGACAAGGAAAAGATAAAATTGGCGGCCTAATCTCGCGGTCACCATCAACCCTCTTGATCTTGCCCACCTTGTCCACAATGGGTGCGACAAGGGCCTTGGCGCTTCCACATCAGCATCCCGAGGCAAGGACTTGAGGGCGCCGGTGAGGTTGAGGCCTGGATTGCGGAAGGTCACCTTCATCAAGCACCTTCGAGAGCTCCGCAGAGATCCGGCGCGATTCCTCGACCAGCTGCTTTGGGATATCTTCCCGAGTCGCTGGAGAGCCGTCTGCGCCCTTAAAGAACAAGCTGAGCTTGGCGCTGGGTTGGGCGCTCGTCGGAGAGTACCGAGATCCACCATCCCGGCTTCGTCGGCTCCCTGTCGATGGCAGCGGCGATGTTCACAAGACCCTCGGTCCAGTGCTCCACATTCTCCCTGAAGGTGCTTTGGGCGGCAGTAGCACTCGCCAACAGCGCCTCATCGGCCTTGACCTTCTCCCACAAGGCCACCTCCCGCTCCTTGGCGCCGTCCAGCGTCTGCATCAAGGTGGCCAGCTTCAGCTCAAGATCTGCTTTGGAGTCCTTGGCGGTGTTGAGCTCCTTGCTCCTCTCGGCGAGACGGCCCTGCAGCTCGCCAAGAGTGTAGGCGTCCTTCTCGCGCTCGTGCTTGAGTGCAGCAAGCTCCTCGCCGCTCTTCTGGAGATTGGCCTCCAGCTGCGTCACCTTCGTCTCCAGATCCTTCTTGGCGGCCTCGGCAGCTGCGGCAGCGTCCTTTGCTTCCTTGAGAGCCCCGCCAAATGTTTGCTCGCGCGCGGCAAGCTCCTCCTCATGGCTGTCAAGATTGATCTTCCGCTGCGCCAGCTCGCCCTCCTGCGCAGACAGCTTCTCGGCAGCAAGCCGCTGCCGCTCCTCAACCTCAGCCTTCTCGAGGATGAAGGTTGTGCGCTCCTCGGTGAGTCGCTCCCGCTCCTCTGCCAAGGACCGGAGAGCTTCTTGGTTGGTGCCCCGGAGCTCCTCCGCGCGCTTCTCTATGTCTGCTCCCGCCTTCGCGACAAGCGCTTCCCGGGATTCCAGCTTGGCTTGTCGGGCGCGGTAGAGCGACAGCAGCTTCCTCAACAGCTGCTCCTCCTCAGACTCGCCGCTGCTGCTGCTTGGCGCGTCGACCAGCGTCAGCCCAGCGGAGGCGAGCAGCTCTTCGTCAAAGGTCTCCCCTTCAACCGGAGCCACAGGCTCGGCGCCTAGGGAGCTTGATGAAGACGCCATCGCCGGCCTTCAGATAGGCGCCGGGCTGGGGCTCTTCGGAGCCTGGCGCTGCAGCAGCGGCGGAGGGATCGGCGGTCGGTGTAGCGCCTGACGCTCCTGCGGCCTCAGGGCCGTCAGTGCGATCGCCGGACCCCTCGCTAGCCTCTGCGGCATCAGCCTTGGCGGCCTCTTCGCCGGCGAGCTCGTCAGCGCCAACCTCCCCTTCGATGGCGGCGGCGTCGTCAGTGTTGCCGCGTGCGCCCTCCTCGCCGGCGACCTCAGTTTCCATCGGCTCTGCGGCGGATGGATCTGACGACCAGAAAAAGAAAGAACAGTCAAGCAAATGTTCAAAAAGAAAGTCAGAAGAAAAAGAACCCAAGGGAAATTTTCAGGCAAGAGGATTACTTGCAATAGGATCTGCAGCCGCGGTCTCATCCACCGTAGGGTCGTTGGTGCTATCCCTTGCCGGAGAACTGCCCCTTGCCGGAGAAGCCTCCCTTGCCGGAGAACGCTCCCTTGCCGGGGGGTCCTCCCTTGGCGATGTAGTCGACGCAGATGGCACGTCGGGGGCGGCGTCCGGGCACTCTTGGTGAGGCTGCTCTGCTCCTACACAAACCAACAGTCAGATATCAGCAAAGAAAGGGCACCCATGCACGCTCAACAGCAAAAAGTAAACCATATACTTACGGGGGGGCTGTCTTTGGGGCTGATTGAGGAAGAGTTGCGCGTCCGGCAAGGTGGTCTCAGACGCGCCTCCTGCTGCCGCAGGGGATCGTCCTCGATGACAACCACCGGGTCTTGGCTCTCTTGACGCTCTGGGCCAGCGTCACGAAAAGGAAAGGGTTCAGAATGAAGCAAATCAGATACAAGACAAAGCAACAAAATTGAAGAAATACAAGTACAACATAGAAGCTTACTCTTCTTCTTCCTCATAGGAGCTAAGCGCGGAGAGATCAAATTCTGGCTCGCCTCCGGTGCGGCGAGGCGGAGAGTGGGTTCCCTTGACCGCTTAGGCGGGAGTAGCAGCGGTGGCACAGGAGGGCCCTGCTCCGATTCTTTGCAGCAGCGTGAGGTGCTCCAGCAGGCAACAAGTGCTTGCCGCGGTGGAGCGCGTCGCGCGGCGCGACGGCTGTTGGCCCGTCTGCCGCCCCGTTTCGTCTCCAGCCTTGCGAAGACGCCTTCTTGGTGGAGCTGGTGGCTCCGCTCGCGGCAGGCTGCTAGATGGTGGGGAGGAGGCGCCCTCGGCGGGCTCGCTCAACTCGGCTTCAGGTTCGGCAAGCTCCTCCTCGCCGACAAACTCCCTTCGCTCGACAAGGCTTGCCGCCTCTGCTGCCTCTGCCTCCTCCACGGTGAACCCGAATTCGCCGGGCAAAGATTGCTGCCGCCTCTTCCAGCTTGGTGGCGCGCGCGCATCTCATCGTCGATGGTGTCGCGGTGAGGCCCTTACGCTTTCGTCGGGCGGATCGACACTTCTTCCAAGCTGTCGAAGAACACCCGCACGACGTCATCTGAAGGCTCTTGCCAGGTTGGGGCAATTCCATGCGAGTCGCTGGCGGCATCATTGCACGATGCGGTCGGCGAGGAATTGTTGCACAATGGAACGACTCCCTCGGCAACCTGAACCATTCGGGATGATCGGGTCGTGCTTGAACAGCTCCAGGAGCATCGCATCCAACTCCAAGACGGTGAAATTGAAGTTGAGGCTCGGGCGCAGCCTCATGATATCCGCCACATTCGGAACTCCCAAGCAGGTCTCCTCCTCTCCTGCAAGAAGCGTCTGGCGGCGAAGGAAATCTGCGCCAACGGCGCCTACAGTGAGTCCGGCAAGCCTGAGGCGCAGGATCCGGGTGATGGCAATCTTCAATCTAGCATCTTCCGGCGCCAAGTTGCTCCAATCGTTGTCGCGCACTATTGGGGTTTTGCGATGGGCGTTAAAGGGCTGCGGGTTCTCCTCTACAATCCAACACCAATCTGCCCTCCACTCCTCCCACTTGCTGCGGAGCTCTCCTTCCAGATAGGCTTCCTTCTTGCCGATCCTTGAGATCCAAGCGATTCCTCCGGCAAGTGGCTCTCCTCTCTCGACTCGGGGCATGAAGAAGTGGCGGAAGAGAGCTACGTTTGGGTGGACTCCGACAAAGTTTTCGCAAAGATGTGCGAAAACTGCCATGGTCAGGACAGCATTGGGGCTGAAGTCAAGGAGGCGGAACCCGTAGGTGTTCATGATATCGCAGAAAAATTCAGAGAAGGGCGGGCAGAGCCCGCAATAGAAGAACAGTGCAAAGAAAGGGTACCCAGCTGGGGCTAGTTCAAGCAGCGGTGGGAGTACCTTCGTCTTGTGGATGCGCCAGCGTCTCCGTCGACGGAAGAGATAGTAGTTCTCCTCGGCTCCCTTGCGGCGAGCTGGGGGATGGCCCGCTCCTTTCGCAGCGCCCATGAGCCGCTGCGCCTCGGCGACTTCACGCCCTTCCCTTTGTCGGCTTTCAGAGCCATGGCGGAGGTGGTGGGGAAGGTCGACGGCGTTAGTGGTGCTGGTGGCGATGAAGCGAGCGCTGCTCTCTTCGAGACTTGGGAAGAAGGGGAGCAGCGGTGGTTTTCGAATTAGACAGCAAATGGCGAGGTGGGCGAACTGCTCCTGTTTCCCTGTTTATAAGGAGGAGAGGGGCGGACGTTCGCTTTTCGAATAAAAAACCCCCACGATCTCTCCCACGATGCCGCGTTCGACGCATGCCGTTCGTGGGGGCGTGGTGGGTCCGGAGCAAGTGCGGCGTGACCTGGGCAGCGCGTGCCCGCAGACTTTATTTTGGGCCTGGCCCAACAGCGCTCGGCACTGTGTGTGGCCCAGCCCGGGGCTCTGTCGGTGTACTAGAGTAGGGGTCCCCTAGTATCCCGAACTTCGTGCAGGCGATTGCAGCACCCCGCGGCAAGGCTTGCCAGGTGACCGCCAAGGTCCTCCGTGGTTCCTTTGGAGCCATTCAAAAACAAAGTATTTAAGTCAAAGAGACAAGACCCCGGCAAGAGGAGCTTGCCGGGAAGGCCGACCAAGGCACACAGGAGACAAGGCCCCGACAAGAGGAGCTTGCCGGGAAGGCCCGGTGAGCGACAAGCTCCCGGACGCGACAAGACAACGACCGCGGCAAGGCGCTTGCCGCGGCAGACTACTACTCCATTTCTGCGCTCCAGCACATCCACCAACGTGTCGCCATGGGACCTTTCCAGGCGCGCGTGGCAAGAGGCTGTGCGGCCAGCAGAGCGCGGTGGCAAGCGGTGCTGACAAGATTGCCATCGTGGCAAGCGGTGGCGTCCCTGACGGTCCCTTTCCACACTGTTTAGTCGACTTAGACGGGCATTTAATGCCTTTGTCCCCTGCCGTCAGGGTTAGGTATGATCCACTGTACAAGTAGCTGTACCAACCACGACTCCTTTTACGTTTTTGCCCTTTGTCTACGTTGCCACCTGTCGGAGACCCCTTGAGCATATAAAAGGAGGCCCATGCGCAACGTAGAAGAAGGAGGTTCAGTTCATTCGAAACCAGAGAATACTCACGCTAGGTCTGGTAGCTCTCAGCGCTCCCTAGCAAGAACACAATACAATCAGACAAGCAGCAGTAGGAGTATTATCTCTCCGGAGAGCTCCGGCTGGATGGGTAACTGCTCGTGTGCTTCGCCTCGATCTGCTCTTCGTGCGACCTCCGCCCCCCACCGAACCGAAAGGGGCTCGGTCCGCCGGTCCCATAGGTGTTCGTGGGTCCGATCAGCTTCCCCGACACTCTTCATGGTAAACCTTGTAAAATAAGAGAGAATAGCCATAAGTATTGTGACATAACGCAAAATAACAGCCCATAATGCGATAAATATCGATATAAAAGCATGATGCAAAATGGACGTATCAACTCCCCCAAGCTTAGACCTCGCTTGTCCTCAAGCGAAAAGCCGATAACAATAAATATGTCCTCATGTTTAGAGGTAGAGGCGTCGATAAAAATAAAATACGGACATGAAGGCATCATGATTATTCTCATAACAGCAACATATATAGATTTGTCATATGATTACTTATGTTCAAGTGATGATCTTCTCACAATGCAAAAGTATGAATCAGAAACTTTATTGGGCACCAACAAATTATAACCTCAGTCATTGAAGCAATTGCAATTTATCATAACATCGGAAAGAGTCTATGTCAGAGCTTAAAAGCAAGTCCACATACTCAACTATCACTCAGTCCTTCATAATTGCTAGCACGCACGCAATACTTGTGGTTACGGAGTTTTAATCGGACACAGAGAAAGATAGGGGCTTATAGTTTTGCCCCACAACCTTTTACCTCAAGGGTAATGTCAACAATAATAATTCATGCTCCCCCACATCCATTTAGATATATATATATATATATATATATATATATATATATATATATATATATATATATATATATATATATATATATATATCATGTTCTTTCCAACATGCTGGGCTTGCCAAAGGATAAAATGAAAAAGGAAAGGTGAAGATCACCGTGACTCTTGCATAAGGTAGAGGATAATAATAAAAGATAGGCCCTTCGCAGAGGGAAGCAGAGGTTGCCATGCGCTTTCATGGTTGGATGCACAAAATCTTAATGCAAAAGAACGTCACTTTATATTGCCCCTTGTATGTGGAACTTTATTATGCAGCCCGTCGCTTTTATTACTTCCATAACAAGTTCGTACAAAGCTTATTTCTCTGCACTAATAAGTCATGCATATTTAGAGAGCAATTTTTATTGCTTGCACCAATGACAACTTACTTGAAGGATCTTAGTCAATCCATAGGTAGATATGGTGGACTCTCATGGCTAAACTGGTTTAAGGGTATTTGGAAGCACAAGTAGTATCTCTACTTGGTGCTGAGAATTTGTCCAGCATGAGGGGGAAAGGCAAGCTCAACATGTTAGAGGAACCATGACAACATACTTTATCTTAGATACAAGAAAACATAACCCATTATGTTGTCTTCCTTGTCCAACATCAACTCTTTAGCATGTCATATTTTAATGAGTGCTCCCAATCATAAAAGATGTCAATGATAATATATCTATATGTGAAACCTCTCTCTCCTTATTACTTCCTATTAATTGCAACGATGACCAAAGCTATATTTGCCAACTCCCAACAACTTTTAATCATCATACTCTTTCTATGTGAAGTCATTACTCTCGATAAGATCAATATGAATTCTCTGTTTCTTTATATTCTTTTATTTATTCACCCAAGATCATGGCAAAGTAATCAAGCCCTTGACTCAACACTAATCTTTATTATATATATAGCTCACGGAATCGATCACATAGAGGGATCATAAAGCAAAACTCAAAACTAGATCATGCCATAAACTTTATTCTACTAAATCAAGATACTACTAATAGGATCGAACTAAGAAAAACGGTAAAGATAGGAGTTGTGATGGAGATATGATATCGGGCACCTCCCCAAGCTTGGCGATTGCTAAGGGAGTGCCCATACCCATGTGATTTTGTCTCCTTCTTTGTTGTTGGCGGTGGAGGTGTTGTTGATGATGCAAGCTTGTCGTCCACCTTCCATGGCATAGGCTCACCCTCATAGAAGGATGATCGAGTCTCCGGAATCCTCAAATCTGCAACGGAAACAACTCGAAATGAAAACAGAGGATATTTGCGTGATACGGTCGTCAAAACCTTTGGGAGAATATATAATGAATTTTTACCGACCAAGATACGTATCGTGCAAAAAAATGGAGTCCGGAGGGCAAACTAGGTGCTCACGAGGTAGGGGGCGCGCCCTCCACCCTCGTGGAGGCCTCATGTCCTCCCCGGACTGCTACTTATTTTTCTATTTTTCTAAATATTCCAAAACGGAGAAATATTGCCTTAGAATTTGTTTTGGAGTCGGTTTACTTACCGTAACACATACCTATTCCTTTTCGGAGTCTGGAACGTTCTGGAAGGTGTCCCTTATGTATTCCTCCGAGGTTACGGTTTCAATAATATTAGTTTCAACATTTATAGGATTACCTGAGATATAGTGTTTGATTCTTTGACCGTTTACCACCTTCGGATTTGTGCCTTCGAAGTTGTTGATTTTTATGGCACCGGAACGATAGACCTCCTCGATAACGTAGGGACCTTCCCATTTAGAGAGAAGTTTTCCTGCAAAAAATCTTAAACCAGAGTTGCATAGCAATACATAATCACCTACATTAAACTCACGCTTTTGTATCCTTTTGTCATGCCATCTTTTAACTTTTTCTTTAAATAACTTGGCATTTTCATAGGCTTGGGTTCTCCATTCATCAAGTGAGCTAATATCAAATGACCTCTTCTCACCGGCAAGTTTGAAATCATAGTTGAGCTCTTAATAGCCCAATATGCCTTATGTTCTAATTCGAGAGGTAAGTGACATGCTTTTCCATAAACCATTTTATACGGAGACATACCCATAGGATTCTTATATGCAGTTCTATAGGCCCATAATGCATCATCAAATTTCTTGGACCAATTCTTTCTAGACCTATTAACAGTCTTTTGCAAAATTAATTTGAGCTCTCTATTACTCAATTCTACTTGACCACTAGACTGTGGGTGATAAGGAGATGCAATTCTATGATTAACGTCACGTTTAGCAAGCATTTTACGGAAAGCACCATGAATAAAATGTGAGCCACCATCAGTCATTAAATATCTAGGGAATCCAAACCTCAGAAAAATAACTTCCTTAAGCATTTTAATAGAAGTGTTATGATCAGCACTACTAGTTGGAATAGCTTCTACCCACTTAGTAACGTAATCAACAGCAACTAAAATATGTGTATATCCATTAGATGCAGGAAAAGGTCCCATATAATCAAAGCCTCGAACATCAAATGGTTCAATAACAAGTGAATAATTCATAGGCATTTCTTGACGTCTACTAATATTACCAATTCTTTGACATTCATCACAAGACAAAACAAACTTACGGGCATCCTTGAAAAGAGTAGGCCAATAAAAACCAGATTGCAATACCTTATGTGCAGTTCTATCTCCAGCGTGGTGTCCTCCATAAGCTTCGGAGTGACACTTGCGTAGGATCTGTTCCTGTTCATGCTCAGGTACACAACGTCTAATAACACCATCTACTCCTTCTTTACAAAGATGTGGGTCATCCCGAAAGTAATGTCTCAAATCATAAAAGAACTTTTTCTTTTGTTGGTATGTGAAGCTAGGTGGTATAAATTTAGCAACAATATAATTAGCATAATCAGCATACCATGGAGTGCTACGAGAAGTGCTTATGCCATTTAATTGTTCATCGGAAAGCTATCATCAATAGGTAGTGGGTCATCAAGAACATTCTCTAACCTAGATAAGTTATCCATAGCGGGTTCTCAGCTCCTTTTCTATCAACAATATGCAAATCAAATTCTTGCAGCAAGAGAACCCATCTAATAAGTCTAGGTTTAGCATCTTTCTTTTCCATAAGATATTTAATAGCAGCATGATCGGTGTGAATAGTTACTTTAGAATCAACAATATAGGGTCTGAATTTATCACAAGCAAATACAACTGCTAAAAGGTCCTTTTCGGTGGTAGCATAATTTCTTTGAGCATTGTCTAGAGTCTTACTAGCATAATGGATAACATTCAATTTCTTATCAACTCTTTGCCCTAGCACAGCACCTACATCATAATCACTAGCATCACGCATAATTTCAAAGGGTAAATTCCAATCAGGTGGCTAAACAACAGGTACAGAGACTAATGTTTTCTTAAGTATTTCAAATGCTTCTACACAATCATCATCAAAGACAAATGGTACATATTTTTGTAATAAATTAGTTAGAGGCCGAGAAATTTTTGAGAAGTCCTTAATGAACCTCCTATAAAATCCGGCGTGACCAAGGAAAGTTCTTATACCTTTGATGTCCTTGGGACATGGCATCTTTTCAATAGCATCAACCTTGGCTTTATCAACTTCAATACCTCTTTCAGAAACTTTGTGCCCCAAGACAATACCTTCATTAACCATAAAGTGACACTTTTCCCAATTCAAGACAAGATTAGTTTCTTCACATCTCTGCAAAACTCGATCAAGATTGCTCAAGCAATCATCAAAAGAGGAACCATAGACGGAAAAGTCGTCCATGAAAACCTCACAAATCTTTTCACAAAAATCAGAGAATATAGCCATCATGCTTCTTTGAAAGGTAGCAGGTGCATTACATAAACCAAAAGGCATACGTCTATAAGCAAAAGTACCAAAAGGGCATGTAAAAGTAGTCTTTGATTGATCTTTAGCCGACACAGGTATTTGAGAGAAACCAGAATAACCATCTAGAAAGCAATAATGTGTATGTTTGCATAATCTTTCTAGCATTTGATCAATAAAAGGTAAGGGGTAATGATCTTTCTTAGTAGCTTTATTTAATTTGCGGAAATCAATTACCATCCTATAACCTGTGATAATTCTTTGCAGAATCAATTCATCTTTATCATTAGGGACAACAGTAATACCTCCCTTCTTAGGGACACAATGGACAGGACTTACCCACTGACTATCAGCAACGGGATAAATTATACCTGCCTCCAGAAGCTTGAGTATTTCTTTCCTTACCACTTCTTTCATTTTAGGATTCAAACGTCGTTGAGGATCATGAACTGGTTTGGCGTCTGCTTCCAAATTTATTTTATGCTGACATAGAGTGGGACTAATGCCCTTAAGATCATCCAGAGTATATCCAATAGCGGCACGGTGCTTCTTCAGAGTTTTCAATAATCTTTCTTCTTCATGCTCTGAAAGGTTAGCACTAATAATAACAGGATATATTTTCTTTTCATCAAGATAAGCATACTTAAGATTATCAGGCAACAGTTTAAGCTCAAACACGAGATCACCTTTGGGTGGAGGAGGATCCCCTAGGATTTCAACAGGCAAATTGTGTTTCAGAATAGGTTCTTGTTTAAAGAATACTTCATCTATTTCCCTTCTTTCATTCATAAACATATCATTTTCATGGTCTAGCAAATAGTGTTCCAAAGGATCACTAGGAGGTACGGCAATAGAAGCAAGACCAATAATTTCATCCTTACTAGGCAATTCTTCCTCACGATGATGTTTACTAAATTTAGAGAAATTAAACTCATGAACCATATCATCCAAGCCAATAGTAACAACATTCTTTTCGCAATCTATCTTAGCATTAACAATATTCAAGAAGGGTCTATGAAATATAATGGGACAAAAGCTATCTTGTGGAGAACCAAGAACAAGGAAATCAGCGGGATATTTGGTTTTTCACACAAGACTTCAACATCTCTAACAATTCCCATTGCGCGATATAGTATCTCTATTGGCAAGTTTAATTGTAACATCAATATCTTCTAACTCAGCGGTGCGATATCATGCATAATTTCTTTATATAAGTCAATGGGTATAACACTAGCACTAGCACCCATATCACATAAGCCATGATAACAATGATCTCCTATTTTAACGAAATAACAGCACGCCTACCACAGGTCTATTATTATCTCTATCACGGGTTTAGCAATTCTAGCAGTTTCACCGAGAATTGAATGACATGCCCATCAATATTATCAGACAAGAGATCTTTAACAATAGCAATATTAGGTTCTACTTTGAGTTGCTCAGGAGGTGTATAAGTTCTAATATTGCTTTTACGAACAACAGTTGAAGCTTTAGCATGATCCTTTACTCTAACAGGGAAAGGTGGTTTCTCAACATAAGAGGTAGGAACAATAGTATCATTATAAGTGATAGTCTTTTCTTCAACTTTAATAGGTGCATCTACTTTTACTTCTATGGGAGGATGATATTTAAACCACTTCTCCTTAGGGAGATCAACATAAGTAGCAAAAGATTCACGTAAAGAAGCTACTATCTCGAGTCAAGTCCATATTTAGTGCTAAACTTACGGAAAATGTCGGTATCCATAAAAGATTTAACACAATCAAACTTAGGTGTCATACCTGACTCCTTACCTTCGTCGAGGTCCCAATTTTCAGAGTTGCGTTTAATTCTATCCAATAAATTCCATCTGAATTCAATAGTCTTCATCATAAAAGAGCCAAAGACAAGAAGTATTGAGCATGGTTTGATTATTATGAGAAAGCCGAGCATAAAAACTTTGCATAATTATTTCTCTTGAGAGCTCATGATTGGGGCATGAATATAACATTGATTTAAGCCTCCCCCAAGCTTGAGCGATGCTTTCTCCTTCACGAGGCCAAAAATTATATATATAATTGCGATCACGATGAACAAGATGCATAGGGTAATACTTTTGATGAAATTCCAATTTCACTCTTTTATAGTTCCATGATCTCGTATCATCACATAGCCTATACCTTGTCAATGCATCCCCCTCCAAAGAAAAAGGGAAAGCCTTCTTCTTAACAACATCATCGGGTATACCTGCAAGCTTAAATAGTCCACAAATATCATCCACATAGCGTAGATGCTCGTCAGGATGCTTTGTTTCATCTCCTGCAAAAGTGTTAGCTAGCAGTTTTTCCATCATACCCGAAGGAAATTCAAAAGGAGTTTCATTTTCAATAGGTTCAGTAGGTTGAGGAGCTACTCTTTGCTCTACTGGACGGGGTGAAGATACCCTGAACAAGCCCCTCAGAGAATCACTTTCCATAGTAACAAGTGACAGAATATTTCAGCACACTATATAATTTTTTTCCTTACCAAATTCCACCTACCAAAGGCGCTACACTCCCCGGCAACGGCGCCAGACAAGAGTCTTGATGACCCATAAGTATAGGGGATCTATCGTAGTCCTTTCGATAAGTAAGAGTGTCGAACCCAACGAGGAGCAGAAGGAAATGATAAGCGGTTTTCAGCAAGGTATTCTCTGCAAGTACTGAAATAAATGGTAACAGATAGTTTTGTGATGAGGTAAATTGTAACGAGCAACAAGTAACAAAAGTAAATAAGGTGCAGCAAGGTGGACCAATCCTTTTTGTAGCAAAGGACAAGCCGAAACAAACTCTTATAATAGGAAAAGCGCTCCCGAGGACACATGGGAATATCGTCAAGCTAGCTTTCCTCACGCTCATATGATTCGCGTTCGGTACTTTGATAATTTGATATGTGGGTGGACCGATGCTTGGGTGCTGTTCTTACTTGAACAAACATCCCACTTATGATTAACCTCTATTGCAAGCATCCGCAACTACAACAAAAGTATTAAGGTAAACCTAACCATAGCATGAAACATATGGATCCAAATCAGCCCCTTACGAAGCAACGCATAAACTAGGGTTTAAGATTCTGTCACTCTAGCAACCCATCATCTACTTATTAATTCCCAATGCCTTCCTCTAGGCCCTAATAATGGTGAAGTGTTATGTAGTCGATGTTCACATAACACCACTAGAGGATAGACAACATACATCTCATCAAAATATCGAACGAATACCAATTTCACATGACTACTAATAGCAAGACTTCTCCCTTGTCCTCAGGAAAAAACGTAACTACTCACAAAGCATATTCATGTTCATAATCAGAGGGGTAATAATATGCATAAAGGATCTGAACATATGATCTTCCACCAAATAAACCAACTAGCATCAACTACAAGGAGTAATCAACACTACTAGCAACCTACTAGCACCAATCCCGGACTTGGAGACAAGAATTGGATACAAGAGATGAAGTAGGGTTTGGAGATGAGATGGTGCTGGTGAAGAATTTGATGGAGATTGCCCTCTCCCGATGAGAGGAGCGTTGGTGATGATGATGACGATGATTTCCCCCTCCCGGAGGGAAGTGTCCCCGGCAGAACAGCTCTGTTGGAGCCCTAGATTGGTTCCGCCAAGGTTCCGCCTCGTGGCGGCGGAGTCTCGTCCCGAAAGGTTGCTTATGATTTTTTTCTCATCGAAAGAGCTCATATAGGAGAAGATGGGCGTTGGAGAGCCACCAGGGGGCCCACGAGGTAGGGGGGTGTCAGGACCCCGATCCTAAGTCACACCGATCTAGCATGTAACACATCATATCACTTTGCGGCCTCACGCACGGTATCCCCACGGGTGTCGCCTTACCATGGCCCGGACCGCTTTGCGTCTTTTGGCTCACGATATGATAGTGTCGCTAGCATCCATATGACAAAGAACCGGGCCGACATGGCTAGTCGTGAACCCAAAGCGCACTAACCCATGGGGACATGCATACATGAATCACATCGAGCATGTCGGTCATCAACGATATATTCGGCTGTAGCATCTGGCTAACAGGACTCCGGTATCCCGGCTGTAGCAGGCTAGGCAGGACTCAATTACACCATGTGACATTTCCCGAAGGGATGATATAGGAACGGCGAAACACATGCCGCCATCAAGTGTCCAAGCAGAGTGCTGGGCTAGCAGGACTCGGTGAACCGGGCTGTAGCGGACTACTATCGCCGTAGGCACGAGACTACATTTCCCCATATGAGAGGCTGCCAAGGATAAACAACTAGTTTGTCGGATCCCACACATACCAAGCATTTCAAACATACACACAATATGCTCAATATGTAAATACGACGGGCATCACACATAACTCTACGACTCAGATATTATTCATTAGGCTCCGAGGAGCGAGATATTACAAACATGGGTCTCATGACCCAACACTCGAGCATACAAGTCAAAGCACAAGCGAAGCTAAACATGTCCGGATGCATAACTATAAATGAAAAGGCCGAGGAGCCTCGACTATCTACCAGATCTCGCCGAGGGCACAAGATCGTAGCTGAGGTAACAAGCTAAACGTCAAGTCCAAGCGAACTACTAGCGAGACCGACGCCTCTCGCAAAAACATAAAATAAGCAAACGTGAGTACAATTGTACTCAGCAAGACTTACATCGATCTAACTACATATGCATCATTATCAAAGGGGGTGGTGGAGTTTGACCGCAGCAAGCCAGCTTTGACTCGGTGGCTATCCCGAACTACGATTTGCAAGTAACTCTTTTGAGGTGGCGCACACGAGTCCACATATTCACCATATCAATACACCACTATGGACCCGCTCCCGCCTCCCTACGAGAACGCCATCCATAGCACTCACGCTTATCTTGCGATTTTAGAGTATCCACTTACACTTGTCTATGAACTGATATAGGCAACCCGAAGTCCTTTTCCGCGACACGGCTATTCAATAGATCATATTAAACCCTGCAGGGTGTACTTCTTCACACACGCTCACCACTTACGCGCCATTACACGACATGTACTCGGCAACCTTCAAGCGGAAGCCCAACGTGGGTGTCGGCCACGGCCTACCTAAACACTCAAGTCCCTAGTCCAGGTTTATCGCCTATTCGGTTCCATCCGCAGGAGTCCGCCGAGGTTTCCCATACAGCCCGAACGATGTGTGCAGGGTTCCCGAGATACCAAACGGGCACTCGGTACACCGGCCATGGTGCCTACCGCAACACAACCCACCCCTAAGGTCAGCGCTATGCGTGCCCCCAAAGATGCTACAAACACCGAAACTACTTGCAACTCCGGACCGAGGACAAGGGTGGTTAAGAAGCCGAGAGGGTCAATTAAGGATCCCAATGCGTGGTAGTAACTGTTTCATGGATCACAAACACAGAACTCAGTTCCTGAGGACGGTTTCAATGAGACAACCCACCATGTACTCCTACATGGCCTCTCACCGCTACCTTTACCAAATCGTGTTCACACACTTAGCTCACACACACGGTAGGACATGTTCATAACAATTCCAATTCATTTCCGATGAATCAGACCCGACTCAACTCTAAGCAGTAGCAGGCATGACAACAAGCATAAATGAGTAGGCACAACATGGCTCAAACAATTCCTACTCATGCTAGTGGGTTTCATCTAATTCCCGGTTTTTCCAAATTTCCTTTCCGGCAAAAAAATTAAATTTTTTTAAAAAAAAAACAAGAAAAAAAAAAAAGGGGGGGCCCCCCCCAAAAAATTTACCAAAAGGAAAATTCCCGGGAAAAGGGGGTTTTTTTCCCCCCTCAAGCCCTTTTTTTTTTGGGTTTTATTGGGGGGGGTTTTGGGGTGTTCCTTTTAAAAAATTTCCCCTTTTTAAAAACCCCCCCAAAGGAAAAAAAAAAAAAAAAATTTAAAATTGGATAAAAGGGGTTTAAAAAAATTTTAAAACCCCTTTAAACCCTTTTTAAAAAAATTTTTCCCGGGGAAAAGGGAAAATTTTTTTCCCCCCCCAAAAAAAAAACCCCCCAAAAAAAAAAATTCCCAAATTTAAAAAACCCCTTTCCTCGGGAAAGGAAAAAAAAGCATAAAAGGTTTAAAAAGGGGTAAAAATTCCTAAAACCCTTTTTTTTCCCCCGGGGGTCAAAAAGGTAAAACCCCCCCTTTTCTCTCTCTCTTTTATTTCCATTTTCTATTTTCTGTAATTATGTTTGGCTTTAATAAAAATGCTAGGGCATTTCCAAAAATCATGAAACTGGTCAATGTCACTGTTTGGAATATTTCCAACAACAAACATTTCAGTTTATGATTATTTGAACATTTAAAATATTTTATAGTATTTAAATGCCCAAATGCAAATACCATATGAATTAATTCAAAAGTCCAAATGTCATGGAAAAATGTGCATCACCCACAGTTATGTTTTAAAGCATTTTCCAGATATGAGGAACATTTTGAAGTCCATTTGGTTCATTGAAAAATATTTCTTAGTTGAACCTATTTGAATTGTTTTTGGTGCTAGGGCTTGGTCATCCCCATTTCAAATTTTCATGAAATTAAACATGATGCATGGATGCAATGCCACTGGTTACAAGCAAGCTCTAGGGCTGATCTAGGGCTGTGACAGCTCACCCCCACTAAACAAGAATCTCGCCCCGAGATTCAAGACGTGAGGTAAGAGGAAAAGGGAAGTCACAAACTATCACAATCTTCATGATCCATTTGCCCTTCTCGAAGATGTTGATTCATTCCATCATCTTAGTCTTGACGTCTTCGAGATCTTCACCCGGCACGTCAACAGAAAGAAGGGGAAAACCTTACATGATTCGATCTTCACGAAGATCAAGTAAACATGATCGACTCACGGACTGAGACGGTGACATATCTCGAGTTGAGACACAAAACACATTGAGAGGGATGGAAGAACAACAACGGGGTTTGATTGGTGGCAACAATTCCACGCTTAGGGAGATGGTGGATGGTGTCAAGGTGGCGAGGAAATATTTACCATGATCCCGTAACGGGCACCTCAAAAAAGGTGACGCAAAGAACTATTCCCTTAAGTGGCAAAAAGAATTACTTTTGATGCAACGATCATTGAAACTCTTCATACTAGCCTAAGGCAATTCACAACGATCGTTTGGTGGAGTGCAAAGGAATGGTACACCCGGACTAGAATGGATGATGTGGACTACCTTGTTGAAGACAACGCAATGGATGATTTTTTTGCTTATCATTGGAGGTGGAGGGGACCCATGGTAAGTCCACTTTTGAGGATGATCCTAGGCAAGAATTACTAAGAAGGCAGCCCATAGTGAAATGGCACAAGGACGGTGCAAGCTGGGAACGAAATGCTACTGTTGGAATGTTCCAACCATCATATCTGCCTGAGATTCAGATCCGATTGGGAATAGGATACTTGGACTCAAAGATGTCGAAAAACAGGGTTGCAACACAAACCGACGAGATGACGTTGCGAGATTCTCGGGATATGAACTACGATAGCAGGCTCCAAAATATGAGCTGGTTCCGCTACAAACCAGTGAACACACTGCCCTAGACAAGCATGGTCACGTAGTAGTCTTATATTAAACACTACCAAGTTCAGGTGGGGAACCATCATCGAGGATATCGAAGTCCTTGTATAAGCCACGGTCTTAAGAAGGAACTTCTTCTCCTTGAACAAATCAATCAGTGGCTTGGTGTGCTAGGAAACACATATGGAGTGGAGGCGGCCAACCTATCAAACCATAGGGCACTTCGCACGTGCATGACTAACTTGGGATGATTCCAGAGGAAACGAAACAAACCTTTCTCAAATTCACGGCGGCGGCTTACACCTAAGCACATGAATCCGAGGAAGTCACTTCTTTCATCCAAGCATAGGCTTCATGAACGACACACGAAGAAATGCTTACACAAATTTCCAACACTAGGTTGATGTTCAACATGACTCATGGGGGAGACAAAATGCTACTGATGGGCTCAACAACAACTCATCGGAATTTCCATATCACTGGACTTCCACCATCATGTGAACACGGTGATAGCATTGGTCAGACCAAAAGATGTAATGGGGTATGCTCGAGGGATCAATCTCGAGTAAGACAACATCACGAATATCGTTGGTTCTGATTTGACTTGGCAATGGCCCATACTCAAATCAAAGGATTGATAGGACAATAGGTCCAGCAACTGATCACAGGGACCAATTGGTGAAGATATCGTCTTTCTTCAACACACACTACACAAGAATATCCCTTTGGATCGAACTAAGTTAGGCAAGCTTTTATCTTCCAACTCTCCAAGTTGTTGTTTGGCTTAACCAACTAGCTCAGGGGTATCCAACACAGATTCTTGGAGAAAGGGTGGTTCACAAGAAACCGACTTGATCACGGGCTCAACATAACAGTCAGGGAACAACCCGGTAACACTTCCAAGAAGATATTTGGAAAGTCACGAACCACCGTATGTTACTAAGCTCGAGAACAATCTTGCTTTTCAGGGCAAGATGATATGATCAAATGAGTGAGGACTTGACACAATCCTAACTCATCAATCAAAGTGTGCACCAGAAGTAAGGACTAGGTAGCACAATCTATCTTAGAATGATGATTTAATAACCAACACGCCAAGAATAAGGATATTGTCCATTAGCTACCAAGCAACGAGTTGCTCGGAGTATTGATTTCACACATCACAATTCACTTGCCGGCATTTCGGTTGCAACAACACGGAACCGAGGAATGAATAATGATAGCGAGAGTATCACTGCGTCAAGAGTTCATAAAAGAAGGTGCAATTCTCATGAAGTTCCTGACATAAAGATGGTAACACTCCAAGGTAGAGCAGAATCAAAGCTGGATTGGCATTTTAATCTGCAGAATACAACTGCTTTGACCCAATCCTGGATATGGATGGGGTACTGGAGTATGTTTCTCCTAATCATTCCGGAATAGAATGGCTTGACGGACCACATGAGTAATAGGCATCGATAAACGAATGTACACATACCCTTGACTATCAATTGATCGACGAGGGTCAGAGTACAACTAAAGAGGAACAACTCGAGGAGCATATAACTTTTTGAGTTGTGGATGCACAGATTAGTATGTCGAGCAAGCTTAACATTTCTTCCGGATAATCCATGCAGAAAAGGTAGAACTGGCAGAGTCACAATATGAATGGAGTACTCCTCAAGAGCACTCTTATCATGATGTTTTGGTTCAACTAACTTCTGCCTTAAATGGTTCATGGCATTTGGAAGAAGGAAATACCACGGACCTCGAGGATTATCACAAATGTTACTAATATCCTAAAGGCACTAGCAAATACTATCAACATGAGGTAGGATGAATCTCGGGTTTAAGAACCCAGGAATAGAATACCTACCACTAAATGGCATCACGGGATGCTTTCGAAAGTGATGGCCAGAATCACCACACTGGGGATACAAAAGCATTGCTAAATTGCTAGGTGACTTCCTAAACACCTAGGGTCATAATAATAGTTCCAACATATATGTCGAGGCAACAGAGTAACTCGACCGACTGGTCAGTGTGCTTATTCTGACCAAAAGGACATCGGAAATGGAAGGAAAGGATTTGCAAATGCATCAGACTATTTAGAGACCTGGGATGACTCGGACAGCATAACGGCTGTAAATGCTCAAAATGATTTGAGACATCCTGCAAAAATGGTGGCATAACCACTCAACAACATCATAACAAGATTCTGAGATCAACAGTTATCATACAGAAATAGTAGGAACTGAACTGGGGATTAAAACCAACAATCTTATAGGTCTATGGATTAGTAACACGTCATCCTGATAGATAGATGAGAAGCCTAGTTCTTAACCCCGTAGAAGAGAAGAGGATGACTCAGATCAGAAGGCCATGAAGTATAAGGAGTAAAAAGAGCCTTACGTTCCCTTCCACAATCAATTCCCTTACATAACTAAAGCATTTCTAGACACAACTTCGACCAGTTTGGCTTGGTAATCCTGAGCAATCGAGGCTCGATACCAGCGCTGTCGATCCCGATCCTAAGTCACACCGATCTAGCATGTAACACATCATATCACTTTGCGGCCTCACGCACGGTATCCCCACGGTGTCGCCTTACCATGGCCGGGACCGTTTGCGTCTTTTGGCTCACGTATATGATAGTGTCGCTAGCATCCATATGACAAAGAACCGGGCCGACATGGCTAGTCGTGAACCAAAGCGGCACTAACCCATGGGGACAGGCATACATGAATCACATCGAGCATGTCGGTCATCAACGATATATTCGGGCTGTAGCACTGGCTAACAGACTCCGGTATCCCGGCTGTAGCAGGCTAGGCGGGACTCGAATAACACCGCGTGAAATTTCCCGAAGGACGACATAGGAACGGCGAAACACATGCCGCCAGTCAAGTGTCCAAGCAGTAGTCTGGGCTAGCAGGACTCCGTGAACCGGGCTGTAGCGGACTACTATCGCTCGAGGCACGAGACTACATTTCCCCATATGAGAGGCTGCCAAGGATAAACAACTAGTTTGTCGGATCCCACACATACCAAGCATTTCAAACATACACACAATATGCTCAATATGTGTAAATACGACGTGGCATCACAACATAACTCTCGACTCAGATATTATTCATTAGGCTCCGAGGAGCGAGATATTACAAACATGGGTCTCATGACCCAACACTCGAAACATACAAGTCAAAGCACAAGCGGAAGCTAAACATGTCCAGGTACGACAACTATAAATGAAAAAGGCTGAGGAGCCCGACTATCTACGAGATCCGCCGAGGGCACAAGATCGTAGCTGAGGTAACAAGCTAAGCGTCAAGTCCAAGCGGAACTACTAGCGACCGACGCGTCTCTCGCAAAACATAAAATAAGCAAGCGTGAGTACAATTGTACTCAGCAAGACTTACATCAGATCTAACTACATATGCATCATTATCAAAGGGGTGGTGGAGTTTGACTGCAGCAAGCCAGCTTTGACTCGGTGGCTATCTGAACTACATTGCAAGTAACTCTTTTGAGGTGGCGCTGCGAGTCCACATATTCACCATATCAATACACCACTATGGACCCGCTCCGTCTCCCTACGAGAACGCCATCCATAGCACTCACGCTTATCTTGCGCATTTTAGAGTATCCACTTTCACTTGTCTATGAACTGATATAGGCAACCCGAAGTCCTTTTCCGCGGACACGGCTATTCAATAGATCATATTAAACCCCGCAGGTGTACTTCTTCACACACGCTCTCACCACTTACCGCCGTTTACGACATGTACTCGGCAACCTTCAAGCGGAAGCCCAACGTGGGTGTCGGCCACGCCTACCTAAACACTCAAGTCCCTAGTCCAGGTTTATCGCCTATTCGGGTTCCATCCGCAGGAGTCCGCCGAGGTTTCCCATACAGCCCGAGCGATGTGTGCAGGGTTCCCGAGATACCAAACGGGCACTTTCGGTACACCGACCACGGTGCCTACCGCAACACAACCCACCCCTAAGGTCAGCGTTGCGTCGGCCCCACATGCTACAAACACGAAACTACTTGCAACTCCCTGATGAGGACAAGGGTGGTTAAGAAGCCGAGAGGGTCAATTAAGGATCCCAATGCGTGGTAGTAACTGTTTCATGGATCACAAACACGTAACTCAGTTCTGAGGACGGTTTCAATGAGACAACCCACCATGTACTCCTACATGGCCTCTCACCGCTACCTTTACCAAATCGTGTTCACACACTTAGCTCACACACACGGTAGGACATGTTCATAACAATTCCAATTCATTTCCGATGAATCAGACCCGACTCAACTCTAAGCAGTAGCAGGCATGACAACAAGCATAAATGAGTAGGCACAACATGGCTCAAACAATTCCTACTCATGCTAGTGGGTTTCATCTAATTACTGTGGAATGACAGGTCATGCAAAGGATCAAGGGGTTCAGCTACCGCAGCAAGTAACAGTTGAATCGATGTTGTCCTAATGCA
Organism: Aegilops longissima; assembly: GCA_021605205.1. Taxonomy (NCBI): domain Eukaryota; kingdom Viridiplantae; phylum Streptophyta; class Magnoliopsida; order Poales; family Poaceae; genus Aegilops; species Aegilops longissima. Next base: position 32,859 of record JAHIAM010006550.1, on the reverse strand, counting down.
ATAAAATAGAGCAGGAGCGAGAGAGTGGGATTGTATCGGAATGAACAAGGGGGTTTTGCTTGCCTGGCACTTCTGAAGATAATATAGTTCTTCATCGGTGTCATCGATTTCATCGTCGATACATCGTCTACCGGGAGGGGACAAACACCGGCAACTGAGAAAGAACACAATCAATGCAATGCACATATATGATGCATGATCATGTTAAGGAACTGAATTCACCTAATGCAATATCTAGCCAGGTTAATTGAAGTGGAATTCAAACAAGGTTGAACTCCAACTCCAAATGCTAGTTCATAAATTACCCTAATCATGATTCATCCTATTCAGTGAGGTTAACTTGTTCAAACATGCATGATCATGGCATAAACAGATTCTTCATATTTTTCTGATCATTTTTCATATATAACTTATTTCAATCCGAGTTACGGTTGAATTTATATGATTTTTAGAAGTTTGGGGTATTTTCTGAAATTTCCTGAATTAAATTAAATCCGGAAAAGAGTTTACTACGTCAGCATGGCCTCACGGTGACGTCAGCAAGTCAACTGGGTCGCTGTCCAGGTCAAATATGACGCTGGGACCCACTGGTCAGTAGTTAGTTTAACTAACTAACATCAGTTAGTGTTAACCCCGTTTAGTTAGTGGCCAGGCCCACACGTCAGTGACCCTGGGGGAAGTCAAACACCTGGTCAACCGGGGCTAATCCACCGGCGGCTTGACGCCGCGACGTCCGAGACGGCGGCGATGCGGGAATCGCAGCACGGGCCACGGTTGGAGGCGCGGTTGGCACCGTTGGAACCCTGAGCCTCGTCCGCGTCGGCTGGTGCTAGTAGGGTCGCCGGAGACGACCTAGATCGACGGCGATGTCCGCTTCCGCCGCAGCCGGAGCTTCGGTGGTTCGGCCGGAGGGCTAGAGCTCATGGGCGAGGGAGCTGAGCAGAGCAGCGAAGAGGGGAGGTGCTCAGGAGCATGCCGGAGCTACTATGCGAGGCAGAGGTGCTCGGGGGCACGGAGCTCGCCGGCCATGGCGGACGGCGGCTTGGTGCTTGCATGGGCGCGGCTTCTGGTAGCGTCGCGAGAGAGGGAGATGAGGGGAAACGACGGCAAGCTCACCGTGAGTCCGTTTGGAGGGTCAGTGGGCTCGGGGGCGGCCGGAAGGCGGCGAATTCGTCGATGGAGTCCGGCGGGTCCGAGAAGGGGAAAAGTGGCGGGGCGGCGCCTCGGGGCGCTCCGGTGTCGGGAGGCTCGGTGAGGAGGGGGGAGAGGGACTCGGCGGAGCTCGGGGCATGTCGGGGAGGAGAGGGGGTGGCGGTGGCCGCGAGGGCAGCGAGGGGCGGCGACGGCGGCGCTTCAGTCCCGGGCGAGAGAGAGGGAGCAGAGGAGAGGAGGGCGTTCTGGAGAGAGGAGGGGCGGGGTCCAGGCGGCGCCGGGAGGAGCTTCGAGGCCCTTCGGTGAGGCAAAGGCGCAGGAGGAGGCGTGGCGTGCTCGAGGCGTCTTGCCAGGTCCCTCCTCTGCCTATTGGCGAGGTAGGTGACGATCATGGCGAGGCGGTTGGTGGGCTGGGCCAAGCGGGCCAGCGAGGAGGAGGGGGGGAAGAGAAGGCTGGGCTGTGGGCTGCTGCAGTAAGCTGTAAGGTATTCTCTCTCTCTTTTTATTTCCATTTTCTATTTTCTGTAATTATGTTTGGCTTTAATAAAATGCTGGGCATTTCCAAAAATCATGAAACTGGTCAATGTCACTGTTTGGAATATTTCCAACAACAAACAATTCAGTTTATGATTATTTGAACATTTAAAATATTTTATAGTATTTAAATGCCCAAATGCAAATACCATATGAATTAATTCAAAAGTCCAAATGTCATGGAAAAATGTGCATCACCCCTGGTTATGTTTTAAAGCATTTTTCCAGATATGAGGAACATTTTTGAAGTCCATTTGGTTCATTGAAAAATATTTCTTAGTTGAACCTATTTGAATTGTTTTTGGTGCTAGGGCTTGGTCATCCCCATTTCAAATTTTCATGAAATTAAACATGATGCATGGATGCAATGCCACTGGTTACAAGCAAGCTCTAGGGCTGATCTAGGGCTGTGACAGGGGGCGCGCCCATGGGGGGAGGGCGCGCCCCCACCCTCGTGAGCAGGGTGTGGGCCCCCTGGCCTTCATCTTTGGCGACGATTTTTCTTTATTTATTTTAAGATATTCCGTGGAGTTTCAGGACTTTTGGAGTTGCACAGAATAGGTCTCCAATATTTGCTCCTTTTCTAGCCGAATTCCAGTTTAAGCATTCCCCTCTTCATGGTAAACCTTGTAAAATAAGAGAAATAGCCATAAGTATTGTGACATGACGTAAAATAACAGCCCATAATGTGATAAATATCGATATAAAAGCATGATGCAAAATGGACGTATCACGGTTCAGTTTTGCTTGACTTCTAATGTGTTTCAAAGATTCATGATCAGAATGTATAACAAATTCTTTGGGCCATAAATAATGTTGCCATGTTTCTAAAGTCCGAACAAGAGCAAATAATTCTTTATCATAAGTAGAATAGTTCAGACTAGGCCCACTCAATTTTTCAGAAAAGTATGCAACAGGTTTGCCATCTTGTAATAACACACCTCCTAATCCAATTCCACTAGCATCACATTCAAGCTCAAAAGTCTTATTAAAATCAGGAAGTTGGAGTAAAGGAGCATGTGTCAACTTATCTTTCAATATCGTGAAGGCCTCTTCCTGTGCGGTACCCCAAACAAAAGGCACATCCTTCTTTGTAAGCTCGTTGAGAGGTGCAGCAATGGTGCTAAAATCTCTCACAAAACGCCTATAGAAACCAACAAGTCCAAGAAAACTCCGCACTTGTGTGACCGTCTTGGGCTGCGGCCAACTCTCAATAGCTTCCATCTTGGCTTTATCAACTTCAATTCCCTGTGGAGTAACAACATAGGCAAGAAAAGATACTCGGTCGGTGCAAAAGGTGCACTCCCAAGGTTACCAAACAAACGTGCATCACGTAGAGCAATAAAAACAGCACGTAAATGTTCCAAATGTTCTTCCAAAGATTTGCTACAAATCAGTATATCATCAAAATAGAGTACCACAAATCGTCCAATGAAAGCATGTAAAACTTCGTTCATTAGTCTCATGAAAGTACTAGGTGCATTAGTTAACCCAAAAGGCATGACTAACCACTCATATAAACCAAACTTAGTTTTAAATGTTGTTTTCCATTCATCTCCCAATTTCATACGAATTTGATGGTATCCACTACGCAAATCAACTTTGGAGAATATTGTAGAGCCACTCAATTCATCAAGCATATCATCTAGCCTAGGAATAGGATGTCGACAACGAATAGTAATATTATTAATGCCTCTACAATCAACACACATACGTGACGTACCATCCTTTTTAGGCACTAGTATAATAGGAACAACACATGGACTAAGAGATTCGCGTATATAACCTTTGTCGAGCAGCTCCTGTACTTGATGCATAATCTCCTTCGTCTCCTCTGGATTGGTACGGTATGGTGAACGGTTGGGTAGCGATGCACTGGGAATTAAGTCAATTTGATGCTCAATCCCTCGAATAGGTGGTAATCCCGGTGGCACGTCTTGTGGGAAGACGTCAGCGAACTCCTGCAAAATGTTAGTGGCAGCAGGGGGCAAAGAAGAAGGTACGTCCTCGACTGAAAATAATGCCTCTTTGCACACAAAAGCATAGCAAACAGATTTGCTAAAATCTAGCTCATCAATAACAGATTTGGTGGCAAGTAAACATGCACTTTTCAATTTAATTTCAGAAGCAACACTAGATGGTTTATTATTAGGCTTCATTTGTTGCTCAAATTCTTTTGCCACAATTTGATTTTCACTCTTATTTTTCTCTTGTTTTGCTTTATTAGCTCTATTAATATCATCTTTCAAAATGGAATCAGGAGTCATAGGAAGCAAAGTAATATTTTTATCCTTATGAACAAGAGTATACTGATTGTTTCTACCATGGTGTATAGAATTTTATCAAATTGCCATGGTCTACCAAGTAATAAGGAACATGCTTGCATAGGTACCACATCACAATCAACATAATCAGCATATGTAGAGATACTAAAATGCACCCGAACAGTACGTGTTACCTTAACCTTGCCACTGTTGTTGAACCATTGGATGTAGTAAGGATGTGGATGTGGTCTTGTGGTGAGAGGTAACTTCTCCACCATCTCCATGCTAGCCAAGTTGTTGCAGCTCCCTCCATCTATGATGCCACGAATAGAACGTTCCTTCACAACTCCCTTTGTATGGAACAAATTATGCCGCTGATTTTGCTCAACTTGTGTAACCTGCACACTCAAAACACGTTGAGCAACTAAACATTCATACCTGCCAGCATCTTCAGCAGCCATGTATTGTGTCTCATGATCAGAATCATCTCCACCGTGTTCTTCATGTGTAATAAGAGCCAAAGTCTCCTCATCATAGTCACTAGCGGACTCATACCCACCATCCTCAGTAGCAATCATCACACGCTGAGATTTGCATTCTCATAGCTGCCAAGAAAGATTATGTCCTAGAAGCACCGCTAGGTGAAGCACCCATCCCAAAGAACCAAGACGTTATGAACGATTGGCAGTCGCGTGCTGATGATTACTCCCTCGTTCAGTGCGGCATGCTTTACAGCTTAGAACCGGGGCTCCAAAAGCGTTTTGAGCAACACGGAGCATATGAAATGTTCGGAGAGCTGAAAATGGTTTTCCAAGCTCATGCCCGGGTCGAGAGATATGAAGTCTCCGACAAGTTCTTCAGTTGTAAGATGGAGGAAAATAGTTCTGTCGGTGAGCACATACTCAAAATGTCCGGGTTGCACAACCGCTGACTCAGCCGGGAGTTAATCTCCCGGATGACGCGGTCATTGACATGATCCTTCAGTCGCTTCCACCGAGCTACAAGAGCTTTGTGATGAACTTCAATATGCAGTGGATGGCAGGCCCGGCAGGTGTGCTCTTGGCAGATAGTGGTGGTTGTGCCTGCTTTCTTGTATCACGGTTGGAGGTGGCACCTGAAAGAGGTGATGGTGCAGTGGAAGTAGATGATGCACGTGGTGTCCATGATGAAGATCGACCTGTATAAAAGTTAGTTCATGCCAATGCCTGTCGATCCTGCACTTCACGTTCAGCTTTACAAGCAAGATGGAATAAATGAGTGATATTATTGTAATCTTTATACTCTAGAATGGTCTGAATCTCTCTATTTAATCCACCCATAAAACGTGCAAGCATAGCTTCATTCTCCTCAACAATACCACATCTAATCAAGCCAGTTTGTAATTCCTGATAATATTCTTGTAGCGACCCGACCCGAATGGATCAAGTCTTTGTGCTTATGTGTCATCCCTGGATCGGTAGTGCTGACACACACAGTACTCGGAGGGTTTATAACAGAGTAGCAATCACACACTTATTACATCGAGTGTCTCAAAAGAGAACTTATTACAATAATATGGCTTAAGGCCATCTAATGCGATAACAGCGGAAGGCTTGGAAGATAAAGTGAGTCCATCAACTCCAACGGCATAACTGAGCTGCACGGCAGCGACCTAACGATCCTTACTCCTCGTCGAAAAGTCGCAACATAATACGTTGCAGCCCGAAACGGGTCAGCACATGGAATATCTTGGCAATGTAACACATAGAGAGTAATGAAAGAATAAGCTATACTACATGCATATATGGCTGATGGAAAGCTCTCTGATTCTGATTTTGCGAAAAGCCAATTTTTCCCTACATCAAAGGAATAAGTTTTAATTTAACTATCATGGTGGTTGAAACATCATTGAGAAGGTATAACCCCAACTCAATCCCAATTAAAGTAATTAAAAACCCAACAGTATTAATTTAGAGTGATGAGATACATGTGAATACTCAAGTACTAGATACTCAGAATTGTCCATAACCGGGACACGGCTAACCATGATTAGATTGTACACTCTGCAGAGGTTTGCACTTTTCCCCACAAGACTCGATCGCCTCCGTTGATTTCTCGCACTACATGGTGTTTGAGAAGCAGATGACCGAGACACGTCTTTGGAAACATTAACTCTCTACTCCGGATAGATCATACCAAACCTATAAAACCCACTACCGCTGATCTACCTCTTGAGAGCTTCACGTAACTTACTCAACTATGCTAGAGCCCATATTAGCTTGTGGCTGCACACGGAAGTTTCTAGCATGAATAATCTCGATTCCCTTTGAGCACTGGTGGCGGTCCATAGGAAGATCACACGGGTACCCCGGATTTCAAAAATAAAACAGACAACACTGGGTTCCCAGTGCCTCAATCCACCCAGATGTGTATTTAAGTTGCCACCTTAAAGTAAACCATTAATTAACAATCTCACATCTGTCGTGAATATCTCTCAAACCCAAACCACGTCTACGAGCATAGCATAGCAATAAAAGCAACACGTAGAAGTAACTCCCAAGGGTTTGATAGTAACAGGGCAATAGGTTCCTACCTCATCATCTACTTCCCAACCAACAATTTAATGACATCCTAACCATGCAATGTTTGAGGGTTGAAACTAATGCATAAAAACTGGGTATGAAAAGAGTATGATCAAGTGTTACTTGCCTACAATGTTGATGAAGATGATTCGCACTCAAAACTCTTGATTGTTCTACTCGTCACACTCCGGTCAATCTATCGTAAGCAAGCAATAGTAACCACACATAAGCAATCAATCAAAACATCGGACCGAACGAAGGAAACGATTCGGAAAACATCAAAACCAAGCAAATAACTCTTGCAACATAAAACAATTTCTAACAGTACCAAAATTATGTGAATTTGGCCTTATTAGAAAGTTTATGTCAAGAGCTTCGATTTGCAAAAAGAATCAACTCAAACGGAGTTATAAAACTCAAGTTATGATCGAACGAAGTTTGAATACAAATCTGTTTGAATTCAAATTTCAAAACTTTCAAAAACATGTTTAAGTTGGATTACTGGATAGAGGAGATCATAAGGAAGAAGTGGGCGTTGGTTTCGTTGAATTTGGACTAACGAGTAAAAAGTTATGAGGGTTTGAAAATTGGGGACTAATCTGTGAAGAAAATTATCACGACTAGGTCCCTGGCATATTTAAACAGAAAAGGAAAAATCTAAATAGCGAACGTTCGCTACCGAACACTAATGAACGAAAATTGTTCGCTAATGAACCTAATCTGATGGACATTCGTTAAATAACTAAACTAAATAAAAAAACCGGGTTTTAAAAGAAAACCAAAAAAACCGATCTAGGGTTCGGCGGTTTTACCGGTCGGCGTCGGTCTGGCGGTTTTCGTTGAGAAAACCGGCGGCGGCGGCGAGTCGAACTCCGGCGAGACGGGACAGATGTGACGGCGAGCTCGGGAGAGGGGCGAGGCAAGACGGCGGCTCCGGCAGAACGGCGGCGGGCGAGGCAGCTGGGAGCTAGGGCGGCGAGGTGGCGCGGCGGTGGTGCAGAGCAGCGGCGGCGGATGCGGGCTCCGGCGAGGGGCGGGAGGAGGCGGCGGCGAGAGGAGAGAGAGGGGATCCGGGCGGCACTCGGTATTTATGGTGGGGCGGAGGCGGCGCGGGGGTTGTGTGGGAAGGGGGGAGGAGGCTGGAGGCGACGGCGACCGACCATGGCGATCTTGTGTGAGTCCCGCGTCGGGGACGAGGCGGTCGGGGCGCTGGGCTGGGCCGTGGCCTGGCCGGTTGGCTGGGCCAGCCCAGTTCGGCGGGAGTCTTTTTTTTTAATAAAACATTTTCTCAGACAAAATACAAATAAAAACAGAATAAAGCAAATATATTATATAGGCATATAATATATCAAAATTTTCAGAAAGAGATTTCCTACAAGATGAACTTTATTCTAGAGTGAAATAAAATACACACAAATTCAAATAAAGCAAAGAGTGTTTCAGCTCTAATAAAATCCAACAAAAATCATTTTAAAAATACCAAAATGAATTCAAATTTATTCCTCTCCAATTTTCTGTTGTAGGGAATCATGTTACCCTATTTTCCATGTATTTTATTTTTGGAGAAAAATAATTTGAATAAAACTCAAATAATTCCAAATTGGAAATAAATTCAAAAGAATTTTGAATTTAAATCTTTGAAACTCCCAACTCATATTTCATATAATTTGAAGAAGTCATTTTATCTTCGCTCGTGAAAATCATTGAGTTGCATAAAGTTTCAGAATTGGAAATATTTTCCAAATGAAATTCAAATATTTTCAACACCCCTTGTCATTTAAATAAATGGAAGAAGTCATGTCATCTTCTCTCCAGGGTTTTGTGGTGAAAAGAATTTGAATTCACGGAGATCACGAATGCAAAATGAAAGTTTGGGAAAGTCCTTGTATTCCCTCTCATTTAATTTCCAAAAAGTTTCGAATTTCACTCAATTTCACACAATCAATCAAACAATCAATCAAATCTATCTATTTATTATAACATTCCAAAATTTAGAATTTTGGGATGCTACAATTCTCCTACAGAATTTTTTCCTTGTCTTAAGCGCTGCAATTTTTGAAGTAATTCACGTTGATAATATGGTGGAACCCAACGAGTACGCATAGCAATTTTCAAAGTAGCCCAAGTAGCTGGAACAGGATATAATCTACAATGTTCAGACCACCAAACACATGCAAAGCTAGTGAAAGCACAAACAATGGCGAGAACACGTCTCTCCTCGGGATATTGTAAACATGTAAATCGTTGTTCAGTTTCTAACTCCCAAGTAAGATATATATCAGGAACATATCTACCCTCAAATGGTGGAATATTCAATTTCAGTTTAGGGAGATGGTCATGATCTCGTACCTGAGGGGGAGCCCTAACATTGCCATTATTTGCATGTGGACGACCTGGTGGTTGTGGTGCTGGTGGTTGCACGTAGTTCTTCTTTTGATCAACTTCATCCTCGTAATCTCCCACATAATCATCCTCCTCCGCATCAGCAGCAGGAGCCACAGAAGTATCAACAGCAGCACCAACAGTTTGGCCAAGCGCAAGAGGGACACGGCTCGCTCGGCGGAGGGCTGTTCCGTGACGTGGAGGTAGTCGTTGTTGTTGTTGTAGAGGTGCGTTAGGTGCATCCGGTTGAGGTGGTGGAAGACGCGCGAGCAATTCATTAAACTTGTTATTGAGCTTTGTTTCGAACGTCTTCTCCATGTCATCTATCTTCTCCATGGCCTCATCAAATCTGTTTAGCACATCTTGCACCTGTCCACTCATCATTTGCTGAAATTTATCATGCAACTCCTTATTCGTAATGTTCTCCCGGTCGGTCTAAATCGACATGATCCCGGCATGGTTAACAGCAATAGAAACACAAAAGAATATGATCCTACAGACTACTAACAAGAGGTGGTGGTGGGTGTCACAAATCCGTCAAGCAAATATCAAATTCTTACCAGTTCTTACCCAGCAGCAGGCGGTGATCGGCAACCGTTGTAGTCAAAACTCTCAAAAGCTTGGATAGAGCGATTGCCAGGGAGAGACAAACGCACGACGTAGATGTATGTGGAGCTGGGAAGGCTTATAGTATGGTAGCAAAAAAGGGTCAGCAATAATCAATTCAGAGATGCAAAGTTGAATAAACGCTCAACGGCGGTATTGTGCTGGTCCAAGGCTAGACCGTGCTAGAGACGCGAGCCTAGAACACTAACAAAATCACGGCGCTACACGCAAATAACGGAGGAGCACACTCTGAATTTTTTTCTCTTTTTTTCTTCTTTTTTCACTTTTTTCCTCTTTTTTTTGCTCAGCAACAATTTTTTTGAAAAAGTCTACAAATGGTCTAAAAACTGCCTAGCCAGAATTTTTTAGACTTAGTTTTTTTTTAGTTTGGAACTATTTTTCTACTGCGGGTAGCACAGAAGTTGGGGAGTCCTTCTCTGTCACGACTCGGAGTATGGCGTGATCTTGAAATCCAAAACAGAGTAAGAAAATACTAGACTCGGAATAGGACTGGTGGCGGAGATGAATCTGGTGCAACTAGGACTGGTGGCGGAGATGAATCTGGTGGAACTCGGACTGGTGGCGGATATATGTTGCAGGTGGACTCGGATTGGCGTGATGGCGGCGGATATGTGGTGGCGTATATGGACTCGGATTGGCGGTGAATATTTGGTGATATATGGCAGCAAAATGATGATGATGCGGTGGTGATATATGGCAGCAGTGATGATGATGATGTGATGTCTACTACACAACCTTCTTCTTGTAGACGTTGTTGGGCCCCCAAGTGCAAAGGTTTGTAGGACAGTAGCAAATTTCCCTCAAGTGGATGACCTAAGGTTTATCGATCCGTGGGAGGCGTAGGATGAAGATGGTCTCTCTCAAACAACCCTGCAACCAAATAACAAAGAGTCTCTTGTGTCCCCAACACACCCAATACAATGGTAAATTGTATAGGTGCACTAGTTCGGCGAAGAGATGGTGATACAAGTGCAATATGGATGGTAGATATAGGTTTTTGTAATCTGAAAATATAAAAACAGCAAGGTAACAAGTGGTAAAAGTGAGCGTAAACAGTATTGCAATGCTAGGAAACAAGGCCTAGGGTTCATACTTTCACTAGTGCAAGTTCTCTCAACAATAATAACATAATTGGATCATATAACTATCCCTCAACATGCAACAAGAGTCACTCCAAAGTCACTAATAGTGGAGAACAGACGAAGAGATTATGGTAGGGTACGAAACCACCTCAAAGTTATTCTTTCCAATCAATCCGTTGGGCTATTCCTATAAGTGTCACAAACAACCCTAGAGTTCGTACTAGAATAACACCTTAAGACACAAATCAACCAAAACCCTAATGTCACCTAGATACTTGATACGTCTCCAACGTATCTATAATTTTTTATTGCTCCATGCTACTTTATCTACTGTTTTCGACTATATTGGGCTTTATTTTCCACTTTTATATTATTTTTGGGACTAACCTATTAACCGGAGGCCCAGCCCAGAATTGCTGTTTTTTTGCCTATTTCAGTATTTCGAGGAAACAGAATATCAAACGGAGTCCAAACGGAATGAAACCTTCGAACGTGATCTTCTCACCGAGCGTGATCCGGAGACTTGGACCCTACTCCAAGAAGTTTCCGGGGAGGTCACGAGGGTGGAGGGCGCGCCCCCTGCCTCGTTGGCCCCTCGGAGCTCCACCGACGTACTCCTTCCTCCTATATATACCTATGTACCCCCAATAGACCAGATATGGAGCCAAAAACCTAATTCCACTGCCGCAACTTCCTGTATCCACGAGATCCCATCTTGGGGCCTGTTCCGGAGCTCCGCCAGAGAGGGAATCCACCACGGAGGGCTTCTACATCAACACCATAGCCCCTCCGATGAAGTGTGAGTAGTTTACTTCAGACCTTCGGGTCCATAGCTAGTAGCTAGATGGCTTCTTCTCTCTTTTTGGATCTCAATACAATGTTCTCCCCCTCTCTCGTGGAGATCTATTCGATGTAATCTTCTTTTTGCGGTTTGTTTGTTGAGACCGATGAATTGTGGGTTTATGATCCAGCTTATCTATGAATAATATTTGAATATTCTCTGAATTCTTTTATGTATGATTGAGTTATCTTTGCAAGTCTCTTCGAATCATCCGTTTGGTTTGGCCAACTAGATTGGTAGTTCTTGCAATGGGGGAAGTGCTTAGCTTTGGGTTCAATCTTGCGGCGTCCTTACTCAGTGACAGAAAGAGTTGCAAGGCACGTATTGTATTGTTGCCATCGAGGATAACAAGATGGGGTATTTATCATATTGCATGAATTTATTCCTCTACATCATGTCATCTTGCTTAAGGCGTTACTCTGTTTTTAACTTAATACTCTAGATGCATCTTTGGATAGCGGTCGATGAGTGGAGTAATAGTAGTAGATGCAGAATCGTTTCGATCTACTTGTCACGGACGTGATGCCTATATACATGATCATACCTAGATAACCTCATAACTATGCTCAATTCTATCAATTGCTCAACAGTAATGTGTTCACCCACCGTAGAATACTTATGCTCTTGAGAGAAGCCACTAGTGAAACCTATGGCCCCCGGGTCTATTCTCATCATATCAATCTCCATCACTTTCTTTACTTGTTTTTTTTACCTTTTTACTTTGCATCTTTATACCAAAAATACCAAAAATATTATCTCTATCAGATCTCACTCTCGTAAGTGAACGTGAAGGGATTGACAACCCCTAAGCGTTGGTTGCGAGTTGCTACCGTTTTGTGCAGGTACGAGGGACTTGCGCGTGACCTCCTACTGGATTGATACCTTGGTTCTCAAAAACTGAGGGAAATACTTACGCTAATGTGCTGCATCACCCCCTCCTCTTCAGGGAAAACCAACGCTAGCTCGAGACGTAGCAAGAAGGATTTTTGGAGCCGTTGCCGGGGAGGCCTACGCAAAAGTCAACATACCAAGTACCCATCACAATCTCTATCTCTCGCATTACATTATTTGCCATTTGCCTCTTGTTTTCCTCTCCCCCACTTCACCCTTGCTGTTTTATTCGCCCTCTCTTTCCCAATCTCCTCCTTTTTTTCCCTTTGCCTTTTGTGTGCTCGTGTGTTCGTTTGCTTGTTTGGCGCGATGGCTCAAGATGCTACCAAATTGTGTGATTTCACCAATACCAATAATAATTATTTCCTTAGCACTCCGATTGCTCCTCTTGCCAATACTGAATCTTGTGAAATCAATACTGCTTTGTTGAATCTTGTTATGAAAGATCAATTCGCCGGCCTTCCTAGTGAAGATGCCGCTACTCATCTGAATGGCTTCGTTGATTTATGTGATATGCAAAAGAAAAAGGATGTCGACAATGATGTCGTTAAATTGAAGCTATTTCCTTTTTCGCATAGAGATCCTGCTAAAGCGTGGTTTTCATCCTTGCCTAAAATTAGTATTGATTCTTGGAACAAGTGCAAAGATGCTTTTATCTCTAAGTATTTTCATCCAGCTAAGATTATCTCTCTTAGAAACGATATTATGAATTTTAAGCAACTAGATCATGAACATGTTGCACAAGCTTGGGAGAGAGTGAAATTAATGCTACGTAATTGTCCTACTCATGGTTTGAACTTATGGATGATCATACAAAAAATTTATGCTGGATTGAATTTTGCTTCTAGAAATCTTTTAGATTCGACCGCAGGAGGCACTTTTATGGAAATCACTTTAGGAGATGCTACTAAACTCCTAGATAATATTATGGTCAATTATTCTCAATGGCATACTGAAAGATCTACTAATAAAAAGGTGCATGCTATAGAAGAAATCAATGTTTTGAGTGAAAAGATGGATGAACTTAGGAATTTATTTGTTAGGAGTGTTTCTTCTGATCCCAATAATGTGCCTTTATCTACTTTGCTTGAGAATAATAATGAATCTATGGATGTGAATTTTGTTGGCAGGAATAGTTTTGGTAACAACGCTTATAGAGGGAATTTTAATCCTAGGCCTTATCCTAGTAATCCTTCTAATAATTATGGAAATTCCTACAACAACTCTTATGGAAATTTTAATAAGATGCCCTCTGAATTTGAGAGTAGTGTTAAAGAGTTTATGAATTCAAAAAAGAATTTTAATGCTTTGCTTGAAGAGAAATTGCTTAAAGTTGATGATTTGGCTAGGAATGTCGATAGAATTTATCTTGAAGTTGATTCTTTAAAGCTTAGATCTATTCCTCCTAAGCATGATATCAATGAGTCTCTCAAAGCCATGAGAATTTCCATTGATGAGTGCAAAGAAAGAACCGCTAGGATGCGTGCTTACAAAGATGCCTTTATTAAAGCGTGTTCTTCTAATGAAAATCAAGATGAAGATCTAAAAGTTATTGATGTGTCCCCTATTAAATCTTTGTTTTGCAATATGAATCTTGATGAATCTGATTATGATCTTCCTTTACCTAGAAGGCGTTCTAAGAATTCTGAGATTTTAGATCTTGATGATGAAATTGGTAAAAGTGTGATTGAAAGAAATAAAAATCTAGATATTGGTAAACCAACTATTTTGGATCTCAAGGAATTTAACTATGAAAATTGCTCTTTAATTAATTGTATTTCCTTGTTGCAATCTGTGCTAGATTCTCCTCATGCTTATAGTCAAAATAAGGCCTTTACTGAACACATTGTTGACGCCTTAATGCAATCTTATGAAGAAAAGCTTGAGTTGAAAGTTTCTATCCCTAGAAAACTCCATGATGAGTGGGAACCTACCATTAAAATTAAAATTAAAGATTACGAGTTTCATGTTTTGTGTGATTTGGGTGCTACTGTCTCTACTATTCCCAAAGCTTTGTGTGATTTGCTAGATTTCCGTGACTTTGATGATTGCTCTCTTAACTTGCATCTTGCGGATTCCACTATTAAAAAACCTATGGGAAGAATTAATGATGTTCTTATTGTTACAAATATGAATTATGTGCCCGTAGATTTTATCGTTCTTGATATAGATTGCAATCCTTCATGTCCTATTATTCTTGGTAGACCTTTCCTTAGAACGATTGGTGCAATTATTGATATGAAGGAAGGGAATATTAAATTACAATTTCCCTTAAAGAAGGGCATGGAACACTTTCCTAGAAAGAAAATAAAATTACCATATGATTCTATCATGAGAGCCACTTATGGATTGTCTACCAAAGATGGCAATACCTAGATCTATCCTTGCCTTTATGCCTAGCTAGGGGCGTTAAACGATAGCGCTTGTTGGGAGGCAACCCAATTTTATTTTGTGTTTTTTGTTTTTGGTTCTGTTTATGAATAAATAATCCATCTAGATTCTGTTTATATGTGGTTTTATCTTTTAATTAGTGTTTGTGCCAAGTTAAACCTATTAGATCTTCTTGGGAGATAGTTATTTGATCCTGCTGTAATTTCCAGAATCTTTGTGCTCAGTGCCCGAATTTTTAAAAATCACCAGACCGTGATAAAATAGTGATTCCAATTGCTGCTGATCAATAAACAAATTTCCCAGGTCTTCTAATTTTTGTAGAATTGTTTGGGTTCCAGAAGTTTGCGTTAGTTACAGATTACTACAGACTGTTCTGTTTTTGACAGATTCTGTTTTGCGTGTGTTGTTTGCTTATTTTGATGAATCTATGGCTAGTAAAATAGTTTATAAACCAAAGAAAGTTGGAATACAGTAGTTTTAACACCATTACAAATAAATAATGAGTTCATTACAGTACCTTAAAGTAGTCTTTTGTTTTCTTTCTCTAACGGAGCTCACGAGATTTCTATTGAGTTTTGTGTTGTGAAGTTTTCAAGTTTTGGGTGAATTCTTTTGATGGATTATGGAACAAGGAGTGGAAAGAGCCTAAGCTTGGGGATGCCCATGGAACCCCCTAGATAATCCAAGGACACCAAAAAGTCAAAGCTTGGGGATGCCCCGGAAGGCATCCCCTCTTTCGTCCACTTCCATCGGTAATTTACTTGGAGCTATATTTTTATTCACCACATGATATGTGTTTTGCTTGGAGCGTCTTGTATTATTTGTCTTTGCTTGTTAGTCTACCAGATTCATCCTTGCTGTACACACCTTTTGAGAGAGATATATATGATTTGGAATTTGTTAGAATACTCTATGTGCTTCACTTATATCTTTTGAGCTTGATAGTTTTGCTCATAGTGCTTCACTTATATCTTTTTGAGCGTGATAATTTTTGCTCTAATGCTTCACTTGGATCTTTTAGAGCATGGTGGTGAATTGTTTTAAATAAACTTGATCTCTCATGCTTCACTTAGATTATTTTGAGAGTCGTTAATAGCATGGCAATTTGCTTAATATTAATATACTTGGTATTCAAGATATGTGAAACTTTCTTTTAAGTGTGTTGAATACTAAGATGAGTTTGATGCTTGATAATTGTTTTGAGATATGGAGGTGATAATATCAAAGTCGTGCTAGTTGAGTAGTTGTGAATTTGAGAAATACTTGTGTTGAAGTTAGCAAGTCCCGTAGCATGCACGTATGGTTAAAGTTGTGTAACAAATTTGAAGCATGAAGTGTACGTGGCTTGTGCATCCTTATGAGTGGCGGTCGGGGATGAGCGATGGTCTTTTCCTACCAATCTATCCCCCTAGGAGCATGCGCGTAGTACTTGATTTTTGATGACTTCTAAATTTTTGCAATAAGTATGTGAGTTCTTTTGACTAATGTTGAGTCCATGGATTATACGCACTTTTACCTTTCCGCCATTTGCTAGCCTCTTCGGTACCGTACATTGCCCTTTCTCACATTGAGAGTTGGTGCAAACTTCGCCGGTGCATCCAAACCCCGTGATACGATACGCTCTTTCACACATAAACCTCCTTATATCTTCCTCAAAACAGCCACCATACCTACCTATTATGGCATTTCCATAGCCATTCCGAGATATATTGCCATGCAACTTCCATCATCATCATCATGACATGCTTTACTTTTGTCATATTGCCATTGCATGATCTTGTAGTTGACATCGTATTTGTGGCAAAGCCACCATGCATTATTTTCCATACATGTCACTCTTGATTCATTGCACCATCCCGACACCGCCGGAGGCATTCATATAGAGTCATATCTTGTTCTAGTATCGAGTTGTAATCATTATGTTGTAATCAATAGAAGTGTGATGATCATCATCATTACAGCATTGCCCAATCAAAAAAAAAAAGGAAAGGCCCAAAAAAAAGAAAATAAATAAAAAGGGCAATGCTACTATCTCTTTTCCACACTTGTGCTTCAAAGTAGCACCTTGTTCTTCATGTAGTGAGTCTCATATATTGTGCTTCAAAGTAGCACCTTGTTCTTCATGTAGTGAGTCTCATTTATTGTGCTTCAAAATAGCACCATGTTTTTCATATAGTGAGTTGTCTTGTTCATACTAGTGGGAATTTTTCATTATAGAACTTGGCTTGTATATTCCAACGATGGGCTTCCTCAAAATGCCCTAGGTCTTCATGAGCAAGCAAGTTGGATGCACACCCACTAGTTTTCTTTTGTTGAGCATTCATAGCTCTAGTGCATCCGTTCCATGGCAATCCCTACTCCTTGCATTAACATCAATCGATGGGCATCTCCATAGCTCATTGATTAGCCTCGTTGATGTGAGACTTTCTCCTTTTTTGTCTTCTCCACACAATCCCCATCATCATATTCTATTCCACCCATAGTGCTATATCCATGGCTCACGCTCATGTATTGCGTGAAAGATGAAAAAGTTTGAGATTATTTAAGTATGAAACAATTGCTTGGCTTGTCATTGGGGGTATAGAAGTTGGGAACATCTTTGTGTGACGAAAATGAAGCATAGCCTAACTATATGATTTTGTAGGGATGAACTTTCTTTTGCCATGTTATTTTGAGAAGACATGATTGCTTTGATTAGTATGCTTGAAGTATTATTATTTTTATGTCAATATGAACTTTTGTCTTGAATCTTTCGGATCTGAATATTCATATCACAATTAAGAAGATTTACATTTAAATTATGCTAAAGTATCACTCCGCATCAAAAATTCTCTTTTTATCATGTACCTACTCGAGGACGAGCAGGAATTAAGCTTGGGGATGCCTGATACGTCTCCAACGTATCTATAATTTTTGATTGCTCCATGCTACTTTATCTACTGTTTTGGACTATATTGGGCTTTATTTTCCACTTTTATATTATTTTTGGGACTAACCTATTAACCGGAGGCCCAGCCCAGAATTGCTGTTTTTTGCCTATTTCAGTATTTCGAGGAAACAGAATATCAAACGGAGTCCAAACGGAATGAAACCTTCGGGAACGTGATCTTCTCACCGAACGTGATCCAGGAGACTTGGAACCTACTCCAAGAAGTTTCCGGGGAGGTCACGAGGGTGGAGGGCGCCCCCCTGGGCGCGGCCCCCTGCCTCGTGGGCCCCTCGGAGCTCCACCGACGTACTCCTTCCTCCTATATATACCTACGTGCCCCCAATAGACCAGATATAGACCAAAAACCTAATTCCACCGCCGCAACTTCCTGTATCCACGAGATCCCATCTTGGGGCCTGTTCCGGAGCTCCGCCGGAGAGGGCATCCACCATGGAGGGCTTCTACATCAACACCATAGCCCCTCCGATGAAGTGTGAGTAGTTTACTTCAGACCTTCGGGTCCATAGCTAGTAGCTAGATGGCTTCTTCTCTCTTTTTGGATCTCAATACAATGTTCTCCCCCTCTCTCGTGGAGATCTATTCGATGTAATCTTCTTTTTGCGGTGTGTTTGTTGAGACCGATGAATTGTGGGTTTATGATCCAGCTTATCTATGAATAATATTTGAATCTTCTCTGAATTCTTTTATGTATGATTGAGTTATCTTTGCAAGTCTCTTAGAATTATCCGTTTGGTTTGGCCAACTAGATTGGTAGTTCTTGCAATGGGTGAAGTGCTTAGCTTTGGGTTCAATCTTGTGATGTCCTTACTCAGTGACAGAAAGAGTTGCAAGGCACGTATTGTATTGTTGCCATCGAGGATAACAAGATGGGGTATTTATCATATTGCATGAATTTATTCCTCTACATCATGTCATCTTGCTTAAGGCGTTACTCTGTTTTTAACTTAATACTCTAGATGCATGCTGGATAGCGGTCGATGAGTGGAGTAATAGTAGTAGATGCAGAATCATTTCGATCTACTTGTCACGGACGTGATGCCTATATACATGATCATACCTAGATAACCTCATAACTATGCTCAATTCTATCAATTGCTCAACAGTAATTTGTTCACCCACCGTAGAATACTTATACTCTTGAGAGAAGCCACTAGTGAAACCTATGGCCCCCGGGTCTATTCTCATCATATCAATCTCCATCACTTTATTTACTTGTTTTGCTTTTACCTTTTTACTTTGCATATTTATACCGAAAATACCAAAAATATTATCTCTATCAGATCTCACTCTCGTAAGTGACCGTGAAGGGATTGACAACCCCTAAGCGTTGGTTGCGAGTTGCTACCGTTTTGTGCAGGTACGAGGGACTTGCGCGTGACCTCCTACTAGATTGATACCTTGGTTCTCAAAAACTGAGGGAAATACTTACGCTACTGTGCTGCATCACCCCCTCCTCTTCGGGGAAAACCAACGCTAGCTCGAGACATAGCAAGAAGGATTTTTGGCGCCGTTGCCGGGGAGGCCTACGCAAAAGTCAACATACCAAGTACCCATCACAATCTCTATCTCTCGCATTACATTATTTGCCATTTGCCTCTTGTTTTCCTCTCCCCCACTTCACCCTTGCCGTTTTATTCGCCCTCTCTTTCCCAATCTCCTCCTCTTTTTCCCTTCGCCTTTTGTGTGCTCGTGTGTTCGTTTGCTTGTCTGGCGCGATGGCTCAAGATGCTACCAAATTGTGTGACTTCACCAATACCAATAATAATGATCTCCTTAGCACTCCGATTGCTCCTCTTGCCAATACTGAATCTTGTATATTTCGTCCAAAGCTTCATTCACTCCTTATGGTGGCCTCAAAGTCCTGAAATCATCACTTGTAACTCCGTTCTTCTTCCCCTTGCGCATGCCATCAACTTCATGCTTGCTCTTGCTCCAATGTTCATCCTTCTCCAAGCTAGGCCCTTCATTTGTAAGCAAAACAAATGTATCCAATTTAGGCAGCATCATATTCTCATGAACATTAGAATCATTACCAAGAACCGAAAGTACCTGGTAATTTAATTGGCGTGCGCGAGCTCTAGTAATTGGTCCATTATATGTAACAGTAGAGGCTGTGGGTGTAACAATGGTATTGATGTCCTCATCAAAGATACACTTCTGAACCACGGGTAAAGTTCACATGTTAGTATAATTGGGTAGGGTAGGGTGTATCCATGGGTAAAAGACTATACCCATGCTCTACCCATGACTTAACGGGTAGGGTATGAATACTATCTGTGGGTATAAAATTGTGCCCATACCCTGTCCATACGAGTAAAGTTGCCATCTGCTTACCTTGTCGTCATCTTCTGACGAGTCGGAAGACTCAGACTAGGCAATAGATAAAAAATCTGCTGCTCAAGCTAGTCCATGAAAAAACGTTAGTCCGTCACCAGTTTAAGTGGCTTCAATGCAAGCCGTAAGCAGTCCAGCCTTACGTGGCCTGCCTACCATGGTTTATTCGCCGTTTTGAGTTAAGAGGTCGGAGGTTCGGATCAGCAAAAAAGAAAAAAAAGTTTTCACTACAAATCAAACGTCAGATTTTTAGCCGTCGTAAATCGAACATTTTTTTGGCAAATTTAGTTGTTGCAAATTTAGCCATGGTTAAAAATCTGGCATCAGTTCCCCGCAAAAAGAAAATCTGATGTCAATTTCTAACATTACCAAAAAAGATAAAACCTCTAGCCTTTTCGTTTTTATCCACCGAGTGGACGTGGTTAGCACTATAGGCCGTTAGGGCATCTTCAACTGTATTTACCAACCCCTCTCAGACCATGGCGTCTACTTTTTCTCCCTCGCAACCCTAAGGTTGAGGGTATCTTCCATGCCTCTATCTATTGGTCTCTACGAGATGGCAACATATGTCGCTTCTGAACAGATTTTTATGAAAAGTCCATCTCCAAGCTCGCACCACTCCTATTCGCCCTTGTTCCACATCGACAATGGAAGTCCTATTCGGTTCGGGATGATCTCCATATCTACTCCTGGATTCAGGATATCTAGGGCACGCTCGAACCTGCCACCATGGTGCAATATGTTGACCTTTGGCGCCTTCTTCGTCACGTCCCTCTCTCTGACAACTCCGTTAGGCTTGTCTTGCGTTGGACAACCTCCGGTGTTTATTCTGCCAGATCCTACTGCGATGCCTTATGCCTAGTTTCTACTATAGATCCGGATTGGTAGCTTAAGTGGAAGACTTGGGCACCACTGCCGGCCAAGGTTTTCATTTGGAGGGGCCGACGGTGTCTGCATTTTTTCCTTCTCTTTTTGTACCAACGCGGGCCAGACTGCTACAACTTTGCTGAGAAGGAGAAATGGAGCGGAGCTTGGCTGCCCTGGATCCCGTTTTCTCCTTGTCCTCCTATTGTTCTTTTGCATTATGAATTTTTTTTGTTCTTTCGCATTGGAGTTTTTTTATGGGGGTGGGTGTTCGAGCCTTCGAGGCTGGGTTTGAGCTAGCTCGAAAGAAATAGTTACCCTGCAGCCGACCTTGGAAAAGATAGTAAGCCTTGTGTTGGGGAACGTAGTAATTTCAAAAAAATTCCTACGCACACACAAGATCATGGTGATGCATAGCAACGAGAGGGGAGAGTGTGTCCACGTACCCTCGTAGACCGAAAGCGGAAGCGTTATGACAACGCGGTTGATGTAGTCGTACGTCTTCACGATCCGACCGATCCAAGCACCGAACGTACGGCACCTCCGTGTTCTGCACACGTTCAGCTCGATGACGATCCCCGGACTCCGATCCAGCAGGGTGTCGGGGATAAGTTCTGTCAGCACGACGGCGTGGTGACGATGATGATGTTCTACCGACGCAGGGCTTCGCCTAAACTCCGCGACGATATGACCGAGGTGGAATATGGTGGAGGGGGGCACCGCACACGACTAAGGAACGATCACGATGATCAACTTGTGTATACTAGGGTGCCCCCCTGCCCCCGTATATAAAGGAGGAAGGGGGAGGCCGGCCGGCCCCTTGGGGCGCGCCAGGGAGGAGGAATCCTCCTCCTAGTAGGAGTAGGACTCCCCCTTTCCTACTCCTACTAGGAGGGGGAAAGGAAGGGAGAGGAGAGAGGAAGAGGGGGCGCCCCCTCTCCTAGTCCAATTCGGACCAGAGGGGGAGGGGGCGTGCGGCCCATGCTGGCTGCCCCTCTCTCTCCCTCCACTAAGGCCCATAAGGCCCATTACTTCTCCCGGGGGAGTTCCGATAACCCTCCGGCACTCCGGTTTTCTCCGAAATCACCCGGAACACTTCCGTTGTCCGAATATAGTCGTCCAACATATCGATCTTTATGTCTCGACCATTTCGAGACTCCTCGTCATGTCCGTGATCACATCCGGGACTCCGAACAACCTTCGGTACATCAAAACTTATAAACTCATAATAAAACTGTCATCGTAACGTTAAGCGTGCGGACCCTACGGGTTCGAGAACTATGTAGACATGACCTAGAGCTGTTTCCGGTCAATAACCAATAGTGGAACCTGGATGTTCATATTGGATCCTACATATACTACGAAGATCTTTTATCGGTCAAACCGCATAACAAGATACGTTGTTCCCTTTGTCATCGGTATGTTACTTGCCCGAGATTCGATCGTCGGTATCCAATACCTAGTTCAATCTCGCTACCGGCAAGTCTCCTTACTCATTCCATAATACTTCATACCGTAACTAACTCATTAGTTACAATGCTTGCAAGGCTTAAGTGATGTGTATTACCGAGAGGGCCCAGAGATACCTCTCCGACAATCGGAGTGACAAAACCTAATCTCGAATTACGCCAACCCAACATGTACTTTCAGAGACACCTGTAGAGCACCTTTATAATCACCCTGTTACGTTGTGATGTTTGGTAGCACACAAAGTGTTCCTCCGGTAAACGGGAGTTGCATAATCTCATAGTTGTAGGAACTTTGTATAAGTCATGAAGAAAGCAATAGCGACATACTAAACGATCAAGTGCTAGGCTAACAGAATGGGTCAAGTCAATCACATCATTCTCCTAATTATGTGATCCCGTTAATCAAATGACAACACATGTCTAGGGTTAGGAAACATAACCATCTTTGATCAATGAGCTAGTCAAGTAGAGGCATACTAGTGACATTATGTTTGTCTATGTATTCACACATGTATCATGTTTTCAGATAATACAATTCTAGCATGAATAATAAACATTTATCATGATATGAGGAAATAAATAATAACTTTATTATTGCCTCTAGGGCATATTTCCTTCAGTCTCCCACTTGCACTAGAGTCAATAATCTAGATTACATAGTAATGATTCTAACACCCATGGAGTCTTGGTGCAGATCATGTTTTGCTCGTTGAAGAGGCTTAGTCAACGGTCGCAATATTCAGATCCGTATGTATCTTGCAAATCTCTATGTCTCCCACCGGACTTGGTCCCGGATGGAATTGAAGTGTCTCTTGATGTGCTTGGTCCTCTTGTGAAATCTGGATTCCTTTGCCAAGGCAATCGCACCATCTTCGTCACAGAAGATCTTCATTGGTCCCGATGCACTAGGTATGACACCTAGATCGGAAATGAACTCCTTCATCCAGACTCCTTCATTTGCTGCTTCCGAAGCAGCTATGTACTCCGCTTCGCAT
This sequence comes from Aegilops longissima, assembly GCA_021605205.1. Taxonomy (NCBI): domain Eukaryota; kingdom Viridiplantae; phylum Streptophyta; class Magnoliopsida; order Poales; family Poaceae; genus Aegilops; species Aegilops longissima. The sequence continues at coordinate 9,522 of JAHIAM010006550.1, read as the reverse complement.
GTAGATCCCGCTACGACGCTTTGTTTGGAACTGCACCAACTGACAGCTCCACCGTTTAATATAAATACATATCCGGTTTGCGATTTAGAATCGTCCGGATCAGTGTCAAAGCTTGCATCGATGTAACCCTTTACGACAAGCTCTTTGTCACCTCCATAAACGAAAACATATCCTTAGTCCTTTTCGGTATTTCAGGATGTTCTTGACATTGTGTGAGTGATCCACTCTGGATTACTTTGGTACCTCCCTGCTAAACTAATAGCAAGGCACACATCAGGTCTGGTATACAGCATTGCATACATGATAGAGCCTATGGCTGAAGCATAGGGAACTCCTTTCATTTTCTCTCTATCTTCTGTAGTGGTCGGGCATTGAGTCTGACTCAACTTTATACCTTGTAATACAGGCAAGAACCCTTTCTTTGCATGATCCATATTGAACTTTTTCAAAATTTTATGAAGGTATGTGCATTGTGAAAGTCCAATCAAGCGTCTTGATCTATCTCTATAGATCTTGATGCCCAATATGTAAGCAGCTTCACCGAGGTCTTTCATTGAAAAACTTTTATTCAAGTATCCTTTTATGCTATCCAGAAATTCTATATCATTTCCAATCAACATTATGTCGTCCACATATAATATCAGAAATGCTACAGAGCTCCCACTCACTTTCTTGTAAATACAGGCTTCTCCAAAAATCTGTATAAAACCATATGCTTTAATCACACTATCAAAGTGTCTATTCCAACTCCGAGAGGCTTGCACCAGACCATAAATTGATCGCTGGAGCTTGCACACTTTGTTAGCTCCTTTAGGATTGACAAAACCTTCCGGTTGCATCATACAACTCTTCTTCCAGAAATCCATTCAGGAATGCAGTTTTGACATCCATCTGCCATATTTCATAATCATAAAATGCGGCAATCGCTAACATGATTCGGACAGACTTAAGCATCGCTACGGGTGAGAAGGTCTCATCGTAGTCAACCCCTTGAACTTGTCGAAAACCTTTTGCAACAAGTCGAGCTTTGTAAACAGTAACATTACCGTCAGCGTCAGTCTTCTTCTTGAAAATCCCTTTATTCTCTATTGCTTGCCGACCATTGGGCAAGTCAACCAAAGTCCACACTTTGTTCTCATACATGGATCCCATCTTAGATTTCATGGCTTCAAGCCATTTTATGAATCTGGGCTCACCATCGCTTCTTCATAGTTCGTGGGTTCACCATGATCTAGTAGCATGACTTCCGAATAGGATTACCGTACCACTCTCGTGCGGATCTTACTCGGTTGATCTACGAAGTTCAGTAACAACTTGATCTGAAGTTTCATGATCATTATCATTAACTTCCTCACTAATTGGTGTAGGTGTCACAGGAACCGATTTCTGTGACGAACTACTTTCCAATAAGGGAGCTGGTACTCTTACCTCATCAAGTTCTACTTTCCTCCCACTCACTTCTTTCGAGAGAAACTCCTTCTCTAGAAAGGATCCATTCTTAGCAACGAATGTCTTGCCTTCGGATCTGTGATAGAAGGTTTACCCAACTGTCTCCTTTGGGTATCCTATGAAGACACATTTCTCCGATTTGGGTTCGAGCTTATCAGGTTGAAGCTTTTTCACATAAGCATCGCAGCCCCAAACTTTCAGAAACGACAACTTTGGTTTCTTGCCAAACCACAGTTCATAAGGAGTCGTCTCAACGGATTTTGATGGTGCCCTATTTAACGTGAATGCGGCCGTCTCTAAAGCATAACCCCAAAACGATAGCGGTAAATCGGTAAGAGACATCATAGATCGTACCATATCTAGTAAAGTACGATTACGACGTTCAGACACACCATTACGCTGTGGTGTTCCAGGTGGCGTGAGTTGCGAAACTATTCCGCATTGTTTCAAATGTAGACCAAACTCGTAACTCAAATATTCTCCTCCACGATCAGATCGTAGAAACTTTATTTTCTTGTTACGATGATTTTCAACTTCACTCTGAAATTCTTTGAACTTTTCAAATGTTTCAGATTTATGCTTCATTAAGTAGATATACCCGTATCTACTTAAATCATCTGTGAAGGTGAGAAAATAACGATATCCGCCACGAGCCTCAACATTCATCGGACCACATACATCTATATGTATGATTTCCAACAAATCTGTTGCTCTCTCCATAATACCGGAGAACGGCATTTTAGTCATCTTGCCCATGAGGCACGGTTCGCAAGTACCAAGTGATTCATAATCAAGTGGTTCCAAAAGTCCATCAGTATGGAGTTTCTTCATGCGCTTTACACCGATATGACCTAAACGGCAGTGCCACAAATAAGTTGCACTATCATTATCAACTCTGCATATTTTGGCTTCAACATTATGAATATGTGTATTACTACTATCGAGATTCATCAAAAATAGACCACTCTTTAAGGGTGCATGACCATAAAAGATATTACTCATATAAATAGAACAACCATTATTCTCTGATTTAAATGAATAACCGTCTCGCATCAAACAAGATCCAGATATAATGTTCATGCTCAACGCTGGCACCAAATAACAATTATTCAGGTCTAAAACTAATCCCGAAGGTAGATGTAGAGGTAGCGTGCCGACCGCGATCACATTGACTTTGGAACAGTTTCCTACGCGCATCGTCACCTTGTCCTTGGCCAGTGCTCGCTTATTCCGTAGTCCCTGTTTGAGTTGCAAATATTAGCAATGTAACCAGATCAAATACCAGTGCTCTGCGAGCTCTAGTAAGGTATACATCAATAACATGTATATCACATATACCTTTGTTCACTTTGCCATCCTTCTTATCCGCCAAATACTTGGGGCAGTTCCGCTTCCGTGACCAGTTTGCTTCGGTAGAAGCACTCGGTTTCAGGCTTAGGTCCAGACTTGGGTTTCTTCTCTTGAGCAGCAACTTGCTTGCTGTTCTTCTTGAAGTTCCCCTTCTTCTTCCCTTTGCCCTTTTTCTTGAAACTAGTGGTCTTGTTGACCATCAACACTTGATGCTCCTGCTTGATTTCTACCTCCGCAGCTTTTAGCATTGCGAAGAGCTCAGGAATTGTCTTGTTCATCCCTTGCATATTATAGTTCATCACGAAGCTCTTGTAGCTTGGTGGCAGTGATTGGAGAATTCTGTCAAAGACGCTATCATCCGGAAGATTAACTCCCAGTTGAATCAAGTGATTATTATACCCGGACATTTTGAGTATATGCTCACCGATGAACTATTCTCCTCCATCTTGCAGCTATAGAACTTATTGGAGACTTCATATCTCTCAATCCGGGCATTTGCTTGATATATTAACTTCAATTCCTGGAACATCTCATATGCTCCATGACGCTCAAAACATCGTTGAAGACCGGTTCTAAGCCGTAAAGCATGGCACACTTGAACTATTGAGTAGTCATCGCTTTGCTCGCCAGACGCTCATAACATCTGGCGTTGCTTTGTAGCAGGCCCGCACCCAGCAGTGCTTCGGGACGTAATTCTTCTGTGCAGCAATGAGGATAATCCTCAAGTTACGGACCCAGTCCGTGTAATTGCTACCATCATCTTTCAACTTTGCTTTCTCAAGGAACGCATTAAAATTCAACGAAACAACAGCACGAGCCATCTATCTACAACAAACATAGATAAGCAAAATACTATCATGTACTAAGTTCATGATAAATTTAAGTTCAATTAATCATATTACTTAAGAACTCCCACTTAGACAGACATCTCTCTAGTCATCTAAGTGATCACGTGATCCAAATCAACTAAACCATAACCGATCATCACGTGAGATGGAGTAGTTTTCAATGGTGAACATCACTATGTTGATCATATCTACTATATGATTCACGCTCGACCTTTCGGTCTCCGTGTTCCGAGGCCATATCTGCATATGCTAGGCTCGTCAAGTTTAACCTGAGTATTCTGCGTGTGCAAAACTGGCTTGCACCCGCTGTACATGGACGTTGAGCTTATCACACTCGATCATCACGTGGTGTCTGGGCACGACGAACTTTGGCAACGGTGCATACTCAGGGAGAACACTTATTGATAATTTAGTGAGAGATCATCTTAAAATGCTACCGTCAATCAAAGCAAGATAAGATGCATAAAGGATAAACATCACATGCAATCAATATAAGTGATATGATATGGCCATCATCATCTTGTGCTTGTGATCTCCATCTCCGAAGCACCGTCATGATTACCATCATCACCGGCGCGACACCTTGATCTCCATCGTAGCATTGTTGTCGTCTCGCCAACTATTGCTTCTACGACTATCGCTACCGCTTAGTGATAAAGTAAAGCAATTACAGGGCGTTTGCATTTCATACAATAAAGCGACAACCATATGGCTCCTTCCAGTTGTCGATAACTCGGTTACAAAACATGATCATCTCATACAATAAAATATAGCATCATGTCTTGACCATATCACATCACAACATGCCCTGCAAAAACAAGTTAGACGTCCTCTACTTTGTTGTTGCAAGTTTTACGTGGCTGCTATGGGCTGGGCAAGAACCGTTCTTACCTACGCATCAAAACCACAACGATAGTTCGTCAAGTTAGTGCTGTTTTAACCTTCTCAAGGACCGGGCGTAGCCACACTCGGTTCAACTAAAGTTGGAGAAACCGACACCGCCAGCCACCATGTGCAAAGCACGCCGGTAGAACCAGTCTCGCGTAAGCGTACGCGTAATGTCGGTCCGGGCCGCTTCATCCAACAATACCGCCGAACCAAAGTATGACATGCTGGTAAGCAGTATGACTTGTATCGCCCACAACTCACATGTGTTCTACTCGTGCATATAACATCAACGCATAAAACCTGGCTCGGATGCCACTGTTGGGGAACGTAGTAATTTCAAAAAAATTCCTACGCACACACAAGATCATGGTGATGCATAGCAATGAGAGGGGAGAGTGTGTCCACGTACCCTCGTAGACCGAAAGCGGAAGCGTTATGACAACGCCGTTGATGTAGTCGTACGTCTTCACGATCCGACCGATCCAAGCACCGAACATACGGAACCTCCAGGTTCTGCACACTTTCAGCTCGATGACGATCCCCGGACTCCGATCCAGCAGGGTGTCAGGGATAAGTTCTGTCAGCACGACGGCGTGGTGACGATGATGATGTTCTACCGACGCAGGGCTTCGCCTAAACTCCGCGACGATATGACCGAGGTGGAATATGGTGGAGGGGGGCACCGCACATGGCTAAGGAACGATCACGATGATCAACTTGTGTGTACTAGGGTGCCCCCCTGCCCCCGTATATAAAGGAGCAAGGGGGGAGGCTGGTCGGCCCCTTGGGGCGCGCCAGGGAGGAGGAATCCTCCTCCTAGTAGGAGTAGGACTCCCCCTTTCCTACTCCTACTAGGAGGGGGAAAGGAAGGGGAGAGGAGAGGGAAGAGGGGCGCCCCCTCTCCTAGTCCAATTCGGACCAGAGGGGGAGGGGGCGCGCGGCCCATGCTGGCTGCCCCTCTCTCTCTCTCTCCACTAAGGCCCATAAGGCCCATTACTTCTCCCGGGGGGGGGGGGTTCCGGTAACCCTCCGGCACTCCGGTTTTCTCCGAAATCACCCGGAACACTTCCCGTGTCCGAATATAGTCGTCCAATATATCAATCTTTATGTATCGGCCATTTCGAGACTCCTCGTCATATCCGTGATCACATCCGGGACTCCGAACAACCTTCGGTACATCAAAACTTATAAACTCATAATAAAACTGTCATCGTAACGTTAAGCGTGCGGACCCTACGGGTTCGAGAACTATGTAGACATGACCTAGAACTGTTTCCGGTCAATAACCAATAGTGGAACCTGGATGTTCATATTGGCTCCTACATATTCTACGAAGATCTTTTATCGGTCAAACCGCAAAACAACATACGTTGTTCCATTTGTCATTGGTATGTTACTTGCCCGAGATTCGATCGTCGGTATCCAATACCTAGTTCAATCTTGTTACCGACAAGTCTCTTTACTCGTTCCGTAATACTTCGTCCCGTAACTAACTCATTAGTTACAATGCTTGCAAGGCTTAAGTGATGTGTATTACCGAGAGGGCCCAGAGATACCTCTCCGACAATCGGAGTGACAAAACCTAATCTCAATTACGCCAACCCAACATGTACTTTCGGAGACACCAGAGAGCACCTTTATAATCACCCGATTCACGTTGTGACGCTTTGGTAGCACACAAAGTGTTCCTCCGGTAAACGGGAGTTGCATAATCTCATAGTTGTAGGTACTTTGTATAAGTCATGAAGAAAGCAATAGCAACATACTAAACGATCAGGTGCTAGGCTAACGGAATGGGTCAAGTCAATCACATCATTCTCCTAATGATGTGATCCCGTTAATCAAATGACAACACATGTCTATGGTTAGGAAACATAACCATCTTTGATCAATGAGTAGTCAAGTAGAGGCATACTAGTGACATTATGTTTGTCTATGTATTCACACATGTATCATGTTTCCGGATAATACAATTCTAGCATGAATAATAAACATTTATCATGATATGAGGAAATAAATAAAAACTTTATTATTGCCTCTAGGGCATATTTCCTTCACCAGGGGGTATAGGGCTGGGACAGATTCATTGTTGTCAAGGTTTGTGCTTTCTATATTAATGTTGGTTGATTCTTTTATGATGTTGATAGGTTGTTTCGACATGTTGCAAATGAGTATGCATTATGTTGCATGAATTTTATGCAATTTGGAAACATTTTGTGAACTGTAATATAGTTATTGTGTGCGTGTGAGTGTGTTGTATTTTGGTTTCTTACGATGCCTCTCCTTTCTTTTCATTGATTTTCTGTAACTATTGAGGGTTTTGTGCATAAAAGACTTGTTGCATGCATCTGTTTGCATGTTGCAAAGTTTTTATTGAGGCTTTTGTCGGATAATGGAGGTAAATGTTGCAACAAAGTTTTACATGCTTATTCTACGAACATAGTACATCAGACTGGATAGTGCGGGAGTGTCAGCTGGTGAAAAACCCTTTAATGCTTCCTCCATCAGAGGCATGCTTTGTCGTGCTTGACATTTGTCAAAATGACATTAGATATTTTTCGCAATTACAATACCTTCTTGTTGCATGCATGGGGAATATATGTTACACACAACTCAGTTATTTATTGCAGTATATTTGACACAAGGGTTGCCTTAGTAGTACATTTTGTTGCATTCTATTGAACAAAACAGTGGTGTTTTGTTGTAGCGTTTATGTTCTTTGTTGTATGATGTTTATGTGCAATTCATTGTTCTTGTTGCTATGTTGATAAAATATTATTGCACCAGTCATGGTCATCTTTCTCATGAATCTATTTTTCATAGACGAGAAAGTTCTCATGCGTACCAAAATAAGGTTGCATACGCTTTGCATGATGAAGGCTAGTATGATTTTCAATGTAAATTTTTACTAGTAATTCTGCATCCAATTGCGTTTCAAGAAACTTCCTTTCAAACAGCCGATTTCATCTCTCGTGTCGACAACACCAAATGCACACACGCGTCCTTGTCGGACCCACGCATCACTTCCCTTTCTTACCCTTTTTTCCTACACAACAATGCGAGTTGCTCATTTTATTCATCTTTCTTCTCCCTCCCTTCAACGCATCCAACTCACCACAAACTGCACACCTAGCACATGCCAACTTCGCTGCTGCAATCTGTCATGCCCTGCTGCTGTGAACCCGAGACATGACCCCTGGTTAGTGCTTCTCGCCGTCGACGACTTTGACCCGCTGCTGCAAAGCCAGGCTCCACTGAAGAACAGCCATCCCGCTCATCGATAGCGCTGGACGGTGCTGGGTCGGCCACACATTGCTTTCAAAGGAGTTCCTACATATTTGAACTCTCCCATTACTACCGTTGCTGCAACTGGGAGCGCTGCGATGACTGCAATGACAATGGTGTTGTGCTCATCGGGGTTGCAACATTGTTGATGTTGTGAAGCTGCGCGAGCTTCCTGCTCGATGTTGTCGTTGTTGTTTGCGGGACATAACCACAACATTGTCCATATTGCAAAGTGATCAAAGGGCCACGTGTTTGCAATGTTACGCAAGATTGAGGTGACCGCAAGATGGTCATGTTGCAAACGTCCACCGTCTGGACGAGATGACTCGACACAAATCGGAGGGCGGAACATGGCCTTTGTTGCAAATGGCGAGCACAACATGGTCTATGTTACAACCGACAGGTCGCGCTGGACGGCTAATCCGAAGTCTTGGAAGTCGATGGATCTTCTCCTCGCTTTAGCCGACCGACGCGTAGAGTCGTCCATTGTCTTTTCATTGTATTGACTATTGTTTTCATTGACATTTATCGTCTCATCTAAGATGGCTTTGGGTGTCTTTAGGCCATGTCATCTGCCGCTGATCATGCCCACGCATCCCCTACACCATTCCTCTCCTCATCATTGTCGTCGTCCTACGGATGCTAGCTCGGTCTGTTTTCCTCCTTTACTTGTACTCCATCATCTCTCTCCCCTAGAGTGTAGGTTTTTTCCCCCAAAAGATCCAGGGACGCTGGCTTCTACTCCATCAACTCTCAATATGTTAGCAAAGGGAGAAACTGTACAGTGGTTGGAAAACAGAAAAGAAACACGACGGAGGACATGCTAAGAAAATTGTACGTCCCCGAAGGGTGTGTGACACACTTAGCACCATAAGTTTCTGATTCTCCTTAAAAAGACAGTAATAATATAGTGCTACAAAGGAAAAACAACAGAGATCGTTTAACGCAGCTAGTCCAGATAATTTAATAGAACTACCAAATAACCCTAAGCACAACTAAGTAACTCTAAGCACGACTTAATTAAGCAGCTAAAAGTCGACGTGTATCGTCGTGATTTCAGGACTTCTAATAAGATCAGAGACGGCTGCGTTCCGCTTCTTCCCCTTGCTCCTCGTCGCTGTCGTAGTGGATGATGTCGTAGTGGTGGTCGGGGAGGTTGGCCCTCGGGTCGTCATCGTTGAAGACGTCGACCTGGACGTAGGCGTAGCCGTCGCGCTTGAAGTCGGAGAGGACCCTTTCGTTCTCGTCGCGGTCGGCCTTGATGGCGTCCGTGACCTTGCGGAGCCTCTGCGGGAAGTTGGGCAGGGGACGGCGAGGCTTCTTGTCCCACTCGAGCAGCCACTTGATGTAGCTGTTCCGATGGTCCAGCTTCACCATCTTCTGTTCCGATGAACCCATCGGAACAGAAGATGGTGAAGCTGGACCATCGGAACAGCTACATCAAGTGGCTGCTCGAGTGGGACAAGAAGCCTCGGCCTCCCCTGCCCAACCTCCCCGAGGAGTGCCGCGAGGCCCTGGACGCCATCAAGGCCGAGCGCGACGATCACGAGAGGGTCCTCGCCGACTTCAAGCGCGACGGCCACGCCTACGTCCAGGTCGACATCTTCAACGACGACGACCCAAGGGCCAGGCTCCCCGACGACCAGTACGAGGTCATCGACGACGACAGCGACGAAGAAGCTTGATCTACTCAGCAATATCT
>JAHIAM010006549.1:0-46514 GCA_021605205.1 Aegilops longissima | reverse complement strand
AGAAGTCATATCGTCATGAGCTTAGGCGAAGCCCCGCGCCGGTGGAGCATCATCATCGCCACCACGCCGTCAGGTTGACGGAACTCATCCTCAACACTTTGCTGGATCGAGTCCGGGATCGCCATCGGCTGAACGCAGCGAACTCGGAGGTGCCGTGACGCTCGGTGCTTGGATCGGTCGGGTCGTGAAGACGCACGACTACATCAACCGCTTGTTATAACGCCTCGCTTTCGGTCTCACGAGGGTACGTGGACGACACTTCTCCCGCCGCTGCTATGCCATCACCATGGTCTTGCGTGATCGTAGGAAAATTTTTGAAATTACTACGCTCCCCAACAAAGGCATCCGAGCCTGGTTTTATGCGTTGATGTCATATGCACGAGTAGAACACAAGTGAGTTGTGGGCGATACAAGTCATACTACCTACCAAAGCATGTCATACTTTGGTTCAGCGGTATTGTGAGATGAAGCGCCCGACCGACATTACGCCAGACGCTTACGCGAGACTGGTTTCACCGCCGTGAGCACTCGCTGCTTAAAGGTGATCGGCGGGTGTCTGCTCTCTCACTTTAGTTGAATCGAGTGCATACGCCCGTCCTTGAGAAGGTTAAACGGAGTCTATTTGACGAAGTATCGCTGTGGTTTTGATGCGAGGTAAGAACGGTTCTTGCTCAGCCCGTAGCAGCCACGTAAAACTTGCAACAACAAAGTAGAGGACGCCTAACTTGTTTTTGCAGGCATGTTGTGATGTGATATGGTCAAGACGTGATGCTATATCTTATTGTATGAGATGATCATGTTTTGTAACCGAAGTTATCGGCAATCGGCAGAGCCATATGGTTGTCGCTTATTGTATGAAATGCAACGCCATGTAATTGCTTTACTTTATCACTAAGCAGTAGCGATAGTCGAGAAGCAATAGTTGGCGAGACGACAACGATGCTACGATGGAGATCAAGGTGTCGCTACCGGTGACGATGGTGATCATGACGGTGCTTCGAGATGGAGATCACAAGCACAAGATGATGATGGCCATATCATATCACTTATATTGATTGCATGTGATGTTAATCCTTTATGCATCTTATTTTGCTTTGTATGACGGTAGCATTATAAGATGATCCCTTACTAAATTATCAAGAAGTGTTCTCCCGAGTATGCACCGCTATGAAAGTTCTTCGTGCCGAGACACCACGTGATGATCGGGTGTGATAGGTTCTACGCTCAAATACAACGGTGCAAAACAGTTGCACACGCGAATACTCAGGTTATACTTGACGAGCTATGCATATAAGATATGACCTCGAACACGGAGACCGAAGGTCGAGCGTGAATCATATAGTAGATATGATCAACATATTGATGTTCACCATTGAAACTACTCCATCACACGTGATGATCGGTCATGGTGTAGTTGATATGGATCACGCAATCACTTAGAGAATTGGAGGATATTTTTCTAAGTGGGAGTTCTTAAGTAATATGATTAATTGAACTTAAATTTATCATGAACTTAGTACCGATAGTATCTTGCTTGTCTATGATGTGTAGATAGATGGCTCGTGCCGTTGTTCCGTTAAATTTTAATGCGCCCTTGAGAAAGCAAAGTTGAAAGATGATGGTAGCAATTACACGGACCGGGTCCGAATTTGAGGATTATCCTTATTGCTGCACGAAGAATTACGCCCCGAAGCACCGTTAGGTGCCGTGCCTGTGTAAGGGCTGCGCCAAGTTGTGAACGCCCGCAAAGCAAAGCTGATGACTACTCTATAGTTCAAGTGCCATGCTTTACGGCTTAGAACCGACTTCAACGCTGCTTTGAACACCATGGAGCATATGAGATGTTCCAGAGTTGAAGTTAATATTCCAAGCGAATGCCCGGATTGAGAGATATGAAGTCTCCAATAAGTTCTATAGCTGTAAGATGGAGGAGAATGGTTCTCGGTGAGCATATACTCGTAATGTCCGGATATAACAATCACTTGATTCAACCGGGAGTTAATCTTCCGATGATTGCGCCATTGATGAATTCTCCAATCACGCCACCAAGCTACAAGAGCTTCGTGATGAACTATAATATGCAAGGGATGACCAAAACTATGCCCGAGCTCTTCGCGATGCCGAAAGTCATGAGGTAGAAATCAAAAGGAGCATCAAGTGTTGATGGTTAACAAAACCACTAGTTTCAAGAAAAGGGCAAAGGAAAGAAAAGGAAACTTCAAAAGAGCGGCAAGCAAGTTGTCGATCAAGAGAAGAAACCCAAGTCTGGTCCTAAGCTCAAACCGAGTGCTTCTATTGCAAGCAGGCTGGTCACCGAAGCGGAACTGCCCCAAGTATTTGGCGGATAAGAAGGATGGCAAGGTTAACAAAGGTATATGTGATATACTTGTTATTGATGTGTACCTTACTAATAATCGCAGAGCACTGGTATTTGATACTGGTTCTGCTAATATTTGCAACTCAAACAGGGCTACGGATTGCGAAGATTGGCTAAGGACGAGGTGACGATGCGCTGGGAAATGGTTCCAAAGTCGATGTGATCGCAATGGCACGCTACCTCTACATCTACCTTCGGATTAGTATTAGACCTAAATAATTGTTATTTAGTACCATCGCTGAGCATGAACATTATATCTGGATCTTGTTTGATGCGAGACGGTTATTCATTTAAATCGAGAATAATGGTTGTTCTATTTATATGAATAATATCTTTTATGGTCATGCACCATTGAAGAATGGTTTGTTTTACTTAATCTTGATAGTAGTGATACACATATTCATAATGTTGAAACCAAAAGATGCAGAGTTGATAATGATGGTGCAACTTATTTGTGGCACCGCCGCTTAGGTCATATCGGTGTAAAACGCATGAAGAAACTCCATGCTGATGGACTTTGGAGTCACTTGATTATGAATCACTTGGCACTTATGTAACCGTGCCTTATGGGCAAGATGACTAAAACACCGCTTCTCCGAACTATGGAGAGAGCAACAGATTTATTGGAAATCATACATACCGATGTATGTGGTCCAATGAATGTTGAGGCTCGTGGCGGATATCGTTATTTTCTCACCTTCACAGATGATTTGAGCAGATATGGGTATATCTACTTAATGAAACACAAGTCTCAAACATTTGAAAAGTTCAAAGAATTTCAGAGTGAAGTGGAAAATCATCGTAACAAGAAAATAAAGTTTCTACGATCTGATCGTGGAGGAGAATATTTGAGTTACGAAGTTTGGCCTACATTTGAAACAATGCGAATAGTTTCGCAACTTACGCCACCGAACACCACAACGTAATGGTGTGTCCGAACGTCAGAATCGTATTTTATTAGATATGGTGCGATCTATGATGTCTCTTACTGATTTACCGCTATCATTTTGGGGTTATGCTTTAGAGACGGCTACATTCACTTTAAATAGGGCACCATCTAAACCGCTGAGACGACGCCTTATGAACTGTGGTTTGGCAAGAAACCAAAGTTGTCGCTTTTGAAAGTTTGGGGCTGCGATGCTTATGTGAAAAGCTTCAACCTGATAAGCTCGAACCCAAATCGAGAAATGTGTCTTCATAGGATACCCAAAGGAGACAGTTGGGTACACCTTCTATCACAGATCCAAGGCAAGATTTTTGTTGCTAAATTCGGAAACTTTTTGAGAAAGAGTTTCTCACGAAAGAAGTGAGTGGGAGGAAAGTAGAACTTGATGAGATAATCGTATCTACTCCCTTATTGAGAAGTAGTACATCACGTAAAACAGTTTCGTGACACCTACACCAAATAGGAGGAAGCTAATGATGATGATCATGAAACTTCAGATCAAGTTTCTACAGAACCTCAGAGATCAACCAGAACAAGATCCGCACTGAGTGGTACGGTAATCCTGTTTTGGAAGTCATGTTATCGAACATGATGAACCTACTTAACTATGAAGAAGCGATGGTGAGCCCAGATTCCACAAAATGGCTTGAGGCCATGAAATCTGAGATGGGATCCATGTATGAGAACAAAGTGTGGATTTTGGTTGACTTGCCCGATGATCGGCAAGCAATTGAGAATAAATGGATCTTCAAGAAGAAGACCGACGCTGATGGTAATGTTATCGTCTATAAAGCTCGACTTGTTGCAAAAGGTTTTCGACAAGTTCAAGGGATTGACTACGATGAGACCTTCTCACCAGAAGCGATGCTTAAGTCATCCGAATCATGTTAGCAATTGCCGATTTTATGATTATGAAATTTGGCAAATGGATGTTAAAACTGCATTCCTGAATGGATTTCTCGGAAGAAGAGTTGTATATGATGCAACCGAAGGTTTTGTCGATCCAAAGGAGCTAACAAAGTGTGCAAACTCCAGCGATCCATTTATGGACTGGTGCAAGCCTCTCGAGTTGGAATAAACGCTTTGATAGTGTGATCAAAGCATTTGGTTTTATATGCACTTTGGAGAAGCCTCAGATTTACAAGAAAGTGAGTGGAGCTCAGAGCATTTCGATATTATATGTGGATGACATATTATTGATCGGAAATGATATAGAATTTCTGGATAGCATAAAGGATACTTGAATAAGAGTTTTCGATGAAAGACCTCGTGAAGCTGCTTACATATTGGGCATTAAGATCTATAGAGATAGATCAAGACGCTTAATAGGACTTTCACAAAGCACATACCTTGATAAAGTTTTGAAAAGGTTCAAATGGATCAGCAAAGAAAGGGTTCTTGCCGGTATTACAAGGTGTGAAGTTGAGTAAGACTCAATGCCCGACCACCGCAGAAGATAGAGAGAAATGAAAGATGTTCCTATGCTTCAGCCATAGGCTCTATCATGTATGCAATGTCGGTACCAGACCTGATGTGTGCCTTGTCAGTAAGTTTAGCAGTGCAGTACCAAAGTAATCCAGAGTGGATCATCGACAGCGGTCAAGAACATCCTTAAGTACTTGAGAAGAACTAAGGATATGTTTCTCATTTATGGCGGTGACAAAGAGCTCATCGAAAACGGTTACGCCGATGCAAGTTTTGACACTGATCCGGACGATTCTAAATCGCAAACCGGATACGATTTACATTAAACGGTGGAGCTGCCGGTTGGTGCAGTTCCAAACAAAGCGCCGCTATGGATCTACATGTGAAGTTGAGTACATAGCTGCTTCGGAAGCAGCTAATGAAGGAGTCTCGATGAAGGAGTTCATATCCGATCTAGGTGTTGTACCTAGTGTATCGGGTCCAATGAAAATCTTTTGTGATAATATCGTGCAATTGCCTTGGCAAAGGAATCCAGATTTCACAAGAGAACCAAGCACATCAAAAGACGCCTCAACTCCATCCGGATTTGGTCCAGTGGGAGACATAGAGATATGCAAGATACATACGGATCTGAATGTTGCGCACCGCTGACTAAGCCTCTTCCACGAGCAAAACATGATCAGCACCAAGACTCCATGGGTGTTAGAATCATTATTGTGTAATCTAGATTATTGACTCTAGTGCAAGTGGGAGATCAAGGAAATATGCCCTAGAGGCAATAATAAATGTTATTATTTATTTCCTTATATCATGATAAATGTTTATTATTCATGCTAGAATTGTATTAACCGGAAACATAATACATGTGTGAATACATAAACCTACAGAGTGTCACTAGTATGCCTCTACTTGACTAGCTCGTTAATCAAAGATGGTTATGTTTCCTAACCATGAACAAGGAGTTGTTATTTGATTAATGGGATCACATCATTGGTTGAATGATCTGATTGACATGACCCATTCCATTAGCATAGCACCTGATCGTATAGTTTGTTGCTAGTGCTTTTCTTCATGACTTATACATGTTCCTATGACTATGAGATTATGCAACTCCCGCTTGCCCGAGGAACACTTTTGGTGCTACCAAACGTCACAACGAATCGGGTGATTATAAAGGTACATTACAGTGTGTCTCCGAAGGTACATGTTGGGTTGGCATATTTCGAGATTAGGATTTGTCACTCCGATTGCTCTGAGAGGTATCTCTCGGCCCTCTCGGTAATGCACATCACATAAGCCTTGCAAGCATTGCAACTAAATGTGTTAGTTGTGAGATGATGTATTACGGAACGAGAAAAGAGACTTGCCAAGAACGAGATTGAACTAGGTATTGATACCGACGATCGAATCTCGGCAAGTAACATACCGATGACAAAGGGAACAACGATGTTGTTATGCGGTCCGACCGATAAAGATCTTCGAGAATATGTAGGAGCCAATATGGGCATCCAGGTCCCGCTATTGGTTATTGACCGAGAGGTGTCTCGGTCATGTTACATAGTTCTCGAACCCGTAGGGTCCGCACGCTTAACGCTTCGATGATGCTATAATGAGTTTATAAGTATTGATGCACCAAGGTTGTTCGAGTCCCGGATGTGATCACGGATATGACGAGGAGTCTCAAATGGTCGAGACATAAAGATTGATATATTGAAGCCTACATTTGACATCGGAAAGGTTCCGAGTGAAATCGAATTTATCGAGTACCGGAGGTTACCGAACCCCCGAACTACATGGGCCCATAGTGGGCCTTGGAGGAAAGGAGAAGGGCCAGCCCTAGGTGGTCAAGCGCTTCTTCCCTAGTCCTATTAGGACTAGGAAAGGTGGGCCGCCCCCTCTCTCTCTCTCCTCCGGGAATCCTATTCCAACTAGGATTGGGGGAGTCCTACTCCCGAGGGAGTAGGACTCCTTGCGCGCCTCCTCCTCTGGCCGCCACCTCCCCTTGGCTCCTTTATATACGGGGCAGGAGCACCCCAAAACACACAAGTTGATTTCTTAGCTGCAGCGGTGCCCCTTCCACCATATTCCACTTCGGTCATATCGTCATGAGCTTAGGCGAAGCCCCGCGGGAGAAGTCATATCGTCATGAGCTTAGGCGAAGCCCCGCGCCGGTGGAGCATCATCATCGCCACCACGCCGTCAGGGTCGACGGAACTCATCCCCGACACTTTGCCGGATCGGAGTCCGGGATCGCCATCGGCTGAACGTGTGCGTAACTCGGAGGTGCCGTGACGCTCGGTGCTTGGATCGGTCGGGTCGTGAAGACGCATTTACTACATCAACCGCGTTGTTATAACGCTTCGCTTTCGGTCTCACGAGGGTACGTGGACGGACACTCTTCCCGCTTCGCTGCTATGCCATCACCATGGTCTTGCGTGATCGTGAGGAAAATTTTTGAAATTACTACGCTCCCCAACAGCGATTACCGTGGAGAGTCAAACGCACGATGTAGATGTATGTGGAGCTGGGAAGGCTTATAATATGGTAGCAAAAGGGTCAGCAATAATCAATTCGTAGATGCAAAGTTGAATAAACGCTCAACGACGGTATCGTGGTTGGTCCTAGGCTAGACCGTGCTAGAGACGCGAGCCTAGAACACTAACAAAATCACGGCGCCGCACGGAAACAACGGAAAAGCACACTGAATAATTTTTTTCGCTTTTTTTTTCCTAAACCTACTCCGCAAGGAAAACACAAATCGGAAACTAGATGGATCTCGAAACAAACCTAATATGCAAGGAACTCGGATTGGTGGTGGATATATGGTGGTGGTATATGACAACGGTGGTGGTATATGGTAGCGGTGGTGGTATATGGATACGGATTGGTGGTGGTATATGGATACGGATTCAGAGCGGTGACGGATAAGCAATGGTGGTAGATGGCAAGGCGATGATGATGAAAGCGCGGCGGCGTGACAACTTATGACCGTAACTCAAACTCTAAAAGACTAGACTCTAAGACCAAAGAACTTGACACAACGATGCAACCGCAAATTCAACAAAGCAAAAACCCTAAAAAGATTATGCAAAGGCTCGATTGGTTCGGATATGATGAACTAACCCTAATTTTTTGTGTGGCTTTTTCGTGGACTTTAGGTATGAAGAACAGACTCGATCTAATCTACGAAAAACTGTAAAATCTCACCGAGCAACCTGAAAATCTGGTACCACTTGATAGAGGCAAAGGTGTCCCGCCTTCGATGAGATGTTGGTTTTCACTTTGGAGGAAGTCGACTTTGACGATCCGACCTTTAACGCAGGAGGACGCCGCGCCTTAGCAATCGCTAAACCAACTCCGAGAGGTTATTGACCACGCCGAGCACGATCAACCTGACCACGAGGGTCTGCTTCCTGCGAGCAAACGAAGAACAAGCAAGAAACTGAGATTGCAATCTGGATATTGCGAATATAAGATGAAAGCTTTATTGATCAAGGTGGGGTTCTGGACGCTTTGTCCGGTCGTTGAACACAAACGGCACGCCGGTTGCAGCTATGGCGAACTTTTAATCTAAACAAAACCCAAGGTCTAAACGGTGCCCTAAGGGCTGTATATATGGAGGAAGAGGGGGTAATTTCGTGGCCCTTGGTGGAGGGGTTCAAATCAACCCTAACTCTTGTTTCCCACACATACGGACTCTAAAAATAGCCTATACTTAAGTATTTCGAAATTACATGGGCCTGGCCCACTAGTAAGGTGACGCAGCACCTAGAATAGCCTCGGACGACATTTATGAAGTAGCATCTTGTATATTTCGTCCAAGGCTTCATGCACCCATTATGGTGGCTTCAAAGTCCTGAAATCATCACTTGTAACTCCGTTTGTTCCCCTTATGCATGGCATTATCTCCATGCTTGTTCTTGCTCCAATGTCCATCCTTCTCCAAGCTAGGGCCTTCATTTGTAAGCAAAACAAATGTATCCAATTTAGGCAAGATCATATTCTCATGAACATTAGAATCATTACCAAGAAATGGAAGTACCGATAATTTAATTGGCGTCGCGCGAGCTCAAGTAATTGGTCCAAGATATGTAACAAGAGGGGCTGTGGGTGTAACAATGGTATTGATGTCCTCATCGTAACACGACGAGAGGAACCGAGAAAGTCTGCAGAGCCCGACATCCGGCGCCAGCCCGACATCCGCCCTTCCATAAGCCCGACATCCGCCCCAGCCGACATCCGGCGCCCACCACAAAGAGCCGAAGACCACAGGGGCCCGACATCCGCCTCCCACGAAGCCCCTGGATATCCGCCCTCCCAAACCGCGCCCGCACCCGATTGGCTCGAAGACCCAGCCAGCCCGACATCCGGCGCCTCGGTTACGGACATCCGGCCGACGCCGACATCCGCTCCGCTGTCACAAGACAAGAAGGGCCGAGACCCATGTACCTCTTCACCCCCTAGACTATATATACTCCATCCCTTCCTCTTCTAGGTTAGCGTTGATTTAGCTCATTAGATAGAGCCTCATTCATCCATCGGATCTCCTCCTCATGAGAGACCGCGCCCCTCTTCGGAGAAGATCCACCTTGGATTCAAGACCCTCTTGGGTGGCCCCCATCAAGACCTCCTCACGGAGAAGAACGGCTACCGCTTGTATCGCCCTTTGTTGACCTTGAATCATGTATCTCCCTTTGTGTTCATTGATCTAGCATTTGTGTGACCGATTCCTTGTTGGTTGAGTGTTTTCCTCGCTCCTCCACGTGTTTCCTCTTGTTCTTCCGCTGTTCTTCGTAATCCACCGAGGATCCGCCCCAACGTGAAAGATCGACCACGAGGGTTCCGCCTACATCTTCATGGATCGAGCTTAGGTTGATCACGCTTTTGGAGCCCCTACCCTCTTTTTCTAGCTTGATTTTGTTGATTTCGTCCTAAATCCGAAAATCCCCACAAAAAATAGCCCCAATTTTTTTTTTGTGATTTGTTAGTTTTGATGATGTTTTGTTGATTTTGATCCATGGATTTGCTTGGTTTCAAGTGGATCTAACATCTCCCCAAGTTTCCCCATCTTCCATCCACGAAATCTCTCCAATTTTGACCTTGAAATCATCAATTTCCGCCCCCAATTCGTAAATTTCCGCCCCAAACGAGATCGGGATTCGTCGGGCCGGACATCCGGGCCCCAAGCCGGACATCCGGGCCCTGGAGCACCAAATTCGCATGGTTCTGGACATACACCCCCGGAAATCCGGCCCCGACCCCCGGATATCCGGCCCCGATTTCTGTTTTTCCGCTTTCACCGCTTTCGCCATAACTAATTCATCCGAGTCCGATTTTCGTTTTTAGCTCGCTTCAAGCTATTGACATCCCCTTCCCATAAAAATACTACCACCACCATTTGACTCCATCAAAATTTTGAAAATTTGGCAAGTTTGCCTAGGCCTTCCACCATATCATCCGCATAGCCACCACCGACTTCCGCGACCTAACCCATTTTGTTCCCCATAGCATTAGTGGTTGCTTGACTAGTGATTCGAGTCTCCTACTATCGATCTCGTTTGGGGCGGAAATTTACGAATTGGGGGCGGAAATTGATGATTTCAAGGTCAAAATTGGAGAGATTTCGTGGATGGAAGATGGGGAAACTTGGGGAGATGTTAGATCCACTTGAAACCAAGCAAATCCATGGATCAAAATCAACAAAACATCATCAAAACTAACAAATCACAAAAAAAAATTGGGGCTATTTTTGGTGGGGATTTTCGGATTTAGGACGAAATCAACAAAATCAAACTAGAAAAAGAGGGGTAGGGGCTCCAAAAACGTGATCAACCTAAGCTCTGATACCAAGATGATGTAGGGCGGAACCCTACGTGGACGATCTTTCACGTTGGAGCGGATCCTACGGTGAATCACGAAGAAACGCGGAAGAACAAGAGGGAAAACACGGGGAAAACGAGAGAGAAGTCACTCAACCGACAAGAGGTCAATCACACAAGTGCTAGATCGATGAACACAAAGGGAGATACATGATTCAAGGTCAACAAAGGACGATACAAACGGTAGCCGTTCTTCTCTATGAGGAGGCCTTGAGGGGGTCCACCCTAGAAGGGGGTCTTGAATCCGCTTGGGGGATCTTCTCCGTAGAGGTCCTGATCTCCGAGGAGAAGTAGCCAAGTGGATGAGCAAAGGCTCTCACACAAGAATATGAGCTAATCCAATGCTAACCTAGAAAGAGGAAGGGGATGGAGTATATATAGTCTAGGGGGGCGAAGAGGTACATGGGTCTCGCCCTTTTCTCAGGTGCAGACAGCGAGCCGGATGTCCGGGCGTCGGCCCGGATGTCCGGGGCTTCAGGAGGCGCCGGATGTCCGGGCTAGGGGCCGGATGTCCAGGCTGGGCTGGGTCTTCCAGACGCAATCGGGTGCGGGGCGCCGGATTTCCGGGCGAGGGGCCGGATATCCGGGCTTGGGAGGCCGGATGTCCGGGCCTGGGGGCCGGATGTCCGGCCCCGTGGTCTTTCGGCTGTTGTGGTGGGCGCCGGATGTCCGGCTGGGGCCGGATGTCCGGCTCATGGAAGGGCCGGATGTCCGGCTTATGGAAGGGCCGGATGTCCAGCCGACGCCGGATGTCCGGCTCGCAGACTTTCCCCGGTTCCTCTCGTCGTGTTCCTTCATCCTTGTACTTGGGGACTTGTCCATCATTCCGAGCATCTCCGAGAGGGTCTCCTTGGTACCTAGGCATGCATAGAGTCCTCGCCTTAGGTAGCAACCATGTCTCACACGCACGGAAAGGGGAAGCATTTTGATGAGGACATGGCTACCTTCGATACGACCAAAAATATTGCATACATGTATATTCGTGAGGTGATTTCTAATGGAAACTATGCAATAAATTATTTATATCATCCAGGACAAAAATACTTCACAAACTTTTGTGCCATGTCTAGTTGCAGGTGTATGGGACATTTGTACACTCCACATATGAAGATAAGGGAGAAAGAGATGTTTACTTGCTATTCAAAAAGTTCTCTCACGTCACTTTTGGCCCAAGAGAAGATAGAGTCCAAGTCTCTCACGTTCGACTCAGATTCGGACTCGCATGCATATACCTGACTCAAAACGTCAATAACTTTTTCATCCGGACTCCAAAGTGGGTGATTCTTTTTTTGTTGGAAAATAGATTTCGTGCACCTTCCAACCCAATTGGATTCGCCTTCAAATTCGTCCGGAGCGTTGAGTTATGGACGAAACAATCTGATGCTCCAGCAGAATCTGAGTCAACCTACAAGTCCAAAGATGTTACGTCACCTCCGCTTGGGCCCATTGGCCTTGTACGACCTAGGGTTAGTTTTAGGCTGCCTTGGGACGTCCTACCACCTCCTTGACCGCCACCCCTTGCTCCTATATAACTAGATCCATCTAGTAGCTTTTTCCTTGGGATTTGTTTAGTTAAAAGTTAGCCATTGCAACTTCGTTGACTTCGTTTGTGAACGACCAGGCCAAGACCGCTTACGGATCCCCACGTTTATCAATACTTCATATATATTCGCAATATTCAGATTGCATTATCATATTCTTGCTTGTTCTTCGATTGCAGCAGAATAGACCTTCGTGGTCGCCGATCGTGCTTCCGCATCGCCAAGAACCTCGTAAGATTGGTTTAGCGATTGCTAAGGCGCAACGTCAGGCACGCTTGTAGTCGGATCGTCAAAGTCGCTCTATCAAATCGATAGTTATCATCTCATCGAAGATCGACACCCTCGCCTATCAAGTGGTATCGCCAGTTGCTCGGTGAGAATTTCCAATTATCCCTAGATTAGATTTATTTTCTTACCTATTGTCTAAGAAAAGCCACAAAAAGTTAGATCTATTCATCCTTTGTCCAAGCCACCGAGCCTTTGCAGTTTTCTTTTCATTGTTTGCATTATTGAATTATCGGTTGCATCGCCGTGTCGAGTTGCTGGTCTTAGTGTCTAGTTCGCTTAGAGTTTCGAAGTTCTGCTCACATTAGTCACACCGCCGCTGCATCGTTATCCCTTCCGCTGACCACCATCCATCCATCAATTTCCACCACGCGCTACCCACCGCTCATTGTCATAACCATAGTTGAGATCGCTCACATCTTCACTTGATCCAATGATGAGGACATCAATACCATTGTTACACCCACAGCCCCTCATCGCTACATATACCGGACCAATTACTAGAGCTCACAGACGCCAATTAAATTATCGTGTACTTTCGCTTTCTTGGTAATGATTCTAATGTTCATGAGAATATGATGCTGCCTAAATTGGATACATTTGTTTTGCTTACAAATGAAGGCCCTAGCTTGGAGAAGGATGGACATTGAGCAAGAACAAGCATGGAGATAATGCCATGCGCAAGGGGAAGAAGAACGGAGTTAGAAGTGATGATTTCAGGACTTTGAAGCCACCATAATGGGTGCATGAAGCCTTGGACGAAATATACAAGATGCTACTTCATAAATGTCGCCCCGAGGCTATTCTAGGTGCTCGTCACCTTATTAGTGGGCCAGGCCCATGTTATTTCGAAATACTTAAGTATAGGCTGTTTTAGAGTCCGTATGTGGGGGAAACAAGAGTTAGGGTTGATTTCGGACCCTCCACCAAGGGCCACGAAATTCCCCCTCTTCCTCCATATATACAGCCCTTAGGGCACTGCTTAGACCTTGGGTTTTGTTTAGATTAAAAGTTCGCCATAGCTGCAACTTCGCAGCATTTCGCTTGTGTTCAACGACTGCATAAAGGCGCCACGTAACCCCACCTTGATCAATAAAGCTTTCATCTTATATTCGCAATATCCAGATTGCAATCTCAGCTTGCTTGTTCTTCGCTTGCTCGCAGGAAATGACCCTCGTGGTCGTTGATCGTGTTCGGTGTGGTCAATAACCTCTCGGAGTTGGTTTAGCGATTGCTAAGGCGCGACGCCCTCGCAGACGCTCAGAGTCGGATCGTCAAAGTCGACTTCCTCCAAAGCGAAAACCACATCTCATCGAAAGACGGACACCTTTGCCTCTATCAAGTGGTATCAGATTTTCAGGTTGCTCGTGAGATTTTACGCTTTTTCAGAGATTAGATCGAGTCTGTTCTTCATACCTAAAGTCCACGAAAAAGCCACAAAAAATTAGGGTTAGTTCATCATATCCAACCAATCTGAGCCTTTGCATAATCTTTTTAGGGTTTTTGCTTTGTTGAATTTATGTTGCATCGCCGTGTCAAGTTGCTGGTCTTAGAGTCTAGTCTTTAGAGTTTCGAGTTCGGTCATAAGTTGTCACGCCACCGCACCATCATCATCGCCTTGCCATCTACCACCATTGCTTATCCGCCACCGCCTCAATCCGTATCCATATACCACCACCAATCCGTATCCATATACCACCACCGCCTGAGATATCACCACCGCTGCCATATACCACCACCATATATCCACCACCAATCCGAAGTTCTTCTCATATTAGGTTTGTTTTCGAGATCCATCTAGTTTCCGATTCGTGTTTCCTTGCTCACGAGGTTTCTCGAAACCACCTCCGTTTAGGCCCAAAATTTTTCAAAACGCACTTGTCGAAAAAATTTTCCGCTATCCTATTTTTAGGTGTTTCTAAGTGTATTGAGACAACAACCGTTATAGAAAGTTTTTTGACCCGCTTCAGCTTTTGGGTCCGGCAATGAAAAAAATTTTTTTTTGGTCGAAAAATTTCGTGCCCATCCCGTCATTTGACCTGGGAAGAGTTTTGAGACACTCGCCATTATAGTGATTTTTCGCAAAAAAAAAAGCAGCGCAAAAAAAGCAAGCAAAAAAAAAGGAGCGCAAAAAAATTTTCCAGAGTGTGCTTTTCCGTTATTTCCAGCAGCCCGTGATTTTGTTAGTGTTCTAGGCTCGCCTCTAGCACGGTTCAGCCTAGGACCAAAGACAAGACTCGCCGTTGAGCGCTTATTCAACTTTGCATCTCTGAATTGATTATTGCTCACCCTTTTTGCTACCATATTATAAGCCTTCCCAGCTCCACATACATCTACATCGTGTGTTTGACTCTCCCGTAATCGCTCTATCCAAGCTTTGAGAGTTTTGACTACATCGGTTGCCGATCACCGCCGCTAGGTAAGAACTGTAAGAATTTGAGATTTGCTTGACGGATTTGTGACCGCCCACCACACCACCACCACCACTTCCTAGTAGTCCGTCAATCATATTCTTGTGTGTTTCTATTGTCGCTAACCATGGCAGGATCACAAGTCGATTTAGACCGACCGGGAGAACATGACAAACAAAGCGCTACATGATAAGTTTCAACAAATGATGAGTGGGCAGGTGGACGATGTGCTAAATAGATTTGAAGAGGCCATGGAGAAGATAGATGGCATTGAGAAGGCGTCAAACAAATCTCGATAACAGGTTTAATGAATTGCTCGCTGCCTACCACCACCACCACCGGCTGCACCTAACGCACCTCTACTACAACAACAAGGACTACCTCCACATCGCGAAACAGCCCTCCACCGAAGCTTCCCGTGTCCCTCTTCACCGCCAAGCTGCCGGTGCTGCTGTTGATACTTCAGGGCTCCTGCCACTGCAAGGGGGGGAGGATGATTATGTGAGAGCTTACGAGGATGAGGTTGATCAACATCGAACTACGGCAACCACCAGCACCACAACCACCAGGTCGCCCACATGCAAACAATGGCAATGTTCGGCTCCCCTTCAGTACGAGATCATGACCATCTCCCTAAACTGAAATTGAATATTCCACCATTTGAGGGTAGATATGTTCCTGATATATATCTTACTTGGGAGTTAGAAACTGAACAACGATTTACATGTTTACAATATCCCGAGGAGAGACGTGTTCCTGCTGCTGTTTGTGCTTTCACTAGCTTTGCATGTGTTTGGTGGTCTGAACATTGTAGATTATATCCTGCTCCAGCTACTTGGGCTGCTTTGAAAACTGCTATGCGCATCTTTGGGTTCCACCATATTATCAGCGTGAATTACTTCAAAATTGCAGCGCTTAAGACAAGGAAAAAATTCGTAGAAGAATATTATCGAATTACAAACTGGCTTGATTAGATGTGGTATTGTTGAGGAGAATGAAGCTATACTTGCACGCTTTCTGGGTGGATTAAATAGAGAGATTCAGACCATTCTAGACTACAAGGATTATAATAATATCACCGATTATTCCATCTTGCTTGTAAAGCTGAACGTGAAGTGCAGGATCGATGTGCCTTGGCGCGACTAACTTTTCTCGCAGGTCGACCTTCATCATGGACACCACGCATCATCTACTTCCACACGCTCTACTACACCGCACCTCTGCTTACTGCCACCTCCAACCGTGATACAAGAAAGCAGGCACAACCACCCCTATCTCGCCAAGAGTACACCTCGCTGGGCCTACACAGAGCTCTTCTTCTTCCATGGCGCCAACAGGGCACACAAGTGATATTATTTGTCGTCGTTGTAAGGGAAGAGGACATTTTATAGAGAATGCCAATCTCAGCGTGGTGATGATTGCTACCGAGGATGGTGGGTACGAGTCTGCTAGTGACTATGATGAAGAGACTTTGGCTCTTATTACACATGAAGAACACGGTGGAGATGATTCTGATCTTGAGACGCAATACATGGCTGTCAAGATGCCGACATGTATGAATGTTTAGTTGCTCAACGTGTTTTGAGTGTGCAGGTTACACAAGCTGAGCAAAATCAGAGGCATAACTTGTTCCATACAAAGGAGTTGTGAAGGAACGTTCTATTCAAGGCCATCATAGATGGAGGGAGCTGCAACAACTTGGCTAGCATGGATATGGTGGAGAAGCTTTCTCACCACAAGACCACATCCACATCCTTACTACATCCAATGGTTCAACAACAGCGGCAAGGTTAAGGTAACACGCATCGCTCGTGTGCATTTTAGTATCTCTACATATGCTGATTATGTTGATTGTGATGTGGTACCTATGCAAGCATGTTCCTTATTACTTGGTAGACCATGGCAATTTGATAAAATTTCTGTACACCATGGTAGAAACAATCAGATACTCTTGTTCACAAGGATAAAATATTACTTTGCTTCCTATGACTCCTGATTCCATTTTGAAAGATGATATTAATAGAGCTAATAAAGCAAAACAGAGAAAATAAGAGTGAAAATCAGATTGTGGCAAAAGAATTTGAGCCACAAATGAAGCCTTATTTGGGTGAGGAATATGAGCTCACGAGGACGACTTCATTTCAAGAAGGGAGGATGATGAGGACATCAATACCATTGTTACACCCACAGCCCCTACTGCTACATATAATCGGACCAATTACTAGAGCTCACAAGACGCCAATTAAATTATCGTGTACTTTCGCTTTCTTGGTAATGATTCTAATGTTCATGAGAATATGATGCTGCCTAAATTGGATACATTTGTTTTGCTTACAAATGAAGGCCCTAGCTTGGAGAAGGATGGACATTGAGCAAGAACAAGCATGGAGATAATGCCATGCTAAGGGGAAGAAGAACGGAGTTACAAGTGATGATTTCAGGACTTTGAAGCCACCATAATGGGTGCATGAAGCCTTGGACGAAATATACAAGATGCTACTTCATAAATGTCGTCCCGAGGCTATTCTAGGTGCTGCATCACCTTATTAGTGGGCCAGGCCCATGTAATTTCGAAATACTTAAGTATAGGCTGTTTTAGAGTCTCAGATGTGGGGAAACAAGAGTTAGGGTTGATTTCGACCCTCCACCAAGGGCCACGAAATTCCCCCTCTTCCTCCATATATACAGCCCTTAGGGCACCGCTTAGACCTTGGGTTTTGTTTAGATTAAAAGTTCGCAATAGCTGCAACTTCACAGCATTTCGCTTGTGTTCAACGACTGACAAAGGCGCCACAGTAACCCCACCTTGATCAATAAAGCTTTCATCTTATATTCGCAATATCCAGATTGCAATCTCAGTTTCTTGCTTGTTCTTCGCTTGCTCGCAGGAAATGCACTCGTGGTCGTTGATCGTGTTCGTGTGGTCAATAACCTCTCGGAGTTGGTTTAGCGATTGCTAAGGCGCGACGCCCTCAAGACGCTCAGTAGTCGGATCGTCAAAGTCGACTTCCTCCAAAGCGAAAACCACATCTCATCGAAAGACGGGACACCTTTGCCTCTATCATCCAATCTGCATCTTATCTAGTTTGTTTGGAAAGAGGGAGAGAGAAAAAAAGAGAGAAAAAAAAAGTAAAAGAAAAAGTCAGAGAAAAAAGAGAGAAAGAAAAGAAAAATAAGTGTGAGAAAAAAAGAGAGAAGAAAAAAACAAAGTTCAGATCTATCTAGACTCAATCTCGTAGCTGAATTCGGATTGAATCTGTTTTGTGCACTGTTCATTAAAACAGACATAACTTCCTCATACGAAGTCCGTTTTGGCTCATGAGTACTCAAATTAAAGCTAAAGACGAGCCGCATCTAAATAGTTGCAGAAGCTAGTTCAATATTTGGCACCTCAAAATCGGCTCCTAAATAGGTCTTTTGCCCTCCAAGTTCGTGAACACAGCTTATTCCAGTTTTTCAAACCAGTTTTAGAATTTTTGACTCCTCATATCAACTCGAATTGAGTGATTCTTTTGAATTGGAAAGCTTGAGTTAGTAGCATTCTTTAAAAAGTTATCAGAAAATTGGCTCAAACTTTCAAGAGGAAAATTGAGAGAGAGTTGTTGTATATCCTGCTTGGCGCTTCTTTTTCATCATTATCTTTACTGCCGCAGGATCTTCACTTATATCTTGCTGTCCAGAGCTACTTATTATCCTTCATTGATGCTAGTTGTGCTACGTCGTGACCTCATTAGTGTTCTAGGCTCGCGCCTCTAGTCCGGTCTAGCCTAGGACCAGACAAGATCACGTGCTGAACGCTTATTCAACATTGCATCTTTGAATTGATTATTGCTAAAATTTTTGCTACCATATATAGCCAACCCAGCTCCACATATTTCTACACCGTATACGACGCTCTCGCAATCGCTTTACACAATCTTTAGAGTTACTTGACACCGCTGGTTGCCCGTCACCACCGCCGCATGGTAAGAACTTGTAAGATATTGATATTTGCTTTACTGTGAGTACTTTACAACCACATCCTAGTAGTTCATAGGAACATTATTCTCGAATTTTGTTTCTTGTTTCTACTAATCATGACAGGTTCCGGAGATAGAAGTTGTTGGACGACGGACACATCTTCACCATCACGAGAGTTGGGACAACACACACAAGCATATGGTCAGGTTATGTCTTTACCATCATTTGAGGGTAGATTTAATCCTGCTATTTATCTAGCTTGGGAGCTTGAATTAGAAGAAGTTTTTAGTCACCATGATTTTTCTGAACTTGAGAGAGTACGAGCTACCACTAGAGCATTTACTGGTTTTGCTTCGCTTGGTGGAGTGTACATTGTAAGAAAAACATTGATAACCAACCCACAACTTGGAAAGTTTTGAAAGCTGTAATGAGACAACAATTTTTTCCTCCTTACTACTGTCGTGAATTGCTTCAAACTGGAACAATTAAAACAAGGCAAGAACACTGTTCATGCTTACTACCAAGAGTTCAAATTTTATATGCATCATTGTGACATAGAAGAATCTGAGAATGATACAATGAATAGATTTTTTGGTGGTTTGAACCATGATATCCAGGCACGATTTCAGTATATTCCTCGTTGCATTACTGGTATGTATGTTCGTGCTTGTACCTTTGAGAGACAATTACAGGAGGATGCATTGGATGACTACAACACCTACTATTCTAGTTCATGCTCACCACCACCGCTTGGTTCCTCCACTGGTGCACCTACTAGAGCAGCCACACCTCAGATTGTGAGCACGACATCATCTCAAGAGTATGGTACATTGCCATCATCCGTACCTACATCAGCTACATCTTTGCAATGATGAGGACATCAATACCATTGTTACACCCACAGCCCCTACTGCTACATATACTGGACCAATTACTAGAGCTCACAAGACGCCAATTAAATTATCGTACTTTCGCTTTCTTGGTAATGATTCTAATGTTCATGAGAATATGATGTCGCTTAAATTGGATACATTTGTTTTGCTTACAAATGAAGGCCCTAGCTTGGAGAAGGATGGACATTGAGCAAGAACAAGCATGGAGATAATGCCATGCTAAGGGGAACAAGAACGGAGTTACAAGTGATGATTTCAGGACTTTGAAGCCACCATAATGGGTGCATGAAGCCTTGGACGAAATATACAAGATGCTACTTCATAAATGTCGCCCCGAGGCTATTCTAGGTGCTCACACACCTTATTATTGGGCCAGGCCCATGTAATTTCGAAATACTTAAGTATAGGCTGTTTTAGAGTCCGTATGTGTGGGAACAAGAGTTAGGGTTGATTTCGACCCTCCACCAAGGGCCACGAAATTCCCCTCTTCCTCCATATATACAGCCCTTAGGGCACCGCTTAGACCTTGGGTTTTGTTTAGATTAAAAGTTCGCCATAGCTGCAACTTCGCAGCATTTCGCTTGTGTTCAACGACTGCATAAAGGCGCCACAGTAACCCCACCTTGATCAATAAAGCTTTCATCTTATATTCGCAATATCCAGATTGCAATCTCAGCTTCTTGCTTGTTCTTCGCTTGCTCGCAGGAAACAGCCCTCGTGGTCGTTGATCGTGTTCCGCGTGGTCAATAACCCTCGGAAGTTGGTTTAGCGATTGCTAAGGCGCGACGTCTCGCGACGATCGTAGTCGGATCGCCAAGGTCGACTCCTACGTAAACGATAGCCACCATCTCATCAAACATCGGACACCTTTGCCTCTATCATGCAACATGGTAACTCAGAAGGTATTGATGATATAACTTCACATGAGAATGATGCATGCCTAGTTAACTTGAATACATCATGTGTTGAGTTACCTGTTGATTTGAGCGCATCACCTATTTTAGAGAATCATGTTACTCTCATGAATGCGCCATGTGATCAAACAACTGAAATACCAACAATTTTGAGTGCACCCAATGAATTAACTATTGATGCAAAAGAACCAATGTTTAATCATTTTGATATGACCTCTAATCATAGTGATGATTCTGTGTCAAATGACGATTGCATGTTTGCTTATTTAAGCATGTTGTAGCATGTAAATTTGATGCAAGTAAGGTTTATTCACCAATGTTGGGATGGTTTAATGATGAACATTGTCAATCTTTTGAAATGAATAAGAGATTCACTTATATGTGCAAACTGAGTTGCAATATTTTCATGCCTTCTACTTCTTGTGATAATGTTTTGGCTTTAGATTTTATGAACTATGCAAGTTACTCATCTATTCATGTGTCATATGTGCAAAAATCAAGGGAAGTAAAAATGGATGACATATACATATACAACATGTACACCTTGTCTCGTTTGTTAGCCACATTTCAGACTCACAAATATACATGGATGCAATATTTTGGTCGATCGAAGGTAGCCATGTCCTCATCACATTTAGGAACGGGTTCACCTTGTGTCCAATGGCTAATAGTCGAGGTCTCATCTTATGTGTCCTTGGGGCTTGAGAGAAGTTGAGTGTACATGGGGATGAACGTGGTATGCTCCGCATCATCTCCCTCCCTTGGGAAAGATCCGACTGGATCGTGATCCTCATCACCATGGAAACGTTGTCGAGACGGGCTTGTAGTTGGACGGTTGAAGACATGACGAATCCAAGTAGTCCAAGGTGTCACGAGTGATAGACATGCAAAAGAGCAAACACAAGAAACACTCGAAATACTATGGTTAGCGCACAAAGTGTCCATCATGTAAGAATGAGTCCGTGCGGCAAGATTGGTCGTGACAAAGCGCATGAAGCTTATCAAGATGATCGAGAATGAGATGCAAAGCATTCATGGGAACAAATGCAATCATTGTGCACACAATTGTGTTATTAGTATGAGCAATGCAACCACGGTGCAAAACGATGTCATAGTGAGACGGTTTATCAATAGCATGAATATGGCAATGGATGCTCAACATGTTTATGATATCATGCAATTGATGATAGGCCATATGATCATGATGTATGAATATGCCATCAAGGAAGATCACAACAAATTTGCTAAGAAAATGAACAAGCTCATATATCATGGATGACATGGGATACAAGATGCAACAAGGCAATCATAATGTGTCAATCCATGCATGGGTGCAAACTTGTGGTGAGTATGATATGTCCATAGAGCATGACATGTATGAGCACAATCAACAAATATGGAGGTGTTGGTGTACCAATGCTCAAGTCGTGGCAAGAGGGAATTCAAGGTGCATCCAAGTCCAAGCGCCTCAATGTAAAGGTCCATAGAGCCAATCTTCAATGTCGCCCTCCGTCTGTGAGATGTATCGTAGACAACAAGAAGGAAACAACACGAAAGAGTGACCCATCCAATATAATGATTTGAGGATGGCTCAAAGGAAGGAGTTCACCTTATGAATGTTCCCAAGATGTTGGAGTTGCTCATCATGTATGCCTTCACACAACCAATATGTCTCATGACGTTAATGCCTTGTGAATCCTTCAAAATGAAAGAACATGACAAACACTCTGAAAAACAAATGAGGTTAGCGAAGTGCAAAACCTATCATTCATGTGGTAAGATACCCAACAAGTGTATGCATCATGCTCATCATAAGAAAGAACAAGGTGTGGTATGGTATGAAAGCACATGATGCAACTACAACCAAAGACAATAGGCTCAATCAAACAAGCATGCATCACAAGTAATATGTCAAAGTCTCCAAGATCAATAAGCATAGTATGGTTGCACTCAATACAAGTGGATATGAGAGAGGCAACTAGTGGACACAAGAGACAATGATCAAGATATATCATGTGAGAGGCATGAGCATATATGTCATCAACCCAAGAAAGCAAGTAATAGTGGAACATGGGTGATGCAACATAGCAAGCAATCGATCAATCAAGTGAAGCAAGTTAGTAAAAGTAAGATGCAACGACTAGAAGGAATCATGGCAAGCATGTCATGTGCAAATAGCGGCATGAATAATTCACATGGCATAGCACAAGCATGAAAGCAAGATATGAGAAAATTATCATCAATGTATTGGCGAGAGACCATATGTAAATAGCAATGGGGCATCATGACTCTCCCAACACAACAAGCATCCATAGCATGGGGCACAAAGAAATCATGACAATAGCTACAAGGATATCCACCAAGCATGCAAATACACATAGGAGTAGCATAATGGTGAATCATGGGTAGATGCAAGCAAGGGTCACAAGTGCATGGCAAAGGCATAGAAGCAAGCATAACATGCAAAGTGAACACGGTAAATGAGCATAAGGTGGCAAGTGGAAATAGCCCATAGCCGTGTGAGAGCCAAGTAGAAGAGAGATGCTGTAGTCCTTGCGCCAAGGGAGCGTGGTAAGGATAGTCCACGGATCCCAAAGCATCGCTGTTTCTCAAGAGCTCAAGCTTCATTAACTCATGGGATTGAGATGTTGACGAGTATATGTGGGTACCTACACAAAACAAAGACAAAGAGAAAATTGTGTATGCGTGGTAGATGTACACATCATCCATCATGATGCATACGCATGTGTCGGTTAGCACAAAATATCCAATGCTCAAATAAATGAGATGCGTGATATAAAACATGTCATCCATCATGATAGGTTTGTTGTTATGTATAGCATAATGGAGACTCAAATTGTGTAATGCATCATGAGAAATATGTAGAGCATTGTTATTCATGGAATGCATAAGGTGCAAGCAATTATGTGAATCATGCAAAGTATGGGATGAATCAAAATCTCCTAATGTGTATGAGGAAACTATGGGGTCTCCTCATGAGCAGTAATGGAAACATCACATGGAGAATATTGACAACATCCAAAACAATGCATATTTGGAACAAAATGGCCACAAAATCAGTTAGATCTATTCATCCTTTGTCCAAGAGAAGCAAAGCCTTTGCAGTTTTCTTTTCATTGTTTGCATTATTGAATTATCGGTTGCATTTTAATGGGGCATGCGAGTTACTGGTCTTAGTGTCTAATGATTAATTTAGAGTTTGAGTTACATTCACATTAGTCACAAACATATTGCTGCATCGTTATCCCTTTCACATGACCACCATCCATCCATCAATTTCCACCAGCGCTACCCACCGTTCATTGTCATAACCATAGTTGAGATCGTTCACATCTTCACTTGATCCAATGATGAGGACATCAATACCATTGTTACACCCACAGCCCCTACTGCTACATATACTGGACCAATTACTAGAGCTCGCAGCGCCAATTAAATTATCAGTACTTTCGTTTCTTGGTAATGATTCTAATGTTCATGAGAATATGATGCTGCCTAAATTGGATACATTTGTTTTGCTTACAAATGAAGGCCCTAGCTTGGAGAAGGATGGACATTGGAGCAAGAACAAGCATGGAGATAATGCCATGCAAGGGGAAGAAGAACGGAGTTACAATTGATGATTTCAGGACTTTGAAGCCACCATAATGGGTGCATGAAGCCTTGGACGAAATATACAAGATGCTACTTCATAAATGTCGTCCCGAGGCTATTCTAGGTGCTCGTCACCTTATTAGTGGGCCAGGCCCATGTTATTTCGAAATACTTAAGTATAGGCTGTTTTTAGAGTCCGTATGTGGGGAAACAAGAGTTAGGGTTGATTTGGACCCCTCCACCAAGGGCCACGAAATTCCCCCTCTTCCTCCATATATACAGCCCTTAGGGCACTGTTTAGACCTTGGGTTTTGTTTAGATTAAAAGTTCGCCATAGCTGCAACTTCAGCGTGCCGTTTGTGTTCAACGACCGGACAAAGCGCCACAGAACCCCACCTTGATCAATAAAGCTTTCATCTTATATTCGCAATATCCAGATTGCAATCTCAGTTTCTTGCTTGTTCTTCGTTTGCTCGCGGAAACAGACCCTCGTGGTCAGGTTGATCGTGCTCGGTGTGGTCAATAACCTCTCGGAGTTGGTTTAGCGATTGCTAAGCGCGACGCCCTCGCGTTAAGTAGTCGGATCGTCAAAGTCGACTTCCTCCAAAGCGAAAACCACATCTCATCGAAAGACGGACACCTTTGCCTCTATCAAGTGGTATCAGATTTTCAGGTTGCTCGGTGAGATTTTACAGTTTTTCGTAGATTAGATCGAGTCTGTTCTTCATACCTAAAGTCCACGAAAAAGCCACAAAAAAATTAGGGTTAGTTCATCATATCCGAACCAATCGAGCCTTTGCATAATCTTTTAGGGTTTTGCTTTGTTGAATTTAGGGTTGCATCGTCGTGTCAAGTTGCTGGTCTTAGAGTCTAGTCTTTTAGAGTTTGAGTTCTAGTCATAAGTTGTCACGCCGCCAAGCACCATCATCATCGCCTTGCCATCTACCACCATTGCTTATCCGCCACCGCTCTCGAATCCGTATCCATATACCACCACCAATCCGTATCCATATACCACCACCGCTTCGAGATATCACCACCGCTGCCATATACCACCACCATATATCCACCACCAATCCGAGTTCTTCTCATATTAGGTTTGTTTTGAGATCCATCTAGTTTCCGATTAGTGTTTCCTTGCTGCGTAGGTTTAAAACCACCCTCGTTTAGGCCCAAAATTTTCCTAAAACGCACTTGTCGAAAAAATTTTACGCTATCCTATTTTAGGTGTTTCTAAGTGTATTGAGACGATCGCCGTTATAGAAAGTTTTTTGACCCGTTTCAGTTTTTGGGTCCGGGCGTCGAAAAAATAATTTTTTAGTCGAAAAATTTCGTGCCCATCCTGTCGATTTGACACAGGAAGAGTTTTGAGACACTCGCCATTATAGTGATTTTTCGCAAAAAAAAAGCAGCGCAAAAAAAAGCAGCGCAAAAAAAAAGGCGCAAAAAAATTTTTCCAGAGTGTGCTTTTCCGTTATTTCCGTGCAGCGCCGTGATTTTGTTAGTGTTCTAGGCTCGCGTCTCTAGCACGGTCTAGCCTAGGACCAACCGCAAGATCACGCGTCGTTGGCGTTTATTCAACTTTGCATCTCTGAATTGATTATTCTTGACCCTTTTTGCTACCATATTATAAGCCTTCCCAGCTCCACATACATCTACATCGTGTGTTTGACTCTCCCCAGTAATCGCTCTATCAAGCTTTGAGAGTTTTGACTACATCGGTTGCCGATCACCGCTTCTTGCTAGGTAAGAACTGGTAAGAATTTGAGATTTGCTTGACGGTTTGTGATCGTCCACCACACCACCACCACCACTTCCTAGTAGTCTGTCAATCATATTCTTGTGTGTTTCTATTGCTGCTAACCATGGCAGGATCACAAGCCAAGCAAGACTGACTGGGAGAACATGACAAACAAAGCGCTACATGATAAGTTTCAACAAATGATGAGTGGGCAGGTGGACGATGTGCTAAATAGATTTGAAGAGGCCATGGAGAAGATAGATGGCATTGAGAAGGCGTTGAAACAAATCTCGATAACAGGTTTAATGAATTGCTCGCGTCTACCACCACCACCACCGGCTGCACCTAACGCACCTCTACTACAACAACAAGGACTACCTCCACATGTGAAACAGCCCTCCACCGAGCTTCCCGTGTCCCTCTTCACCGGCCAAGCTGCTGGTGCTGCTGCTGTTGATATACGTGGCTCCTGCTGCTGCGGCGGGGGAGGATGATTATGTGAGAGCTTACGAGGATGAGGTTGATCAACATCAAAACTACGTGCAACCACCAGCACCACAACCACCAGGTCGTCCACATGCAAACAATGGCAATGTTCGGGCTCCCCTTCAGGTACGAGATCATGACCATCTCCCTAAACTGAAATTGAATATTCCACCATTTGAGGGTAGATATGTTCCTGATATATATCTTACTTGGGAGTTAGAAACTGAACAACGATTTACATGTTTACAATATCCCGAGGAGAGCGTGTTCCTGCTGCTGTTTGTGCTTTCACTAGCTTTGCATGTGTTTGGTGGTCTGAACATTGTAGATTATATCCTGTTCCAGCTACTTGGGCTGCTTTGAAAACTGCTATGCGTACTCGTTGGGTTCCACCATATTATCAACGTGAATTACTTCAAAAATTGCAGCGCTTAAGACAAGGAAAAAATTCGGTAGAAGAATATTATCAGGAATTACAAACTGGCTTGATTAGATGTGGTATTGTTGAGGAGAATGAAGCTATACTTGCACGTTTTCGGGTGGATTAAATAGAGATTCAGACCATTCTAGACTACAAGGATTATAATAATATCACTCGATTATTCCATCTTGCTTGTAAAGCTGAGCGTGAAGTGCAGGATCGGCAGGCCTTGGCGCGGACTAACTTTTCTGCAGGTCGACCTTCATCATGGACACCACGTGCATCATCTACTTCCACGTTCTACTACACGGCACCTCCGTCATTGCCACCTCAACCGTGATACAAGAAAGCAGGCACAACCACCCCTATCGCCAAGAGTACACTCTTTGGGCCTACAGAGCTCTTCTTCTTCCATGGCGTCAACAGGGCACACAAGTGATATTATTTGTAAATCGTTGTAAGGGAAGAGGACATTTTACAGAGAATGCCAATCTCAGCGTGTGATGATTGCTACTTGAGGATGGTGGATGCGAGTCTGCTAGTGACTATGATGAAGAGACTTTGGCTCTTATTACACATGAAGAACACGGTGGAGATGATTCGATCTTGAGGCGCAATACATGGCTGCTGAAGATCTTGACATGTATGAATGTTTAGTTGCTCAACGTGTTTTGAGTGTGCAGGTTACACAAGCTGAGCAAAATCAGAGGCATAACTTGTTCCATACAAAGGAGTTGTGAAGGAACGTTCTATTCGCGTCATCATAGATGGAGGAGCTGCAACAACTTGGCTAGCATGGATATGGTGGAGAAGCTTTCTCTCACCACAAGACCACATCCACATCCTTACTACATCCAATGGTTCAACAACAGCGGCAAGGTTAAGGTAACACGTCTGTTACGTGTGCATTTTAGTATCTCTACATATGCTGATTATGTTGATTGTGATGTGGTACCTATGCAAGCATGTTCCTTATTACTTGGTAGACCATGGCAATTTGATAAAAATTCTGTACACCATGGTAGAAACAATCAGTATACTCTTGTTCACAAGGATAAAAATATTACTTTGCTTCCTATGACTCCTGATTCCATTTTGAAAGATGATATTAATAGAGCTAATAAAGCAAAACAGGAGAAAAATAAGAGTGAAAATCAGATTGTGGCAAAAGAATTTGAGCCACAAATGAAGCCTTATTTGGGTGAGGAATATGAGCTTCCGTCGAGGACGACTTCATTTCAAGAAGGGGAGGATGATGAGGACATCAATACCATTGTTACACCCACAGCCCCTCTTGCTACATATCTTTGGACCAATTACTAGAGCTCATGCATCAATTAAATTATCAGGTACTTTCGTTTCTTGGTAATGATTCTAATGTTCATGAGAATATGATGCTGCCTAAATTGGATACATTTGTTTTGCTTACAAATGAAGGCCCTAGCTTGGAGAAGGATGGACATTGGAGCAAGAACAAGCATGGAGATAATGCCATGCATAAGGGAAGAAGACGGAGTTACAAGTGATGATTTCAGGACTTTGAAGCCACCATAATGGGTGCATGAAGCCTTGGACGAAATATACAAGATGCTACTTCATAAATGTCGTCCGAGGCTATTCTAGGTGCTACGTCACCTTATTAGTGGGCCAGGCCCATGTAATTTCGAAATACTTAAGTATAGGCTGTTTTTAGAGTCTGTATGTGTGGGAAACAAGAGTTAGGGTTGATTTGGACCCCTCCACCAAGGGCCACGAAATTCCCCCTCTTCCTCCATATATACAGCCCTTAGAACACCGTTTAGACCTTAGGTTTTGTTTAGATTAAAAGTTAGCAATAGCTGCAACCGCGTGCCGTTTGTGTTCAACGACCGGACAAAGCGTCACAGAACCCCACCTTGATCAATAAAGCTTTCATCTTATATTACGCAATATCCAGATTGCAATCTCAGTTTCTTGCTTGTTCTTCGTTTGCTCGCGAAAGCAGACCCTCGTGGTCGGAGTTGATGGTGCTCGGTGTGGTCAATAACCTCTCGGAGTTGGTTTAGCGATTGCTAAGTAGCGGCGTCCTCGCCGTTAGTAATCGGATCGTCAAAGTCGACTTCCTCCAAAGCGAAAACCACATCTCATCGAAGGCGGGACACCTTTGCCTCTATCATCCAATCTGCATCTTATCTAGTTTGTTTGGAAAGAGGAGAGAGAAAAAAGAGAAAAAAAGTAAAAGAAAAAGTCAGAGAAAAAAGAAGAAAAAGAAAAAATAAGTGTGAGAAAAAAAAAGAGAGAAGAAAAAAAAACAAAGTTCAGATCTATCTAGACTCAATCTCGTAGCTGAATTCGGATTGGAATCTGTTTTGTGCACTGTTCATTAAAACAGACATAACTTCCTCATACGAAGTCCGTTTTGGCTCCGCGAGTACTCAAATTAAAGCTAAAGACGAGCCGCATCTAAATAGTTGCAGAAGCTAGTTCAATATTTGGCACCTCAAAATCGGCTCCTAAATAGGTCTTTTGCCCTCGAAGTTCGTGAACACAGCTTATTCAGTTTTCAAACCAGTTTTAGAATTTTTTGACTCCTCATATCAACTCGGAATTGAGTGATTCTTTTTGAATTGGAAAGCTTGAGTTAGTAGCATTCTTTTAAAAAAGTTATCAGAAAATTGGCTCAAACTTTCAAGAGGAAAATTGGAGAGAGAGTTGTTGTATATCCTGCTTGGCAGTTCTTTTTCATCATTATCTTTACTGCCGTTGTGATCTTCACTTATATCTTGCTGTCCAGAGCTACTTATTATCCTTCATTGATGCTAGTTGTGCTACGTCGTGACCTCATTAGTGTTCTAGGCTCGCGTCTCTAGTCGGTCTAGCCTAGGACCAGCACTGATCTGCGTCGTTGAGCGTTTATTCAACATTGCATCTTTGAATTGATTATTGCTAAAATTTTTGCTACCATATATAGCCAACCCAGCTCCACATATTTCTACACCGTGTATCGTCGTTCCCAGGCAATCGCTTTACACAATCTTTAGAGTTACTTGACACATTTGGTTGCTGTCACCACCTGCGCATGGTAAGAACTTGTAAGATATTGATATTTGCTTTCTTGTGAGTACTTTACAACCACATCCTAGTAGTTCATAGGAACATTATTCTCGAATTTTGTTTCTTGTTTCTACTAATCATGACAGGTTCGGAGATAGAAGTTGTTGGACGGACGGACACATCTTCACCATCACGAGTTGGGACAACACACACAAGCATATGGTCAGGTTATGTCTTTACCATCATTTGAGGTAGATTTAATCCTGCTATTTATCTAGCTTGGGAGCTTGAATTAGAAGAAGTTTTTAGTCACCATGATTTTTCGAACTTGAGAGAGTACGAGCTACCACTAGAGCATTTACTGGTTTTGCTACATTTGGTGGAGTGTACATTGTAAGAAAAACATTGATAACCAACCCACAACTTGGAAAGTTTTGAAAGCTGTAATGAGACAACAATTTTTCCTCCTTACTACCGTCGTGAATTGCTTATAGCTGGAACAATTAAAACAAAGCAGTAACACTGTTCATGCTTACTACCAAGAGTTCAAATTTTATATGCATCATTGTGACATAGAAGAATCTGAGAATGATACAATGAATAGATTTTTAATGGTTTGAACCATGATATCCGAGCCGCGATTTCAGTATATTCCTCGTTGCATTCTTGGTATGTATGTTAGTGCTTGTACCTTTGAGAGACAATTACGGGAGGATGCATTGGATGACTACAACACCTACTATTCTAGTTCATGCTCACCACCACGCTTGGTTCCTCCTTTGGTGCACCTACTAGAGCAGCCACACCTCAGATTGTGAGCACGACATCATCTCAAGAGTATGGTACATTGCCATCATCCGTACCTACATCAGCTACATCTTTGCAATGATGAGGACATCAATACCATTGTTACACCCACAGCCCCTCTTTGCTACATATCTTTGGACCAATTACTAGAGCTCGCGCCGCCAATTAAATTATCGGTACTTTTCGTTTCTTGGTAATGATTCTAATGTTCATGAGAATATGATGCTGCCTAAATTGGATACATTTGTTTTGCTTACAAATGAAGGCCCTAGCTTGGAGAAGGATGGACATTGGAGCAAGAACAAGCATGGAGATAATGCCATGCATAAGGGAACAAACGGAGTTACAAGTGATGATTTCAGGACTTTGAAGCCACCATAATGGGTGCATGAAGCCTTGGACGAAATATACAAGATGCTACTTCATAAATGTCGTCGAGGCTATTCTAGGTGCTCGTCACCTTATTATTGAGCAGGCCCATGTAATTTCGAAATACTTAAGTATAGGCTGTTTTTAGAGTCCGTATGTGTGGGGAAACAAGAGTTAGGGTTGATTTGGACCCCTCCACCAAGGGCCACGAAATTCCCCTCTTCCTCCATATATACAGCCCTTAGGGCACCGTTTAGACCTTGGGTTTTGTTTAGATTAAAAGTTAGCCATAGCTGCAACCCGCGTGCCGTTTGTGTTCAGCGACCGGACAAAGCGTCCACAGAACCCCACCTTGATCAATAAAGCTTTCATCTTATATTCGCAATATCCAGATTGCAATCTCAGTTTCTTGCTTGTTCTTCGTTTGCTCGCGGGAAGCAGGCCCTCGTGGTCAGGTTGATCGTGCTCGGCGTGGTCAATAACCCTCGGAAGTTGGTTTAGCGATTGCTAAAGGCGGACGTCTCGCCGCGATCGTGGTCGGATCGTCAAATTCGACTCCACACGAAGCGATAGCCACCATCTCATGAAACATCGGGACACCTTTGCCTCTATCATGCAACATAGTAGCTGTAAAGGTATTGATGATATAACTTCACATGAGAATGATGCATGCCTAGTTAACTTGAATACATCATGTGTTGAGTTACTGTTGATTTGAGCGCATCACCTATTTTAGAGAATCATGTTACTCTCATGAATCGTCATGTGATCAAACAACTGAAATACCAACAATTTTGAGTGCACCCAATGAATTAACTATTGATGCAAAAGAACCAATGTTTAATCATTTTGATATGACCTCTAATCATAGTGATGATTCTGTGTCAAATAGCGTATTGCATGTTTGCTTATTTAAGCATGTTGTAGCATGTAAATTTGATGCAAGTAAGGTTTATTCACCAATGTTGGGATGGTTTAATGATGAACATTGTCAATCTTTTGAAATGAATAAGAGATTCACTTATATGTGCAAACTGAGTTGCAATATTTTCATGCCTTCTACTTCTTGTGATAATGTTTTGGCTTTAGATTTTATGAACTATGCAAGTTACTCATCTATTCATGTGTCATATGTGCAAAAATCAAGGGAAGTAAAAA
The DNA here is from genome assembly GCA_021605205.1 of Aegilops longissima. Taxonomy (NCBI): domain Eukaryota; kingdom Viridiplantae; phylum Streptophyta; class Magnoliopsida; order Poales; family Poaceae; genus Aegilops; species Aegilops longissima. Next base: position 14,253 of record JAHIAM010006549.1, on the reverse strand, counting down.
TGGATGACATATACATATACAACATGTACACCTTGTCTCGTTTGTTAGCCACATTTCAGATTAAGCAACGCCGAGGACGGCTTTGTTTTCAAGAAGGGGATTTTGATGAGGACATGGCTACCTTCGATACGACCAAAAATGTTGCATACATGTATATTTGTGAGGTGATTTCTAATGCAAACTATGCAATAATTTATTTATATCATCGGGACAAAATACTTCACAAACTTTTGTGCCATGTCTAGTTGCAGGTGTATGGGACATTTGTACACTCCACATATGAAGATAAGGGAGAAAGAGATGTTTACTTGCTATTCAAAAAGTTCTCTCACGTCACTTTTGGCCCAAGAAGATAGAGTCCAAGTCTCTCACGTTACGGACTCAGATTCGGACTGCTGAGACATACCTGACTCAAAACGTCAATAACTTTTTCATCCGGACTCCAAAGTGGGTGATTCTTTTTTTGTTGGAAAATAGATTTCGTGCACCTTCCAACCCAATTGGATTCACCTTCAAATTCGTCCGGAGCGTTGAGTTATGGACGAAACAATCTGATGCTCCAGCAGAATCTGAGTCAACCTACAAGTCCAAAGATGTTACGTCACCTCCGCTTGGGCCCATTGGCCTTGTACGACCTAGGGTTAGTTTTAGGCTGCCTTGGGACGTCCTACCACCTCCTTGGCCGCCACCCCTTGCTCCTATATAACTAGATCCATCTAGTAGCTTTTCCTTAGGATTTGTTTAGTTAAAAGTTAGCCATTGCAACCGTATTACCGTTTGTGTCCAACGACCAGGCCAAGACAGCTTAAGGATCCCCGTTTATCAATACTTCATATATATTCGCAATATTCAGATTGAATTATCATATTCTTGCTTGTTCTTCGATTGCGTGCGAGAATAGACCTTAATGGTCGGTGATCGTGCTACGGCATCGTCGGTAACCTCGGGAGATTGGTTTAGCGATTGCTAAGGCCCTAGTGTCCCGATCTTTCGATGAGATGATAACTATCGATTTGATGGAGCGACTTTGATGATCCGACTACAAGCGTGCACGACGTTGCGCCTTAGCAATCGCTAAACCAATCTCCCGAGGTTCTTGACGATGCGGAAGCACGATCAGCGACCACGAAGGTCTATTCCTGCACGCAATCAAAGAACAAGCAAGAATATGATAATGCAATCTGAATATTGTGAATATATATGAAGTATTGATAAGCGTGGGGATCCGTAAGCGGTCTTGGCCTGGTCGTTGGACACAAACGAAGTACAGAAGTTGCAATGGCTAACTTTAACTAAACAAATCCTAAGGAAAAAGCTACTAGATGGATCTAGTTATATAGGAGCAAGGTGGCGGCCAAGGAGGTGGTAGGACGTCCCAAGGCAGCCTAAAACTAACCCTAGGTCGTACAAGGCCAATGGGCCCAAGCGAGGTGACGAACATCTTTGGACTTGTAGGTTGACGTAATCTGCTGGAGCATCAGATTGTTTCGTCCATAACTCAACGCCCCGGACGAATTTGAAGGTGAATCAATTGCTGGAAGGTGCACGAAATCTATTTTCCAACAAAAAAGAATCACCCACTTTGGAGTCCGGATGAAAAGTTATTGACGTTTTGAGTCGTATGTCTGCAGAACCTCCGAATCGAGTCCGTAACGTGAGAGACTTGGACTCTATCTTCTCTTGGGCCAAAAGTGACGGAGAGAACTTTTGAATAGCAAGTAAACATCTCTTTCTCCTTATCTTCATATGTGGAGTGTACAAATGTCCCATACACCTGCAACTAGATATGGCACAAAAGTTTGTGAAGTATTTTGTCCCGATGATATAAATAAATTATTGCATAGTTTGCATTAGAAATCACCTCACAAATATACATGGATGCAATATTTTTGGTCGTATCGAAGGTAGCCATGTCCTCATCACATTTAGGAACGGGTTCACCTTGTGTCCAATGGCGAATAGTCGAGGTCTCATCTTATGTGTCCTTGGGGCTTGGAGAGTAGTTGGAGTGTACATGGGGATGAGCGTGGTATGCTCGCATCATCTCCCTCCCTTGGGAAAGATCCGACCTCGGATCGTGATCCTCATCACCATGGAAGCGGTTGTCGTGAAGCGGGCTTGTAGTTGGACGAAGTTGAAGACATGGCGCAATCCAAGTAGTCCAAGGTGTCGCCGGAGTGATAGACATGCAAAAAGAGCAAACACAAGAAACACTCGGAAATACTATGGTTAGCGCACACAAAGTGTCCATCATGTAAGAATGAGTCCGTGCGGCAAGATTGGTCGTGACAAAGCGCATGAAGCTTATCAAGATGATCGAGAATGAGATGCAAAGCATTCATGGGAACAAATGCAATCATTGTGCACACAATTGTGTTATTAGTATGAGCAATGCAACCACGGTGCAAAACGATGTCATAGTGAGACGGTTTATCAATAGCATGAATATGGCAATGGATGCTCAACATGTTTATGATATCATGCAATTGATGATAGGCCATATGATCATGATGTATGAATATGCCATCAAGGAAGATCACAACAAATTTGCTAAGAAAATGAACAAGCTCATATATCATGGATGACATGGGGATACAAGATGCAACAAGGCAATCATAATGTGTGTCAATCCATGCATGGGGTGCAAACTTGTGGTGAGTATGATATGTCCATAGAGCATGACATGTATGAGCACAATCAACAAATATGGAGGTGTTGGTGTACCAATGCTCGAAGTCGTGGCAAGAGTGGAATTCCGAAGGTGCATCCAAGTCCAAGCGCTCCTCAATGTAAAGGTCCATAGAGCCAATCTTCAATGTCGCTCCTCCGTCCGTGAGATGTATCGTGTAGACAACAAGAAGGAAACAACAATGAAAGAGTGACCCATCCAATATACGTATTTGAGGATGGCTCAAAGGGAAGGAGTTCACCTTATGAATGTTCCCGAAGATGTTGGAGTTGCTCATCATGTATGCCTTCACACAACCAATATGTCTCATGACGTTAATGCCTTGTGAATCCTTCAAAATGAAAGAACATGACAAACACTCGGAAAAACAAATGAGGTTAGCGGAAGTGCAAAACCTATCATTCATGTGGTAAGATACCCAACAAGTGTATGCATCATGCTCATCATAAGAAAGAACAAGGTGTGGTATGGTATGAAAGCACATGATGCAACTACAACCAAAGACAATAGGCTCAATCAAACAAGCATGCATCACAAGTAATATGTCAAAGTCTCCAAGATCAATAAGCATAGTATGGTTGCACTCAATACAAGTGGATATGAGAGAGGCAACTAGTGGACACAAGAGACAATGATCAAGATATATCATGTGAGAGGCATGAGCATATATGTCATCAACCCAAGAAAGCAAGTAATAGTGGAACATGGGTGATGCAACATAGCAAGCAATCGTATCAATCAAGTGAAGCAAGTTAGTAGTGCGAAGATGCAACGTACTAGAAGGAATCATGGCAAGCATGTCATGTGTGCAAATAGCGGGCATGAATAATTCACATGGCATAGCACAAGCATGAAAGCAAGATATGAGAAAATTATCATCAATGTATTGGCGAGAGACCATATGTAAATAGCAATGGGGCATCATGACTCTCCCAACACAACAAGCATCCATAGCATGGGGCACAAAGAAATCATGACAATAGCTACAAGGATATCCACCAAGCATGCAAATACACATAGGAGTAGCATAATGGTGAATCATGGGTAGATGCAAGCAAGGGTCACAAGTGCATGGCAAAGGCATAGAAGCAAGCATAACATGCAAAGTGAACACGGTAAAATGAGCATAAGGTGGCAAGTGGGAAATAGCCCATAGCCGTGTGAGAGCCAAGTAGAAGAGAGATGCGCGTAGTCCTTGCGCGAAGGGAGCGGTGGTAAGGATAGTCCACGGGATCCCAAAGCATCGTTGCTCTCAAGAGCTCGTTTCGTCAACTCATGGGATTGAGATGTTGACGAGTATATGTGGGTACCTACACAAAACAAAGACAAAGAGAAAATTGTGTATGCGTGGTAGATGTACACATCATCCATCATGATGCATACGTGCATGTGTCGGTTAGCACAAAATATCCAATGCTCAAATAAATGAGATGCGTGATATAAAAACATGTCATCCATCATGATAGGTTTGTTGTTATGTATAGCATAATGGAGACTCAAATTGTGTAATGCATCATGAGAAATATGTAGAGCATTGTTATTCATGGAATGCATAAGGTGCAAGCAATTATGTGAATCATGCAAAGTATGGGATGAATCAAAATCTCCTAATGTGTATGAGGAAACTATGGGGGTCTCCTCATGAGCAGTAATGGAAACATCACATGGAGAATATTGACAACATCCAAAACAATGCATATTTGGAACAATGTGATCATGGCATGGAATAGTAGACGAATTGCGCAAATCATGTAAAGGAAGTATTGCAATATCATCACAAGAGAAGCAAAAGCCTATGACCATCATCTCGTCATCTATGCCATAAGTGCAAATGGGATTTATTTTAATGGGGCATGCATAGTTACTATGTTGAGATTGTAATGATGCAATATGGGAGATCTCACTCATAGCATATGACAAGTTCAAAGGATCATGAAACATATTGTGACCAATAGAATTTTCACATGATATCCTATGAAGCATAGCATCACAACTAGGCAACTCAACATGCTCATCGTCATAATCATCATAAATAGGTAAGTCAAGGTGATGAGGACATCAATACCATTGTTACACCCACAGCCCATACTGCTACATATACTGGACCAATTACTAGAGCTCGCGCACGCCAATTAAATTATCAGGTACTTTCGTTTCTTGGTAATGATTCTAATGTTCATGAGAATATGATGCTGCCTAAATTGGATACATTTGTTTTGCTTACAAATGAAGGCCCTAGCTTGGAGAAGGATGGACATTGGAGCAAGAACCAGCATGGAGATAATGCCATGCTAAGGGAACAAACGGAGTTACAATTGATGATTTCAGGACTTTGAAGCCACCATAATGGGTGCATGAAGCCTTGGATGAAATATACAAGATGCTACTTCATAAATGTCGTCCGAGGCTATTCTAGGTGCTGCGTCACCTTATTAGTGGGCCAGGCCCTTGTAATTTCGAAATACACAAGTATAGGCTATTTTTAGAGTCCGTATGTGTGGGGAAACAAGAGTTAGGGTTGATTTGGACCCCTCCACCAAGGGCCACGAAATTCCCCTCTTCCTCCATATATACAGCCCTTAGGGCACCGTTTAGACCTTGGGTTTTGTTTAGATTAAAAGTTCGCCATAGCTGCAACTTCCGCGTGCCGTTTGTGTTCAACGACCGGACAAAGGCGTCCACAGAACCCCACCTTGATCAATATAGCTTTCATCTTATATTCGCAATATCCAGATTGCAATCTCAGTTTCTTGCTTGTTCTTCGTTTGCTCGGAGAAAACAGACCCTCGTGGTCGGTTGATCGTGCTCTGGCGTGGTCAATAACCTCTCGGAGTTGGTTTAGCGATTGCTAAGGCGCGACGTCCTCGCCGCGTTAGTAGTCGGATCGTCAAAGTCGACTTCCTCCAAAGCGAAAACCACATCTCATCGAAAGGCGGACACCTTTGCCTCTATCAAGTGGTATCAGATTTTCAGGTTGCTCGGTGAGATTTTACAGTTTTTAAATAGATTAGATCGAGTCTGTTCTTCATACCTAAAGTCCACGAAAAAGCCACAAAAAAAATTAGTGTTAGTTCATCATATCCGAACCAATCGAGCCTTTGCATAATCTTTTTAGGGTTTTGCTTTGTTGAATTTAGGGTTGCATCGTCGTGTCAAGTTGCTGGTCTTAGAGTCTAGTCTTTTAGAGTTTGAGTTCTAGTCATAAGTTGTCACGCCGCCGCACCATCATCATCGCCTTGCCATCTACCACCATTGCTTATCCGCCACCGCTCTGAATCCGTATCCATATACCACCACCAATCCGTATCCATATACCACCACCGCTACCATATACCACCACATTGTCATATACCACCACCATATATCCACCACCAATCCGAGTTCCTTGGATATTAGGGTTGTTTGAGATCCATCTAGTTTCCGATTTGTGTTTTCCTGCCATAGTAGGTTTGGAAAAAAAATTCGAAACCACCCTTCGTTTAGGCCCAAAATTTTCCGCAAACGCACTTGTCGAAAAATTTTCGGCTATCCTATTTTAGGTGTTTCTAAGTGTATTGAGACATCGCCATTATAGAAAGTTTTTTGACCCGTTTCAGTTTTGGGTCAGGCGATCGAAAAAAAAAATTTTTAGTCGAAAAATTTCGTGCCCATCTGTCGGTTTGACACAGGAAGAGTTTTGAGACACTCGCCATTATAGTGATTTTTCGCAAAAAAAAAAGCAGCGCAAAAAAAAAAAGCGCAAAAAAAAAGCGAAAAAAAATTATTCAGTGTGCTTTTCCGTTGTTTCCGTGCAGCGCCGTGATTTTGTTAGTGTTCTAGGCTCGCGTCTCTAGCACGGTCTAGCCTAGGACCAGCCAGATCTGGTCGTTGAGCGTTTATTCAACTTTGCATCTCTGAATTGATTATTCTTGACCCTTTTTGCTACCATATTATAAGCCTTCCCAGCTCCACATACATCTACATCGTGCGTTTGACTCTCCACAGTAATCGCTCTATCCAAGCTTTGAGAGTTTTGACTACATCGGTTGCCGATCACCTTTCTTCTTTGGGTAAGAACTGGTAAGAATTTGAGATTTGCTTGACGGTTTGTGATCGTCCACCACACCACCACCACCACTTCCTAGTAGTCTGTCGAATCATATTCTTGTGTGTTTCTATTGCTGCTAACCATGGCAGGATCACAAGCCGGCAGAGACCGATCGGGAGAACATGACAAACAAAGCGCTACATGATAAGTTTCAACAAATGATGAGTGGGCAGGTGGACGATGTGCTAAATAGATTTGAAGAGGCCATGGAGAAGATAGATGGCATTGAGAAGGCGTTCGAAACAAAGCTCGATAACAAGTTTAATGAATTGCTCGCGCGTCTACCACCACCACCACCGGCTGCACCTAACGCACCTCTACTACAACAACATGGACTACCTCCACATTGCGAAACAGCCCTCCGCCGAGCTTCCGTGTCCCTCTTCACCTGGCCAAGCTGCTTGGTCTTCTTGTTGATACTACTGTGGCTCCTGCTGCTGCGGTGGGGAGGATGATTATGTGAGAGCTTACGAGGATGAGGTTGATCAACATCGAACTACGTGCAACCACCAGCACCACAACCACCGGTCGTCCACATGCAAATAATGGCAATGTTGGGCTCCCCTTCAGTGCGAGATCATGACCATCTCCTAAACTGAAATTGAATATTCCACCATTTGAGGGTAGATATGTTCCTGATATATATCTTACTTGGGAGTTAGAAACTGAACAACGATTTACATGTTTACAATATCACGAGGAGAGCGTGTTCCTGCTGCTGTTTGTGCTTTCACTAGCTTTGCATGTGTTTGGTGGTCGAACATTGTAGATTATATCCTGTTCCAGCTACTTGGGCTGCTTTGAAAACTGCTATGCGTACTCGTTGGGTTCCACCATATTATCAACGTGAATTACTTCAAAAATTGCAGCGCTTAAGACAAGGAAAAATTCGGTGAAGAATATTATCAGGAATTACAAACTGGCTTGATTAGATGTGGTATTGTTGAGGAGAATGAAGCTATGCTTGCACGTTTTCGGGTGGATTAAATAGAGATTCAGACCATTCTAGACTACAAGGATTATAATAATATCACTCGATTATTCCATCTTGCTTGTAAAGCTGAGCGTGAAGTGCAGGATCGATGAGCCTTGGCGCGGACTAACTTTTCTGCAGGTCGACCTTCATCATGGACACCACGTGCATCATCTACTTCCACGTTCTACTACACCGGCACCTCCGCCGGCTGCCACCTCAACCATGATACAAGAAAGCGTGCACAACCACCACTATCGCCAAGAGTACACTGCTGGGCCTACAGAGCTCTTCTTCTTCCATGGCGTCAACAGGGCACACAAGTGATATTATTTGTCGTCGTTGTAAGGGAAGAGGACATTTTGAGAGAGAATGCACATCTCAGCGTGTGATGATTGCTCTTGAGGATGGTGGGTATGAGTCGCTAGTGACTATGATGAAGAGACTTTGGCTCTTATTACACATGAAGAACACGGTGGAGATGATTACGATCACGAGGCGCAATACATGGCTCTTGAAGATCTTGAAAGGTATGAATGTTTAGTTGCTCAACGTGTTTTGAGTGTGCAGGTTACACAAGCTGAGCAAAATCAGAGGCATAACTTGTTCCATACAAAGGGAGTTGTGAAGGAGCGTTCTATTAGCGTCATCATAGATGGAGGGAGCTGCAACAACTTGGCTAGCATGGATATGGTGGAGAAGCTTTCTCTCACCACAAGACCACATCCACATCCTTACTACATCCAATGGTTCAACAACGGCGGCAAGGTTAAGGTAACACGTCTTTGTTAGTGTGTATTTTAGTATCTCTACATATGCTGATTATGTTGATTGTGATGTGGTACCTATGCAAGCATGTTCCTTATTACTTGGTAGACCATGGCAATTTGATAAAATTCTGTACACCATGGTAGAAACAATCAGTATACTCTTGTTCACAAGGATAAAAATATTACTTTGCTTCCTATGACTCTGATTCCATTTTGAAAGATGATATTAATAGAGCTAATAAAGCAAAACAGGAGAAAAATAAGAGTGAAAATCAGATTGTGGCAAAAGAATTTGAGCAACAAATGAAGCCTAATAATAAACCATCTAATGTTGCTTTTGAAATTAAACTGAAAAGTGCATGTTTATTTGCCACCAAATCTGATATTGATGAGCTAGATTCTAGCAAATCTGTTTGCTATGCTTTGGTGTGCAAAGAGGCATTATTTTCATTCGAGGACGTGCCTTCCTCTTTGCCCCTGCTGTCACTAACATTTTGCGGGAGTTCGGACGTCTTCCCACAAGGCGTGCCACCGGATTACCACCTATTCGAGGATTGAGCATCAAATTGACTTAATTCGGTGCATCGCTACCAACCGCGCACCATACCGTACCAATCCGGAGAGCGAAGGAGATTATCGTCAAGCACAGGAGCTGCTCGACAAAGGTTATATCTGCGAATCTCTTAGTCCTTGTGCTGTTCCTATTATACTAGTGCCTAAAAAGGATGGTACGTCGGCGTATGTGTGTTGATTGTAGAGGCATTAATAATATTACTATTCGTTATCCTCATCCTATTCCTAGGCTAGATGATATGCTTGATGAATTAAGTGGCTCTACAATATTCTCCAAAGTTGATTTGTGTAGTGGATACCATCAAATTCGTATGAAATTGGGAGATGAATGGAAAACAACATTTAAAACTAAGTTTGGATTATATGAGTGGTTAGTCATGCCTTTTGGGTTAACTAATGCACCTAGTACTTTCATGAGATTAATGAGCGAAGTTTCGTGCTTTCATTGGACGATTTGTGGTAGTTTACTTTGATGATATACTGATTTATAGCAAATCTTTGGAAGAACATTTGGAACATTTACGTGCTGTTTTTAATGCTCTCGTGATGCACGTTTGTTTGGTAACCTTGGGAAGTGCACCTTTTGCACCGACCGAGTATCTTTTCTTGGCTATGTTGTTACTCCACGAGGAATTGAAGTTGATAAAGCCAAGATTGAAGCTATTGAGAGTTGGCCGTAGCCCAAAACGGTCACACAAGTGAGGAGTTTTCTTGGACTCGCTGGTTTCTATAGGCGTTTTGTGAGAGACTTTAGCACCATTGCTGCACCTCTCAATGAGCTTACAAAGAAGGATGTGCCTTTTGTTTGGGGTACCGCACGGAAGAAGCCTTCACGGTATTGAAAGATAAGTTGACACATGCTCCTTTACTCCAACTTCCGACTTTAATAAGACTTTTGAGCTTGAATGTGATGCTAGTGGAATTGGATTAGGAGGTGTGTTATTACAAGATGGCAAACCTGTTGCATACTTTTCGAAAAATTGAGTGGGCCTAGTCTGAACTATTCTACTTATGACAAAGAATTATATGCTCTTGTTAGGACTTTAGAGACATGGCAACATTATTTATGGCCCAAAGAATTTGTTATACATTCGATCATGAATCTTTGAAACATATTAAAAGTCAAGCTAAACTGAATCGTAGACATGCTAAATGGGTTGAATTCATTGAGACTTTCCTTATGTCATTAAACACAAGAAGGGTAAAGAAAATGTTATTGCTGATGCTTTGTCTCGTCGCTATACTATGCTTTCACAACTTGACTTCAAAATATTTGGTTTGGAGACCATCAAAGATCAATATATGCATGATGCTGATTTTAAAGATGTAATGCAGAATTGTAAAGAAGGAAGAACATGGAACAAGTTCGTTATTAATGATGGTTTTGTGTTCCGTGCTAACAAGCTATGCATTCCTGCTAGCTCTGTTAGTCTTTTGTTGTTGCGGGGAGGCGCATGGAGGAGGATTAATGGGACACTTTGGCGTCAAGAAGGCGGAGGATATACTTGCTACACATTTCTTTTGGCCAAAGATGAGGCGGGATGTTGAGCGTTTTGTTGCTCGCTGCACTACATGTCAAAAAGCTAAGTCACGACTCAATCCTCATGGTTTATATATGCCTTTGCCTGTGCCTAGTGTTCCTTGGGAGGATATATCTATGGACTTTGTTTTAGGTTTACCTCGAACAAAGAAGGGAGGATAGCATATTTGTTGTCGTGGATAGATTCTCGAAAATGGCACACTTTATACCATGTCATAAAAGCGATGATCTTTGTTAATGTTGCTGATTTGTTCTTTCGTGAAATTATTAAGCTTGCATGGTGTGCCAAATACTATTGTTTCAGATCGTGATACTAAATTTCTTAGCCACTTTTGGAGATGTTTATGGGCTAAGTTGGGGACTAAACTGCTTTTAGTACTACTTGTCACCCCAAACTGATGGACAAACTGAAGTAGTCAATAGAACATTGTCTACTATGCTTAGGGCTGTTTTGAAGAATAATAAGAAAATGTGGGAAGAATGCTTGCATCATATTGAATTTGCATATAATCGTTCATTGCATTCTACTACTAAGATGTGCCCTTTTGAAATTGTGTATGGCTTCCTACCTCGTGCACCTATTGATTTGTTGCCTCTTCCATCTTCGGAGAAGGTTAATTTTGATGCTAAAGAACGTGCTGAATTGATTTTAGAAATGCATGAGATAACTAAGGAAAACATTGAGCGTATGAATGCTAAATATAAACATCTTTGGAGATAAGGGTAGAAAACATGTTGTCTTTGCACGGAGATCTTGTTTGGTTACATTTGCGTAAGGATAGGTTTCCTAATTTGCATAAATCAAAGCTAATGCCACGTGCTGATGGTCCATTTAAGGTGTTAGAGAAAATAAATGATAATGCATATAAACTTGAGCTGCCTGCAGATTTTGGGGTTAGTCCCACTTTTAACATTGCAGATTTGAAGCCTTATTTGGGTGAGGAATATGAGCTTCCGTCGAGGGCGACTTCATTTCAAGAAGGGAGGATGATGAGGACATCAATACCATTGTTACACCCACAGCCCTCTTTGCTACATATATTGGACCAATTACTAGAGCTCACATACGCCAATTAAATTATCAGTACTTTCGTTTCTTGGTAATGATTCTAATGTTCATGAGAATATGATGCTGCCTAAATTGGATACATTTGTTTTGCTTACAAATGAAGGCCCTAGCTTGGAGAAGGATGGACATTGGAGCAAGAACAAGCATGGAGATAATGCCATGCATAAGGGGAACAAACGGAGTTACAAGTGATGATTTCAGGACTTTGAAGCCACCATAATGGGTGCATGAAGCCTTGGACGAAATATACAAGATGCTACTTCATAAATGTCGTCCCGAGGCTATTCTAGGTGCTGCGTCACCTTATTAGTGGGCCAGGCCCTTGTAATTTCGAAATACACAAGTATAGGCTATTTTTAGAGTCCGTATGTGTGGGGAAACAAGAGTTAGGGTTGATTTCGGACCCCTCCACCAAGGGCCACGAAATTCAGCCCTCTTCCTCCATATATACAGCCCTTAGGGCACCGTTTAGACCTTGGGTTTTGTTTAGATTAAAAGTTCGCCATAGCTGCAACTTCGCGTAGTTCGTTTGTGTTCAACGACCAGACAAAGGCGTCACAGAACCCCACCTTGATCAATATAGCTTTCATCTTATATTCGCAATATCCATATTGCAATCTCAGTTTCTTGCTTGTTCTTCGTTTGCTCGCAGGAAACAGACCCTCGTGGTCAGGTTGATCGTGCTCTGGCGTGGTCAATAACCTCTCGGAGTTGGTTTAGCGATTGCTAAGGCGCGACGTCCTCGCACGTTCGTAGTCGGATCGTCAAAGTCGACTTCCTCCAAAGCGAAAACCACATCTCATCGAGAGACGGGACACCTTTGCCTCTATCACAAGGCATGAAGAAGTCTCACTAGCGTGAAGCATGGTAATAGGTGGGTCAACATCATGGGAGCAATCGATGTCAAGAGAGTCCACTAGTGGGACAAGAGAAGCACCATCACCTATGTTACCTTTGGAGCGTCGCTCATGTGTTGTAGGTGAGGTGTTGAAGATCGTCTCGTTGTCATCTTTATCTTGATGGAACCATGTGGGGGGGGGGGGTATCATCGTCCACCATGGCCATCGTCGTCTTCAATGGAGGAATAGACTCATCAAGGATAGGCATGTCGTCATGTAGGAGACCTAGCACAAAAGAAGAAAACACACTAGGAGTAGAGGTTAATTCGTTAGGAATCATAGTGGCCTCACATGCCGTGTCAACTACCTCACTCACTAAGTGTTGTGGCTCACTCACTCCCAATATGATGCTCTCACTCGTATGGTTGGTGGAGTCACTCAAATGGCGCTCAACCTCACATAGGATGTGTGGCATGCTCTCAAGTGTGGGACTAGTGGTGGTCACACTCATCCTCTCATAGGAAATGCACTCAATGTCATATAGGGTGGAGTCACTCATGTCACTCATGTGGTGGTGGCTCTCCTCACATGGCAATTGGGTCATCTCATGATATGTGTGATAGAGGCGAGGGTCCCAATCTTTGGATGAGATGATAACTATCGATTTGGTGGAGTAGACTTTGACGATCCGACTACAAACATGGACGACATTGCGCCTTAGCAATCACTAAACCAATATCCTGAGGTTACTGACGATGCTGGAAGCACGATCAGCCTGACCACGAAGGTCTATTCCTGCAAGCAATCGAAGAACGAGCAAGAATATGATAAAGCAATCTGAATATTGCGAATATATATGATGTATTGATAATGGTGGGGATCCGTAAGCGATCTTGGTCTGGTCGTTGGACACAAACGAAGTACACGAAGTTGCAATGGCTAACTTTTAACTAAACAAATCCCAAGGAAAAAGCTACTAGATGGATCTACTTATATAGGAGCAAGGGGTGGCGGCCAAGGAGGTGGGAGGACGTCCCAAGGCAGCCTAACACTAACCCTAGGTCGTACAAGGCCAATGGGCCCAAGTGGAGGTGACGTAACACCTTTGGACTTGTAGTTTGACTCGGATTCTGCTGCAGCATCAGATTGTTTCGTCCATAACTCAACGCTCGGACGGATTTTAAGGTGATTCAATTGGGTTGGAAAATGCACGAAATCTATTTTCCAACAAAAAAGAATCAACCAATTTGGAGTCCGTATGAAAAAGTTATTGACGTTTTGAGTCAGTATGTATGTGTAGTCCGAATCTGAGTCCGAACGTGAGAGACTTGGACTCTATCTTCTCTTGGGCCAAAAGTGACGTGAGAGAACTTTTGAACAGCAGGTAAACATCTCTTTCTCCCTTATCTTCATATGTGGATTGTACAAATGTCCCATACACCTGCAATTAGACATGGCACAAAAGTTTGTGAAGTATTTTGTCTGGATGACATAAATAAATTATTACATAGTTTGCACTAGAAATCACCTCACAAATATACATGTATGCAATATTTTGGTCGTATCCAAGGTAATCATGTCCTCATCATCCTCCCTTCTTGAAAACAAAGCCGTCCTCGGCGTTGCTTAGTCTGAAATATGGCTAACAAAAGAGACAAGGTGTACATGTTGTATATGTATATGTCATCCATTTTTACTTCCCTTGATTTTTGC
>JAHIAM010006548.1:0-92579 GCA_021605205.1 Aegilops longissima | reverse complement strand
TGCCACAAATAATTTGCACTATCATTATTAACTTTGCATCTTTTGGCATCAATATTATGAATATGTGTATCACTACGATCGAGATCCAACAAACTATTTTCATTGGGTGTATAACCATCAAAGGTCTTATTCATGTAAACAGAATAACAATTACTCTTTAACTTCAAATGAATAACTGTATCGCAATAAACATGATCAAATCATATTCATGCTCAACACGAACGCTAAATAACATTTATTTAGGTTTAACACTAATTTCGAAAATATAGGGAGTGTGTGATGATGATCATATCAATCTTGGAACTATTTCCAACACTCATCGTCACTTCCCCTCAACTAGTCTCTGTTTATTATGTAACTCCTGTTTCGAGTTACTAATCTTAGCAACCGAACAAGTATCAAATACTCAGGGGTTACTATAAACACTAGTAAGGCACATATCAATAACCTGTATATCAAATATACCCTTGTTCACTTTGCCATCCTTCTTATGCACCAAATATTTAGGGCATTTCCGCTTCCAGTGACCATTTCCTTTGCAGTGTAAGCACTAAGTTTCAGGCTTTGGTCCAGTTGTGGGCTTCTTCGCGGGAGTGACAACTTGCTTGTCATTCTACTTGAAGTTCCCTTTCTATCCCTTTGCCCTTTTCTTGAAACTAGTGGTCTTGTTAATCATCAACACTTGATGCTCTTTCTTGATTTCTACCTTCGTCGATTTCAACATCACGAAGAGCTCGGGAATCGTTTTCGTCATCCCTTGCATACTATAGTTCATCACAAAGTTCTACTAACTTGGTGATGGTGACTAGAGAATTCTGTCAATCACTATCTTATCTGGAAGATTAACTCCCACTTGATTCAAGCGATTGTAGTACCCAGACAATCTGAGCACATGCTCACTAGTTGAGCGATTCTCCTCCATCTTTTAGCCATAGAACTTGTTGGAGACTTCATATCTCTCAACTCGGGTATTTTCTTGAAATATTAACTTCAACTCCTGGAACATCTCATATGGTCCTTGACGTTCAAAACGTCTTTGAAGTCCCGATTCTAAGCCGTTAAGCATGATGCACAAAACTATCAAGTAGTCATCATATTGAGCTAGCCAAACGTTCATAACGTCTGCATTTGCTCCTGCAATAGGTCTGTCACCTAGCGGTGCATCAAGGACATAATTCTTCTGTGCAGCAATGAGGATAAACCTCAGATCACGGATCCAATCCGCATCATTGCTACTAACATCTTTCAACATAATTTTCTCTAGGAACATATCAAAATAAACATATGAAAGCAACAACGCAAGCTATTGATCTACAACATAATTTGCAAAATACTACCAGGACTAAGTTCATGATAAATTTAAGTTCAATTAATCATATTACTTAAGAACTCCCACTTAGATAGACATCCCTCTTATCCTCTAAGTGATTACGTGATCCATATCAACTACACCATGTCCGATCGTCACGTGAGATGTAGTAGTTTCAACGGTGAACATCAATATGTTGATCATATCTACTATATGATTCACGCTCGACCTTTCGGTCTCCGTGTTCCGAGGCCATTTCTGTATATGCTAGGCTCGTCAAGTTTAACCTGAGTATTCCGCGTGTGCAACTGTTTTGCACCCGTTGTATTTGAACATAGAGCCTATCACACCCGATCATCACGTGGTGTCTCAGCATGAAGAACTTCGCAATGGTGCATACTCAGGGAGAACACTTCTTGATAATTAGTGAGAGATCATCTTAAAATGCTACCGTCAATCAAAGCAAGATAAGATGCATAAAGGATAAACATCACATGCAATCAATATAAGTGATATGATATGGCCATCATCATCTTGTGCTTGTGATCTCCATCTTCGAAGCACCGTCGTGATCACCATCGTCACCGGCGCGACACCTTGATCTCCATCGTAGCATCATTGTCGTTACGCCATCTATTGCTTCTACGACTATCGCTACCGCTTAGTGATAAAGTAAAGCAATTACAGGGCGTTTGCATTTCATACGATAAAGCGACAACCATATGGCTCCTGCCAGTTGCCGATAACTTCGGTTACAAAACATGATCATCTCATACAATAAAATATAACATCACGTCTTGACCATATCACATCACAACATGCCCTGCAAAAACAAGTTAGACGTCCTCTACTTTGTTGTTGCAAATTTTACGTGGCTGCTACGGGCTTAGCAAGAACTTCTTACCTACGCATCAAAATCACAACGATAGTTCGTCAAGTTAGTGCTATTTTAACCTTCGCAAGGACCGGGCGTAGCCACACTCGATTCAGCTAAAGTGAGAGAGACAGACACCCGCCAGCCACCTTTAAGCACAAGTGCTCGTAACGGTGAAACCAGTCTCGCGTAAGCGTACGCGTAATGTCGGTCCGGGCCGCTTCATCTCACAATACCGCTGAACCAAAGTATGACATGCTGGTAAGCAGTATGACATGTATCGCCCACAACTCACTTGTGTTCTACTCGTGCATATAACATCAGCGCATAAAACCTAAGCTCGGATGCCACTGTTGGGGAACGTAGTAATTTCAAAAAAAATTCCTACGCACACGCAAGAATCATGGTGATGACATAGCAACGAGAAGGGAGAGTATTGTCCACGTACCCTCGTAGACCGTAAGCGGAAGCGTTATGACAACGCGGTTGATGTAGTCGTACGTCTTCACGGTCCGACCGATCCAAGTACCGAACGTACGGCACCTCCGAGTTCAGCACACGCTCAGCTCGATGACGATCCCGGACTCCGATCCAGCAAAGTGTCGGGATGAGTTCCACAAGACGACGGCGCAGTGACGATGATGATGTTCTATCGCGCGGGCTTCGCCTAAACTCCGTGACGATATGACCGAGGTGGAATATGGTGGAGGGGCACCGACACGGCTAAGGAACGATCCGTAGATCAACTTGTGTTTTATGGGGTGCCCCCTGCCCCGTGATATAAAGGAGCAAGAGGGAGGGGCGGCCGCCTAGGAGGAGGCGCGCGCCAAGGGGAGTCCTACTCCCACCGGAGTAGGACTCCTCCTTCCTTGTTGGAGTAGGAGAAGGGGAAAGAGGGGGAGAGGAAGAAGGAAAAGGGGGCTCCGCCCCTTGTCCAATTCGGACCAGAGGGGGGGCACAGGCCTCCTTCCTTTTGGCCTCTCTCCTCTATTCCCATATGGCCCAATAAGGCCCATATACTCCCCGGCGAATTCCCGTAACTCTCCGGTACTCCGAAAAATAACCGAATCACTCGGAACCTTTCCGAACTCCGAATATAGTCGTCCAATATATCGATCTTTACGTATCGACCATTTCGAGACTCCTCGTCATGTCCCCGATCTCATCCGGGACTCCGAACTCCTTCGGTACATCAAAACTTATAAACTCATAATAAAACTGTCATCGAAACCTTAAGCGTGCGGACCCTACGGGTTCGAGAACTACGTAGACATGACCTAGAACTATTCTCGGTCAATAACCAATAGCGGAACCTGGATGCTCATATTGGCTCCTACATATTCTACGAAGATCTTTATCGGTCAAACAGCATAACAATATACGTTGTTCCCTTTGTCATCGGTATGTTACTTGCCCGAGATTCGATCGTCGGTATCCAATACCTAGTTCAATCTCGTTACTGGCAGGTCTCTTTACTCGTTACGTAATGCATCATTCCGTAACTAACTCATTAGCTACATTGCTTGCAAGGCTTATAGTGATGTGCATTACCGAGAGGGCCCAGAGATACCTCTCCGACAATCGGAGTGACAAAACCTAATCTCGAAATATGCCAACCCAACATGTACCTTTGGAGACACCTGTAGTACTCCTTTATAATCACCCAGTTACATTGTGACGTTTGGTAGCACCCAAAGTGTTCCTCCGGCAAACGGGAGTTGCATAATCTCATAGTTACAGGAACATGTATAAGTCATGAAGAAAGCAATAGCAACATACTAAACGATCAAGTGCTAGGCTAACGGAATGGGTCATGTCAATCACATCATTCTCCTAATGATGTGATCCCGTTAATCAAATGACAACTCATGTCTATGGCTAGGAAACTTAACCATCTTTGATTTACGAGCTAGTCAAGTAGAGGCATACTAGTGACAATATGTTTGTCTATATATTCACACATGTATTATGTTTCCGGTTAATACAATTCTAGCATGAATAATAAACATTTATCATGAAATAAGGAAATAAATAATAACTTTATTATTGCCTCAAGGGCATATTTCCTTCACAAACACAAAAGATATAACAACTGGTATAATAACTAGTAAACTAGCATCAAACTTTTTCCCTTGTTTACTACTTCGAGGAAGGTCACAAGGGGGCAAACCTTTCACAACACCACACAATTTCTTATTATTCCTGAACCATATGATTGGAGCTTCTTCAAAAAACCTAGTATCTGGCACCGATCCTTCTAGTTTGTTGTATGACACATCCATCGATAGGAGACTGGTCATGCTTCGAAATGATGGTGGAATGCTGTCGTTCAGTTCATTGTGAGAAAGATTCAAGGCTTCAAGCATACGAAGAGCACCTAACAAACTTGGAATAGGAACCATTGTGAGGAGGCACAAGCGGAAAGTATGATAAGCCAAACCAAATGTGCTTGTTGATAGATCTGTGGATCGTATAGGTTTAGGGATTACCAGTAGTTCTACCTTCTCGAGCTCCCGGTGCCGGACATGGTGCCGGTGATGGCAGAGAGTGCGTGAGTGGCGGCGGTGGAGCTTCCCATCGCTTCAGTGCCTCCCTCTGAATCGGTTAGGGTTAGGAGTGGGGAACAGTGGCGGTGACGAACCTCGCACCCCGTGCTCCGGGTCCCCACCTCCTCTTTATAGCAGTGCGCGACAGGGGCCCATCAGCCTTGCTTGGGCTGGACGCCTCCGATCAGGGCGTGGGTCAAAGGCCCAATGAGCCGTTGGGGCCATTGGTGGATAGATCAACCTAACATTCTCCCCCTTGATCTCATCATTATACTTTTAACTTTATAATTTGAAATAACTCTTTTGAAAGTACTCATTCCATCACAGATTTGCATGTAGAGCATGTCTCATCATCACAGTTCATTCCCGATAGAATCAACACCTACAACACACTCCTTTGTTTTGAAACAGATTCTTTAACCTTGGGCCCTTTTATTGTCCGGAAATCTTAGACTATACCATAAAACCTCCGAACACACTGGGCGGCAAGCCTTTAATAAGCAGATCTGCAAACACTTAATGTTGCTTTTATACTTCAAGCGCTTCTACCTAATTCCGGTCTTTCTCCTTTACAACGATAACTCGTGTTAGTGTGTTTACGTCAATGAAGGAAATATGCCCTAGAGGCAATAATAAAGTTATTATTTATTTCCTTATATCATGATAAATGTTTATTATTCATGCTAGAATTGTATTAACCGGAAACATAATACATGTGTGAATACATAGACAAACAGTGTCACTAGTATGCCTCTATTTGACTAGCTTGTTAATCAAAGATGGTTATGTTTCCTAACCATGAACAAGGAGTTGTTATTTGATTAACAAGGTCACATCATTAGTTGAATGATCTGATTGACATGACCCATTCCGTTAGCTTAACACTTGATCGCTTAGTATGTTAATGCTTTCTTCATGACCCATACATGTTCCTATAACTATGAGATTATGCAACTCCGTTTACGGAGGAACACTTTGGTACTACCAAACGTCACAACGTAATCGGGTGATTATAAAGGAGTACTACAGGTGTCTCCAAAGGTACTTGTTGGGTTGGCGATTTCGAGATTAGGTTTTGTCACTCCGATCGTCGGAGAGGTATTCTAGGCCTTCTCGTAATACACATCACCTAAGCCTTGCAAGCATTACAACTAATGAGTTAGTTGTGAGATGATGTATTACGGAACGAGTAAAGAGACTTACCGTAACGAGATTGAACTAGGTATTGGATACCGACGATCGAATCTCGGGTAAGTAACATACCGATGACAAAGGAACAACGATGTAGTTATGCGGTTTGACCGATAAAGATCTTCAGAGAATATGTAGGAACCAATATGGGCATCCAGGTTCCGCTATTGGTTATTGACCGAGAATGTTTCTAGGTCATGTCTACATAGTTCTCGAACCCGTAGGGTCCGCACGCTTAAGGTTTCGATGATGCTTATATTATGAGTTTATGAGTTATGATGTAACGAAGGAGTTCGGAGTCCCGGATGAGATCGGGACATGACGAGGAGTCTCAAATGGTCGAGACGTAAAGATCGATATATTGACGACTATATTCGAGTTCGGAAAGGTTCCGAGTGATTCGGTATTTTTCGAGTACCGGGAGTTACGGAATACGGGGAAGAGTATTGGGCCTTAATGGGCCTTAGTGGGAAGGAGCCAGGAGGTGGCACGCGCCCCTCCCAAGCCCAGTCCGAATTGGACAAGGGGTTTGGGGCGCAGCCCCCCTCTCCCTTCCTTCTCCACTTCCCCTTTCCCCTTCTCCTAGTTGGACTAGAAGAAGGAGTCCTACTCCTGGGGGAGTAGGACTCCCTTGGTGCGCCTCCTAGGCCGCCACCTCCTCCCTTGCTCCTTTATATACGGGGCAGGGGGCACCCCATGACACACAAGTTGATCTACGGATCTTTCCTTAGCCGTGTGCGGTGCCCCTTCCACCATATTCCACTTCGTCATATCGTCATGAGCTTAGGCGAAGCCCTGCGCCGGAGAAGTCATATCGTCATGAGCTTAGGCGAAGCCCTGCGCGCGGTGGAGCATCAACATCGCTACCACGCCGTCGTCTGGACGGAACTCATCCCCGACACTTTGCTGGATCGGAGTCCGGGATCGCCATCGAGCTGAACGTGCGTAACTCGGAGGTGCCGTGACGCTCGGTGCTTGATCGGTCGGATCGTGGAGACGCACGACTACATCAACCGCGTTGTTATAACGCTCGCCTTTCGGTCTCACGGGTACGTGGACGACACTTCCCCTCGCTCGCTATGCCATCACCATGGTCTTGCGTGATCGTAGGAAATTTTTGAAATTACTACGCTCTCAACAAAGGGCATCCGAGCCTGGTTTTATGCGTTGATGTCATATGCACGAGTAGAACACAAGTGAGTTGTGGACGATACAAGTCATACCGCCTACCAGCATGTCATACTTTGGTTCAGCGGTATTGTGAGATGAAGCGCCCGACCGACATTACGCCAGACGCTTACGCGAGACTGGTTTCACCGCCCGAGCACTCGTTGCTTAAAGGTGACCGGCGGGTGTCTGCCTCTCACTTTAGTTGAATCGAGTGCATACGCCCGTCCTTGAGAAGGTTAAACGGAGTCAATTTGACGAAGTATCGCTGTGGTTTTGATGCGAGGTAAGAACGGTTCTTGCTCAGCCCGTAGCAGCCACGTAAAACTTGCAACAACAAAGTAGAAGACGCCTAACTTGTTTTTGCAGGCATGTTGTGATGTGATATGGTCAAGACGTGATGCTATACTTTATTGTATGAGATGATCATGTTTTGTAACCGAAGTTATCGGCAATCGGCAGGAGCCATATGGTTGTCGCTTATTGTATGAAATGCAACGCCATGTAATTGCTTTACTTTATCACTAAGGAGTAGCGATAGTCATAGAAGCAATAGTTGGCGAGACGACAACGATGCTACGATGGAGATCAAGGTGTCGCTACCGGTGACGATGGTGATCATGACGGTGCTTCGCGATGGAGATCACAAGCACAAGATGATGATGACCATATCATATCACTTATATTGATTGCATGTGATGTTTATCCTTTATGCATCTTATCTTGCTTTGTTTGACGGTAGCATTATAAGATGATCTCTCACTAAAATTATCAAGAAGTGTTCTCCTCGAGTATGCACCGCTGCCAAAGTTCGTAGTACCCGACACCACGTGATGATCGGGTGTGATAAGTTCTACGTCCATCTACAACGGTGCAAAACAGTTGCACACGCGAATACTCAGGTTAAACTTGACGAGCCTAGCATATAACAGATATGGCCTCGAACACGGAGACCGAAAGGTCGAACGTGAATCATATAGTAGATATGATCAACATAGTGATGTTCACCATTGAAACTACTATTGGTGGATAGATCAACCTAACATTCTCCCCTTGATCTCATCATTATACTTTTAACTTTATAATTTGAAATAACTCTTTTGAAAGTACTCATTCCATCACAGATTTGCATGTAGAGCATGTCTCATCATCACAGTTCATTCCCGATAGAATCAACACCTACAACACACTCCTTTGTTTTGAAACAGATTCTTTAACCTTGGGCCCTTTTATTGTCCGGAAATCTTAGACTATACCATAAAACCTCCGAACACACTGGGCGGCAAGCCTTTAATAAGCAGATCTGCAAACACTTAACTGTTGCTTTTATACTTCAAGCGTTTCTACCTAATTCCGGTCTTTCTCCTTTACAACGCATAACTCTGTGTTAGTGTGTTTGGCGTCAATGAAGGAAATATGCCCTAGAGGCAATAATAAAGTTATTATTTATTTCCTTATATCATGATAAATGTTTATTATTCATGCTAGAATTGTATTAACCGGAAACATAATACATGTGTGAATACATAGACAAACAGAGTGTCACTAGTATGCCTCTACTTGACTAGCTTGTTAATCAAAGATGGTTATGTTTCCTAACCATGAACAAGGAGTTGTTATTTGATTAACAAGGTCACATCATTAGTTGAATGATCTGATTGACATGACCCATTCCGTTAGCTTAACACTTGATCGCTTAGTATGTTAATGCTTTCTTCATGACCCATACATGTTCCTATAACTATGAGATTATGCAACTCCGTTTACGGAGGAACACTTTGGTACTACCAAACGTCACAACGTAATCGGGTGATTATAAAGGAGTACTACAGGTGTCTCCAAAGGTACTTGTTGGGTTGGCGATTTTGAGATTAGGTTTTGTCACTCCGATCGTCGGAGAGGTATCTCTAGGCCTTCTCGGTAATACACATCACCTAAGCCTTGCAAGCATTACAACTAATGAGTTAGTTGTGAGATGATGTATTACGGAACGAGTAAAGAGACTTACCGTAACGAGATTGAACTAGGTATTGGATACCGACGATCGAATCTCGGGTAAGTAACATACCGATGACAAAGGGAACAACGATGTAGTTATGCGGTTTGACCGATAAAGATCTTCGAGAATATGTAGGAACCAATATGGGCATCCAGGTTCCGCTATTGGTTATTGACCGAGAATGTTTCTAGGTCATGTCTACATAGTTCTCGAACCCGTAGGGTCCGCACGCTTAAGGTTTCGGCGATGCTTATATTATGAGTTTATGAGTTATGATGTAACGAAGGAGTTCGAGTCCCGGATGAGATCGGGACATGACGAGGAGTCTCGAAATGGTCGAGACGTAAAGATCGATATATTGGACGACTATATTCGAGTTCGGAAAGGTTCCGAGTGATTCGGTATTTTTCGAGTACCGGGAGTTACGGGAATACGGGAAGAGTATTGGGCCTTAATGGGCCTTAGTGGGAAGGAGCCAGGAGGTGGCGCGCCCCTCCCAAGCCCAGTCCGAATTGGACAAGGGGTTTGGGGCGCAGCCCACCTCTCCTTCCTTCTCCACTTCCCCTTCCCCCTTCTCCTAGTTGGACTAGGAAGAAGGAGTCCTACTCCCGGTGGGAGTAGGACTCCCTTGGTGCGCCCCTCCTAGGCCGCCACCTCCTCCCTTGCTCCTTTATATACGGGGCAGGGGGCACCCCATGACACACAAGTTGATCTACGGATCTTTCCTTAGCCGTGTGCGGTGCCCCTTCCACCATATTCCACTTCGTCATATCGTCATGAGCTTAGGCGAAGCCCTGCGCCGGAGAAGTCATATCGTCATGAGCTTAGGCGAAGCCCTGCGTCGGTGGAGCATCAACATCGTCACCACGCCGTCGTCTTGACGGAACTCATCCCGACACTTTGCTGGATCGGAGTCCGGGATCGCCATCGAGCTGAACGGTGCAGAACTCGGAGGTGCCGTGACGCTCGGTGCTTGGATCGGTCGGATCGTGGAGACGCACGACTACATCAACCGCGTTGTTATAACGCTTCCGCTTTCGGTCTCACGGGTACGTGGACGGACACTCTCCTCTCGCTGCTATGCCATCACCATGGTCTTGCGTGATCGTAGGAAATTTTTGAAATTACTACGCTCCTCAACAAAGGCATCCGAGCCTGGTTTTATGCGTTGATGTCATATGCACGAGTAGAACACAAGTGAGTTGTGGACGATACAAGTCATACTGCCTACCAGCATGTCATACTTTGGTTCAGCGGTATTGTGAGATGAAGCGGCCGGACCGACATTACGCCAGACGCTTACGCGAGACTGGTTTCACCGCCCGAGCACTCGTTGCTTAAAGGTGACCGGCGGGTGTCTGTCTCTCTCACTTTAGTTGAATCGAGTGTGGCTACGCCCGTCCTTGAGAAGGTTAAACGGAGTCAATTTGACGAAGTATCGCTGTGGTTTTGATGCGTAGGTAAGAACGGTTCTTGCTCAGCCCGTAGCAGCCACGTAAAACTTGCAACAACAAAGTAGAAGACGCCTAACTTGTTTTTGCAGGGCATGTTGTGATGTGATATGGTCAAGACGTGATGCTATACTTTATTGTATGAGATGATCATGTTTTGTAACCGAGTTATCGGCAATCGGCAGGAGCCATATGGTTGTCGCTTATTGTATGAAATGCAAACGCCATGTAATTGCTTTACTTTATCACTAAGGAGTAGCGATAGTCATAGAAGCAATAGTTGGCGAGACGACAACGATGCTACGATGGAGATCAAGGTGTCGCGCCGGTGACGATGGTGATCATGACGGTGCTTCGGCGATGGAGATCACAAGCACAAGATGATGATGACCATATCATATCACTTATATTGATTGCATGTGATGTTTATCCTTTATGCATCTTATCTTGCTTTGTTTGACGGTAGCATTATAAGATGATCTCTCACTAAAATTATCAAGAAGTGTTCTCCTGAGTATGCACCGCTGCCAAAGTTCGTAGTACCCGGACACCACGTGATGATCGGGTGTGATAAGTTCTACGTCCATCTACAACGGTGCAAAACAGTTGCACACGCGAATACTCAGGTTAAACTTGACGAGCCTAGCATATAACAGATATGGCCTCGAACACGGAGACCGAAGGTCGAACGTGAATCATATAGTAGATATGATCAACATAGTGATGTTCACCATTGAAACTACTCCATCTCACGTGATGATCGGACATGGTTTAGTTGATTTGGATCACGTAATCACTTAGATAACTGGAGAGATGTCTATCTAAGTGGGAGTTCTTAATAAAATGATTAATTGAACTTTAATTTATCATGAACTTAGTCCTGGTAGTATTTTGCAAATTATGTTGTAGATCAATGGCTCGCGTTGTTGCTTCCCTATGCTTTTATATGTTTGTTTTGATATGTTCCTAGAGAAAATTATGTTGAAAAATGTTAGTAGCAATGATGCGGATTGGATCCGTGATCTGAGGTTTATCCTCATTGCTGCACGTAAGAATTATGTCCTTAATGCACCGCTAGGTGACAGACCTATTGCAGGAGCAAATGCGACGTTATGAACGCTTTGGCTAGCTCAATATGATGACTACTTGATAGTTTAGTGCACCATGCTTAACGGCTTAGAATCGGGACTTCAAAGACGTTTTGAACGTCATGGACCATATGAGATGTTCCAGGAATTGAAGTTAATATTTCAAGCAAATACCCGAGTTGAGAGATATGAAGTCTCCAACAAGTTCTATAGCTAAAAGATGGAGGAGAATCGCTCAACTAGTGAGCATGTGCTCAGATTGTCTGAGTACTTCAATCGCTTGAATCAAGTGGGAGTTAATCTTCCAGATAAGATAGTGATTGACAGAATTCTCTAGTCACCATCACCAAGTTAGTAGAACTTCGTGATGAACTATAATATGCAAGGGATGACAAAAGTAATTCCCAATCTCTTCGTGATGCTGAAATCGACGAAGGTAGAAATCAAGAAAAGAGCATCAAGTGTTGATGATTGACAAGACCACTAGTCTCAAGGAAAAGGGCAAAGGGAAGAAGGGGAACTTCAAAAGAACGGCAAGCAAGTTGCTACTCGAGTGAAGAAGCCCAAGTCTGGACCTAAGCCTGAGACTAAGTGCTTTTGCTGCACTGGAACTGGTCACTGGAAGCGGAACTACCCCAAGTATTTGGCGGATAAGAAGGATGGCAAAGTGAACAAAGGTATATTTGATATACAGATTATTGATGTGTATGTTACTAGTGTTCGTAGCAACCCCTCGGTATTTGATACTGGTTCAGTTGCTAAGAGTAGTAACTCGAAACAGGAGTTGCAGAATGAACAGAAACTAGTTGAAGGGAAGTGACGATGAGTGTTGGAAGTAGTTCCAAGATTGATATGATCATCATCGCACACCCCTATAATTTCGGGATTAGTGTGGAACCTAAATAAGTGTTATTTGGTGTTGAGCATAAATATGATTTGATCATGTTTATTGCAATACGGTTATTCATTTAAGTAAGAGAATAAATTGTTGTTCTGTTTACATGAATAAAACCTTATATGGTTACACACCCAATGAAAATGGTTCATTGGATCTCGATCATGGTGATACACATATTCATAATATTGAAACCAAAAGATGCAAAGTTAATAATGATAGTGCAACTTATTTGTGGCACTGCCGCTTAGGTCATATTGGTGTAAAGCGCATGAAGAAAACTCCATGCTTGATGGACTTTTGGAATCACTTGATTATGAATCATTTGATGCTTGCGAACCGTGCCTTTTGGGCAAGATGACTAAAACTCCGTTCTCCGGAACAATGGAACAAGCTACTGACTTATTGAAAATAATACATACCGATGTATGCGATCCAATGAGTGTTGATGCTCGTGGCAAGTATCGTTATTTTCTGACCTTCACAAGATGATTTGAGCAGATATGGGTATATCTACTTGATGAAACATAAGTCTGAAATAGTTGAAAGGTTCAAAGAATTTCAGAGTGAAGTGGAAAATCATCGTAACAAGAAAATAAAGTTTCTGCGATCTGATCGTGGAGATGAATATTTGAGTTACGAGTTTGGTCTACAATGAAAACAATGTGGAATAGTTTCACAGCTCACGCCACCGGAACACCACAACGTTATGGTGTGTCCGAACGTCAGAACTGCATTTTATTATGATATGGTGCGATCTATGATGTATCTTACCGATTTACCACTATCGCTTTGGGGTTATGCATTAGAGACAGCTGCATTCACGCTTAATAGGGCACCATCTAAATCCGCTGAGATGACACCGTATGAACTATGGTTTAGCAGTAAACCTAAGCTGTCGTTTCTTAAAGTTTGGAGTTGTGATGCTTATGTGAAAAGGTTTTCACCGATAAGCTCGAACCCAAATCGAGAAGTGCGTCTTCATAGAATACCCAAAGGAAACTGTTGGGTACACCTTCTATCACAGGTCTAAAGGCAAAACATTCGTTGCTAAGATGGATCCTTTCTAGAGAAGGAGTTTTCTCTCGAAAGAAGTGAGTGGGAGGAAAGTAGAACTTGATAAGGTAATTGTACCTTCTCCTTATTGGAAAGTAGTTCATCACGAAATCAGTTTCATGATTCCTACACCAATTAGTGAGGAAGTTAATGATGATGATCATGAAACTTCAGATCAAGTTGCTACCAAACCTCGTAGGTCTTCCAGAGTAAGATCCGCACCAGAGTGGTACGGTAATCATGTTCTGGAAGTCATGTTACTAGACCATGATGAACCTACGAACTATGAGGAAGCGATGATGAGCCCAGATTCCGCGAAATGGTTTGAGACCATGAAATCTGAGATGGGATCCATATATGAGAACAAAAGTGTGGACTTTGATGGAGTTGCCCGATGATCGGCAAACCATATTATATAAATGGATCTTCAAGAGGAAGACGGATGCTGATAGTAGTATTACTATCTACAAAGCTCGACTTGTCGCAGAAAGGTTTTCGACAAGTTCAAGGTGTTGACTACAATGAGATTTTCTCAACTGTAGCGATGCTTAAAGTCTGTCCGAATCATGTTAGCAATTGCCACATTTTATGAAATCTGGCAAATGGATGTCAAAACTACATTCTTTAATGGATTTATTAAAGAAGAGTTGTATATGATGCAACCGAAGATTTTGTCAATCCTAAAGGAGCTAACAAAATGTGCAAACTCCAATGATCCATCTATGGACTGGTGCAAGCATCTCGAGTTGAATAAACGCTTTGATAGTATGATCAAAGCATATGGTTTTATACAGACTTTTGGAGAAGCCTGTATTTACAAGAAAGTGAGTGGGAGCACTACAACATTTCTGATAAGTATATGTGAATGACATATTGTTGATCGGAAATAATGTAGAATTATTCTGCAAAGCATAAAGGAGTATTTGAAAGGAGTTTTTCAAAGAAGGACCTCGGTGAAGCTGCTTACATATTGAGCATCAAGATCTATAGAGATAGATCAAAGACGCTTGATAAGTTTTTCAATGAATACATACCTTGACAAGATTTTTGAAGTAGTTCAAAATGGAACAGTCAAAGAAAGAGTTCTTGCCTGTGTTACAAAGTGTGAGATTGAGTAAGACTCAAAACCCGACCACGGCAGAAGATAGAAAGAGAATGAAAGTCATTCCCTATGCATCAGCCATAGGTTCTATAAAGTATGTCATGTCTGTGTACTGATCTATTGCATACCCTACCACTGAGATTGGCAAGGAGTGCAATAGTGATCTAGGAGTAGATCAATGGACAGCGGTCAAAATTATCCTTAGTAGAATAAGGATATGTTTCTCGATTATGGAAGTGAAAAGGTTCGTAAGTAAAGGGTTACGCCGATGCAAGTTTTAAAACACTAATCTAGATGACTCGAGTCTCAATCTGGATACATATTGAAAGTGGGAGCAATTAGCTAGAGTAGCTCCGTGCAGAGCATTGTAGACATGGAAATTTGCAAAATACTTACGGCTCGAATGTGACAGACCCGTTGACTAAAATTATCTCACAAGCAAAACATGATCACACCTTAGTACTCTTTGGGTGTTAATCACATAGCGATGTGAACTAGATTATGACTCTAGTAAACCCTTTGGGTGTTGGTCACATGTCGATGTGAACTATGGGTGTTAACCACATATAGATGTGAACTATTGATGTTAAATCACATGGCGATGTGAACTAGATTATTGACTCTAGTGCAAGTGGGAGATGAAGGAAATATGCCCTAGAGGCAATAATAAAGTTATTATTTATTTCCTTATATCATGATAAATGTTTATTATTCATGCTAGAATTGTATTAACCGGAAACATAATACATGTGTGAATACATAGACAAACAGAGTGTCACTAGTATGCCTCTACTTGACTAGCTTGTTAATCAAAGATGGTTATGTTTCCTAACCATGAACAAGGAGTTGTTATTTGATTAACAAGGTCACATCATTAGTTGAATGATCTGATTGACATGACCCATTCCGTTAGCTTAACACTTGATCGCTTAGTATGTTAATGCTTTCTTCATGACCCATACATGTTCCTATAACTATGAGATTATGCAACTCCGCTTACGGAGGAACACTTTGGTACTACCAAACGTCACAACGTAATCGGGTGATTATAAAGGAGTACTACAGGTGTCTCCAAAGGTACTTGTTGGGTTGGCGATTTGAGATTAGGTTTTGTCACTCCGATCGTCGGAGAGGTATCTCTAGGCCTTCTCGGTAATACACATCACCTAAGCCTTGCAAGCATTACAACTAATGAGTTAGTTGTGAGATGATGTATTACGGAACGAGTAAAGAGACTTACCGTAACGAGATTGAACTAGGTATTGGATACCGACGATCGAATCTCGGGTAAGTAACATACCGATGACAAAGGGAACAACGATGTAGTTATGCGGTTTGCCCGATAAAGATCTTCGAGAATATGTAGGAACCAATATGGGCATCCAGGTTCCGCTATTGGTTATTGACCGAGAATGGTTCTAGGTCATGTCTACATAGTTCTCGAACCCGTAGGGTCCGCACGCTTAAGGTTTCGATGATGCTTATATTATGAGTTTATGAGTTATGATGTACCGAAGGAGTTCGAGTCCCGGATGAGATCGGGGACATGACGAGGAGTCTCGAAATGGTCGAGACGTAAAGATCGATATATTGGACGACTATATTCGAGTTCGGAAAGGTTCCGAGTGATTCGGTATTTTTCGAGTACCGGGAGTTACGGGAATACGGGAAGAGTATTGGGCCTTAATGGGCCTTAGTGGGAAGGAGCCAGGAGGTGGCGCGCCCTCCCAAGCCCAGTCCGAATTGGACAAGGGGTTTGGGCGCAGCCCACCTCTCCTTCCTTCTCCACTTCCCCCTTTCCCCTTCTCCTAGTTGGACTAGGAAGAAGGAGTCCTACTCCCGGTGGGAGTAGGACTCCCCTTGGTGCGCCCTCCTAGGCCGGCCACCTCCTCCTTGCTCCTTTATATACGGGGCAGGGGGCACCCCATGACACACAAGTTGATCTACGGATCTTTCCTTAGCCGTGTGCGGTGTCCCTTCCACCATATTCCACTTCGTCATATCGTCATGAGCTTAGGCGAAGCCTGCGCCGGAGAAGTCATATCGTCATGAGCTTAGGCGAAGCCCTGCGTCGGTGGAGCATCAACATCGCCACCACGCCGTCGGTCGACGGAACTCATCCCGACACTTTGCTGGATCGAGTCCGGGATCGCCATCGAGCTGAACGTGTGCGAACTCGGAGGTGCCGTGACGCTCGGTGCTTGGATCGGTCGGATCGTGGAGACGTCGACTACATCAACCGCGTTGTTATAACGCTTCGCTTTCGGTCTATGAGGGTACGTGGACGGACACTCTCCCCTCTCGTTGCTATGCCATCACCATGGTCTTGCGTGATCGTAGGAAATTTTTTGAAATTACTACGTTCCCCAACAGTCAACACTTGACTCGTTCTCATAGGGGGAAAAAACTTTAAATGGTTATCGCTATTTTCAACCATTATCAACTCCGGGTACAGGTATACTTAACCATTTTGCCTTTCCCTCAGCCTCATATCAAGCTATAACATATTTTGCATCGCATTGATGGTAATTATTTCATTCTTTGGAGCTTTTACACACCAAAACTCCAAGTGTGAAAATTAGCAACAATTGTGGATTTCGCTATACATTTCACAACTCCTGTCTTTTTACTCACAATCTCTTGAGAGCACCTATTTCTTTCAGCATGAGGCCGATATCTTTGAGTCCATTCCAGTGATTTATACATGGACTGGACATTGCCAAAACAACCCAGATACGTGAACTATGTCATAGTAATATATTGAGCTTCAATAGCTGAAGCATATGGCACCATATCCGTTCTCAATCTTTTCTCATCAACTTTTGGAACACCATAGTTTCCAGTTCCATTACCCTTGACTATAAGAACATGCGTAGGCTTTCTCGCATGCATACTTTCGAGACCTTTCAAAGCATGTCCATGCGACATTACTAATACCCCTTTTATTATTTTCTTGGTGAATCTCGATAATTATAACGAGAGACACTCTACCGAGAACATTCTTTTGAACTTTGAGAACAAGAACTTCTTTTATTCTCCTGCAGCAGATTGACATGACCACTAGCAAGTAGGACGTCATCCACATGCACAGGATTATGAGATGAACTTCCCATTCTATAACTTTGTATGGATACAATTGTCCTCTCATTTTCTTTAACCCAAAACAACATTTGATTGCTTTAGTCCACAAAAGACTTCTTCAGGCAGTATCCCCTGTGTTCTTTACTTTCATCTGATGTAACTCAGATCATAATATGTGCCACTAACACTCATTATAATCTATTCATTCTCTTTGCATAAAAATCTTTCGATTTATGTCGTGCTTTACACCTTTACATATTTCCTTTGGAGTCACATTGCCTTGTAGACCCTTTACAGCCTACTGTTTTGGCTCCATTGGAAATTACTTATGAGCCCCAAACATCGTCAGGATTCACCAATTTTATTTCATCTCACATAGTCTCTTATCATTTAGACAAAGAGACACTTCTCAAAGCTCGATTGACCGCTTTAAATGAGGTGGAATCAACCTCCATTAACATAGACTTTATAATAATCAAAAGTATATGATTTTCTCATTCCTTGAGACCATCCGTGTCTCAGGTATTGGCACTTCTTTCATATGGGGCTGTTGTTGCTCTGTCATTGCCAAGATCCATGTTTTACAGGGACCTTTATCACAAGATCCATGTTTAATCATTCCTCCTTTATAGAGCTATCAACAGGTGTTGTATAGGTCATACAACATGCTCCCCCAGATACAATCTATTCGAGTCTTAGGTATTTTCATACCATGCTCCCCTAGGTTATTCCATCTTCACTAAGAATGGCGTATCTAAACTTTATTATTTGGGTTTATTCTGTTAAAACTTTCTTCTTTATGGCACTTTAAGCACCGTCTTAGTATTCCTTAGTATGCTTTCAAAACGGAATACAAGTATTTCTTTTCTTTAGGGGTATTATTATGACCGTCGTACTCCCCCAGACGATCACATTCTTCATCACATTATCTAAAGTATAGGGGAGTTTCATCATTCTTAATTTATCTCATATTTCTTCCTCCCCCTCGAAATGTGGCAAGAACATTTCTGCCACAATTTCGAAAACCATTCATAACTCTTGTGAATTGAGGAAACTTCGGTTATCTACTTCATTCATCTGATTACTTCATACGAAATGAAGTTACCTATTAACTGGTATGGGAGTACTTTTTCCTCATTCCATTTCGGAAACTCAACAGAGTTCTTTATCATTAATACTTTTGCAAGTCACACTTGCATATCAGTCTTATCTTTAGGTTTGTCTGTAACTTTTATTCTCTTGGATTTATTGAGTGCTTAATGACCGTTACACATAAGATGTGCAGTCGATACTAGGAAAGCATAATAGCTACTCCATACTTTTCTCCCAGAGTGGGACACATTAAAAGCACATGAGTCATCATGTCTTTCTCCTGTCATACAGGACAAGTCTGAAAAAGTTTCTGCCGCCATACGGGTTACGCAAGGATTTTCCCAGACTTTTCCTGCCATGCGGGTTTTATCATTATCATCTTTTCCCGCCATGCGGGTAATTCCCTGTACGGGACATAAATGCCAGAATTGGCTCTTTTGACTGCATATTCAATCATCAAATTTAGGAATAAATCCGAATGCTCTTTGACACACATGCTTGATCCGACGTTGGTCAAATTAAACACACATGTTACTTGTTTCAACTCAAATCGTGTTGACTGAAAAATCTTCTTCATAGAAAGTACATGAAAGACATTCGTCAACCAAGACTCTCAATGATCATCTCTTTTCTTTTGAGGCCATTCTTTAGAGAGAACATACTCCCTCATGTTATGACCTTTCTTGGTCATCTTTCGGGTCACAAGTACCCAGCCATTCCCTTTCACGAATGAAGGCATGGAAAACTTTTAGTCTGAGAAAAATTAGGCAATAATCAACAATAGCGAGCATAAAAAATAACCCCATGTTGATCTGGTTAAAAAATATGCACATTAGACTTTTAAAACATTTTTTATATTCTAAATCACCATTGGGCAGAAATAGAATAAAACATCATCCTTGTACATTAATTCCATATCACCGTTGGGCGGAAATGGAAATAATGCATATAACTCATAAACAATGTGATGATAGTATAAACTTTCTTTCATAGTATGTCTATTAAACAACTTTGCTAAGAAATAACCATCATCATCAACTTTATTACATCGGGAACAAGAAATATACATTTCTCTCGTTCAAGAGCATTTCTTGATCTTTTATCCGTTCTCTGAAAATTTTGATACAAATTTTATCAGAGATTTAAGCTTTGAACATAAGACTCATAGAATTATAATATCATCATCAACGTTGGTCAGAAAATAACAATGCCATAATAAAACTTTAATCAAATATTTTTCTACTATTATAGCAGAAGCTATTTGAATCTGATTTCACCCACAAGTGAAAAAACTTATCTCAAAAAACTGTTCATCCAATTAAATTTTACGGTTGGTTCCAATTTAATTGGAGGATAAAACTTTTACTTTCTTTGGAAAAGAGCATTATTAATTACTCCCTCCGTTCCCAAATATTTGTCTTTCTAGAGATTTCAACAAGTGACTACATACGGAGCAAAATGAGTGAATCTACACTCTAAAACATGTCTACATACATCCGTATGTTGTAGTCAATTTGAGATGGCTAGAAAGACAATTATTTGGGAACAGAGGGAGTATTTACGCAGCGGAAAAACATAAATAAAAAAATCATGAACCTTTTACTTTTTCAGAAAATTTTCTTTGACTAAATAAAAATTCATGAACTTTTTCTTTTCAGAAAAATTCCTTTTGCTTTTCTATTTTCTAAATTAAAATTTTCTTTGATTAATTTTTTAATAGAAAAAAAACTGTATTTAAGTTTGCCCAAAACAGGACAAAAATAAAAATAAAAACCGCCAGCCGGCCAAACGGCCCCCAGCGGGCGCCCGCGCGCGGCCCACGGCCTGCTGGTCGAGCGCCGTTCGGCCGCCCTAGCTCATCGGGCCACGGCCCATCGCGGTAGCGTGGCAGCGGCCTGGTGCGTTCACGCTTTCGGCCCACTTGGCCCGGGGCGGGGCTAGGGGTTTCTTTCTGGCCGTCGATCTAGATCGGACGGTCCAGAGCAATTTTCACTTGAACAAAATTGTGGAGAGAAGAAGCCCCGACCGCAACCCTAGCCCATTCTGTTTCCCACGCCCCTCTCGATCTCTCTCTCGTGACGGCGACGCAAAGGGCCACGCCCCGGCCGACCAGCCTAGTCGCCGGCGACGGCGGCGGATGCCGCGTCAGCCTCTCTCTCCTTTCCCTTTCCTTTCCTCGTCTGTGGGAGAGAGAGAGAGAGAGGGAGACGCAGCTGCGCCTCCTCTGCTCCCCCCGCGCTTCTTTTCCCACAGCGGCAATTTCGCTGGCCGCCGGAGACGGCGACACCACCGTCACCGTGCGAGCACCTTTCCCTTCCCCCATTCTTCTCCCGTGACTGAGAGGGATCGAGGTAAATGCGCGCTCCTCAGCCCAACGACGGACGGAGTGGCGGCACCGTTGCCGACCCCCTCACCGGTCGCGCGTTCCCCTTGCGGTGAGCGCGCTGCCCTCGAGCGGTTTGGCCGCGGTGCCCTTTGTCCCCCTGTTGGGTTCTTTCTGTAGTTCGGATTGATCCAATCTGGTAAGGGGAGGGTTTCTTTCTCTATTTCTATCCGCGCCCGACGGCGCCCTTTAGGACGGAGCGGTGGAGTCCCTGCTGGCGACCACGTGGCCGTCCGGTAAGATGGATCCATCATTTCGACGGTGGAGGAGGCGTAGTGCCCCACACTGCCCGTGTTCTTCTTCCGAACGGCTCGGCTTGCCGATGCCCGTCTGGATCAAGAGGAACGGTGCGGCCATGACGGCAGCGCTCTTTGCCGGCGGGCACAAGGCCCTGCTCCGGCGATCTTTCCCCTGCCTAGGTTTCTTCGGGAGGGGGGAAGATTTTCTTTTGTGTTATTTTCTACTGAAAAACCTTGACCAAACCTTTTCTGATACCATTGATAGATCTGTGGATCGTATAGGCTTGGGGATTAGCAGTAGTTCTACCTTCTCGAGCTCCCGGTGCCGGCCATGGCGCCGGTGATGGCAGAGAGTGCGTGAGTGGCGGCTGTGGAGCTTCCCATCGCTTCAGTGCCTTCCTCTGGATCTGATAGGGTTAGGAGTGGGGAACAGTGGCGGTGACGAACCTCGTACCCCATGCCCCTGGTCCCCACCTCCTCTTTATAGCACTGCGCGACAGGGGGCCACCATCCTTGCTTGGGCTGGACGCCCCCGATCAGGGCGTGGGTCAAGGGCCCAATGAGCCGTTGGGCCCATTGATGGAGAGATCAACCTAACACTTGTGTCTAAATTTATGTGTTCAGAATCTGAACAATGTTCAACAGGAATGTAACTGTCCTTCCGGCATCCTGACCTGCTTACCTGCTGGAGCTCCCTTTATGATGATTATGATGCTGTTAATTATGCCTGCCTTTCAACCCCAGGGCCTGGTTTGCAAACTCTGTTGAGCTCCAGAGGCAAAACCTGAACTTCCTCAGCTTTCCTCCGTTTTTTCTGAACTCTAAATATTTGCATGTAGTTGGCTTCCTCTGCTTTTGCTCTGTTTTCTGAAATCTGAGCCTGTGGCTTCGGGTTTCGGGTGTCAGGTCGACCCGACTTGGGGCCTGACAGACAATCTTCCACCTTCCGACCACGAGGCAGACGCGCAGAGATGTTGCCTGCCTTAATAAAGCACTCGTGATAGTAATAATAATATTTCTTGTTTCATCAGTCAAGCACAAAGCTCAGATTATATATGGTTCAACAACCACACGCAGCACACACACCATTCAAGGCTGGGCACAAACCAATGCAAACCATCCGGCGTTTCTCAAAAAAATAATGCAAACCAGCCGGCTTGACGGTGAACCTATAGAAACCAAGCAAGCAATATATCCAGTGGTGCTTGCTTGACAGTCAGACACCAGTCCAATCCATCTAAGCATGTGCAGATCAGGTATATGTAGATTGTTGAAGAAACAACACCACTTATTTATCCTTCATGCACAAGTTTGTGGCAACCCCATCACCACAACGCACATGGAGCTTGTAACAAACATACTTGATTGCGAAACATATGCACGCAATAGGAAACAAACACACCAAATGTTGAAGAAACCGCACGAACGACCACCGACTGCATCCCTTGTCGGCCCATGCCTTTGCATGAGCTCCTTGTGTTGGGGATGTACACGGAACGGAAGGGGATTTCTCAACAGCCCAATGGTGGAGAACGTGGTTGCAAGGCATGGTGGCGTGCTGTGGCGGCTTGGATGTGGTGATGCGGCGATCATGAAGCTGTGGTGTGGTGCGGCAGCCCCACCGATGGCGATTTTTGTTGTTGTTGTTCACCATGTTGCAAAGCCTTCTCTTTTGCCAAGCATATGAACTTGGCAAATCATCTGTGCCAAGTGGCAACAACGCTGTTGTCTGCTCTGTTCCGTCTGGTCTTTTTTTTATGTCATGTACTGGCTTTTGACACTCAGCAAATGCGCGACAAAAAAAAAAACTCGGCAAGGAGCCCTTTGCTGGAAGTGTGTATGCCGATTGTAAACTTGGGCAAAGCTTTTACCAAGTGTTTTTCATCTTTATTTGGCACTAAACTAACAATTTGATTCTAATAGTGATACCTCGGGCACTAAACAATACACATCAACTCGACGTGGCAACCAACATGTCACAAAACTATAAGCTAAAAGTTGACATTGAGCACCAGTGTCAATGTCATGCATAAAATGCCTGCATATTTCGTCATATTAAAACTAGCTTATCTTTCTAGTTTGATATGAATCATATCACTACCTGCATATTTCGTCATGCTAAAACTACCTTACCTTTCTTGTTTCATATGAATCATATCACTAGTAGAAAACAATATGAAACCATAAATTGAGCCAATAGAAGAAATAATCTGCACTACTTGTATATATCTTCGAGCTAGAATCTAATGTTCGATGCGTACGGAAAAAAAATGCATGAGTTCTAGGCCAGTTATTCCAAAACCACATGAAATGGTGCTTCATTGTACCCATCTTATTTATTGTTTATAAGCAACTACTGGAGCTTGCTGCAGCCCCAAGTGATAGGAAGCAGCTCATGGCTTGAGAATATTATAATGTCCATAAGGATCTATAAGGAGGCATCCGACACAGGATGTGAATGGATTATTCATTAATTATTATTAACAAATAGCAGGAGCTCGGTCTTGTATACAAATATTCATACGTAGCTAATTGCGAAACAATAGCTACAGGGCATGAGGGTAAGGAAGAAAATAAATTACCATAGAGGCTATGTAATCATAAGGAAAGAAACAATAATGTGCTAGCCAGATGAACATTCATGACCAGCAGGCAGGGACGACAATGCCGGTTTGGAGATAATCAAGATGATCACTAGGTGGTCGTTCAACTGTTGAGAACACCTTGAGTACTTGTTGCATCGTTGGACGGTGTGATGGATCAGGCTCTATGCACCGGACAGCGACAAAGATCATTTGAAACATCTCACCCGCGATCTCAGCTCCTGGGAGTGGTAGCCGTGTGTCCAGCAAATT
This sequence comes from Aegilops longissima, assembly GCA_021605205.1. NCBI lineage: Eukaryota > Viridiplantae > Streptophyta > Magnoliopsida > Poales > Poaceae > Aegilops > Aegilops longissima. The sequence continues at coordinate 68,251 of JAHIAM010006548.1, read as the reverse complement.
CCGAAGTAATGTAGTTTTTTCGACAAGGGATGAAAGGATATCACCTGGATGATGTCCCATGAACAACTCTAGAACCAGCACTCCGAAGCTGTAAATATCACACTTCTCGGTCACCCTTGTTGTGTATGCAAGCTCTGAAGAAATATCAACATTCGAGAGTCAGTTTTGCTACATCTATCATCTAAGTACATTGATCAATAAAAACTCTTCTATTATGTTTATCTAAAAGTACCAACATAGAGATATAATTTTACCTGGGGCAAGATATCCTTTTGTCCCGGCAAGATTTGTGTAGTTTGATCCATTCACATCTAGTATTTTTGCTAGACCAAAATCCGAGATGCAAGCCTTAAATTCAAGATCAAGCAAAACATTGCTGCTCTTTATATCTCGGTGGACTATCGGCGCGAAGCAACCGTGATGCATGTATGACAAAGCATGAGCAACATCCCTAACAATATTTAACCTCCTCATCCAATCCATTTCAATTGCAGTTTCCGGACAATTTAAAGATGTTTCTAAGCTCCCTCTATCCATGTATTCATACACAAGGAATCTTCCCTGAGTTGCAGAGCAGTAACCAAATAACTTTGCAATGTTGCGATGTCGAATATGGACTAATGAGTGTATTTCCCGATTAAATTGCTCATCATCTTCTGCCACATGGATCTTCTTCACTGCAAATAATTCGCCTGTTGGTAACTGAGCCTTGTAGACAGATCCATTCCCTCCAGATCCGATGCAAAAAGCATCGCTGAAATTGTTTGTGGCATCAACAATTTTCCTGTACACATCTTCCCCATCAAAGTTCCAGATGGCGAACATCATGGTCTGTTGTACTTCATTTGATGTTTCTATCTCATTTTTCTTCCTTTTGCAATGCCATGTTACTAGTGTAATGACAAACACAAAAGATATAACAACTGGTATAATAACTAGTAAACTAGCATCAAACTTTTTCCCTTGTTTACTACCTCGAGGAAGGTCACAAGGGGGCAAACCTTTCACAACACCACACAATTTCTTATTATTCCTGAACCATATGATTGGAGCTTCTTCAAAAAACCTAGTATGCGGCACTGATCCTTCTAGTTTGTTGTATGACACATCCATCGATAGGAGACTGGTCATGCTTCGAAATGACGGTGGAATGCTGTCGTTCAGTGCATTGTGAGAAAGATTCAAGGCTTCAAGCATACGAAGACCGCCTAACAAACTTGGAATAGAGCCAACAATTGAATTGTCACTTAGATCCAACATACCTTGTAGGTTTACTAACATCCCAAGTTCGATAGGAATTGTACCATTCAGGTGATTGTGGCTCAACTTTAGAAAGTGAATCTTTAGGCAGTGCTCAATTGATCTTGGTATTTGTCCAGTTAGGTTGTTTGATGACAAATCTAGATACTCCAAGTTGTCCAGTGATCCAATTTCTTGTGGCATATTTCCCTGGAGCAAGTTACCAGAAAGGCTCAGGTTAAACAACATCGTTACATTGCTGATTTCTCTCGGAATCTGTCCTTCAAGCTTGTTTGATGAAACATCAAGTATCCCCAGCTGAGTTAATTTCCCTATACTTGATGGTATTACTCCAGTTATATTGTTGTTTGATGCACGTAACACAGTAAGTTTGTAGCACTCACCCCAAAGATGAGATAATCTCCCGAACAATTTATTTGAACTGACATCAATATAGAGAAGATCTGGATAAGCTCCCATCCCGGAAATATCTCCTTCAAGGTTATTTCGTTCAAGTCGAACCCTTACTAGGCTCTTACAACTTAGCAAGCTTGATGGTAAGGGTCCAACCAGGTTGTTGCCAGTAGCAGCCAAATGTTGTAGCTGACCTCCCACACAAAGGTTGAATGGCAAGGCGCCTGATAGGTTGTTAAAAGCGAGGTCCAACTTAATCAGACTCATTAACTTGACAATTCCTTGAGGTATAGGTCCTGACAGTTGGTTCTTGTAAAGGTACAAGAGAGTGAGGTTTGTCAAATTCCCTACGGTTATTGGGATAGAACCAGAGAGTGTGTTTTCTTGAAGAGCCAAATTCTCTAACTTCACAAGGTTACCTAATTCTTGTGGAATTTGACCAGAAAGTCTGTTCTCCCAAAGGCGTAAGAAAGTGAGCTTGGTCAAATTACATAAATTTCTTGGAATGGAACCTGAGAGTGTGTTTTTTTGAAGAGACAAACCCTCTAAGTTCACAAGGTAACCTAATTCCTGTGGAATTTTTTCGGAAAGTTTGTTGTCCCAAAGGTACAAGCTGTTGAGTTTTGTCAAATTCCCTAAGATGTCTGGGATGGAACCAGAGAGTGTGTTTTCACTAAGATCCAAGACCTCTAAGTTCACTTGGTAACCTAATTCTTGTGGAATTTGCCCTGAAAGTTCATTTTGGCAAAGGTTCAAGGTGGCGAGTTTTGTCAAACCACCGATGTTGCTTGGGATTGAGCCGGAAAGATTATTGCTTGACAGATCTAATGTAACTAAGTGAGTTAGGTGGCCTATTTCAGAAGGGATGTGACCAACTAAATGATTGATTGACAAGTTGAGGGTCACAAGATTGCTACTCATTTTATCTAGTGGTACCGAGCCTCTTATCTGATTGCCTTGCAGTAGCAGACTTTGGAGCTCCTCCAGAGTCTTGATGCCCGGAGGGATGCCCCCGGAGAGGTAGTTGTGAGAGAGGTCGAGACTTGTCAGCGTCGTCAACATCGTGAAGTTGAGCAACCCCAACGTCCCTCTAAGCTGCATCCCCCTCAGGGAGATGCCGCTAATCACGGGCCGGCGCTGGTGCACTGCGCAGCTGATGCCGTGCCAGCTGCAGAGCGCCGACGTGTTCTCCCAGGACCTCAGGACGTGTTGACTCTGGTTGCTGAGGCTGGCTTTCCAGGCGAGGAGTGCCCTCGCTTGTACTCCGGTGTCCGGCGTGAGCGTCGACCGCCATCAGCAGCAGCAGTAGAAGTGTGGGGAGAGAGGCGAAATTTGGGTCGCTCCTCCATGACTAGCATTTTGGCCCTGATGGAAATGGCTCCGTGGTTGGCGAGAGGGTACTAGCTAGTACTTAGAGCTTCCAGCAGGCTGGGTCGACGCAGTAGGTAAATGATCAGCCATTCATGTGCCTTGGTAGCTTGTGAAGAGATATGGAGGATCTACCTCCTCGTCATCTAATCCACTGACTAGACTCGGCATCACGATCACAGTCTAGTCACTGGAAAACTTTGAATTCGTCAAGCAAATTGCATTGAAAGCTACTCTAGCGGTCTGCATGCATGACGGTCACATTTTTCCAATCAATGTGTCGCCCGTCTTTCACCCAAGCTACAATCACAATGATGTCTACTAGGGCAAGACCATCGACCTCCCTATCCGGCTCGCAAGCATCGACAAATTTGCGGGAAAAAACACTCGAAGCCAAGGCATAACTGCAACGACCTCTGCGTCTTGCTCCGCAAAGTTTTACTCCTCCCGGTTGGAGATTCCCGGCCAGCCCGGGACGTCCATGGGTGCCGGCTGATGGTGGCCACCGATGGTAGCTCCATTTCCATTATTGATCACTATTGACAAAATTTTTGGGGACGAAGACTATTGACACAAGTGCATGTGAGATTGTTCGGATCCTTCTTTTTTGAAAAGAAAGTCGAAATCCCCGGCCTCTGCATTATCCCAGTGTCGTAAGTTATCGAGCCAAGTCTTCCATGCTTCCCTCACTTATAGTGTTTAACTTATCAAGTCTATATCTTGTTACATACACACATAGTATTTGTTGGAGGAGTCGGTATGGATCACTGTCTGTGTAACGTTGCCAACTCGTTTGAATATCCGCAAATTTGCAGGAACAGGTACTATAGAGGAAGTAGTCAACATCACAGCATTTTTTTTCAGCAACTCCAATAATTTGTTGCACGGCAAGTGCTGTTTCGTTCAAACCGATCATGCTTTTATACATGATCCATTCTTGATAGATGATTGATAACATTGGTAGCTTGGTTCAGTCGGAAACCAAAAGAAAAAATAAACTCTGTAAAATGCAGAAACATATAACATTGCCAACAACATACAGATAGATGATCCTATAACTCTAATTGTAACTGAATGGAGGACCTGGTAAAGTTTTATGAAATTCAGTCACGTCAAAGTCGACCGGGACCATGTATACATTACATGGTGAGCTTTATTAGGGCAGAGAGTCCACCAAATTGGGATACATGAAAACAAGCTCATCTACTAGAAGTAAAAGTATAGGGAGGAGGAACTTGTTGGTAGAACTTCAACATATTCAGCACACAGAGTCCACATCCGTAGCATTCTGTCTAGTACACCCAGCACCACCTGAGGATCCAATCAACCATTTAAAAGTTAGAAACTGATATCACAGGTTCCTTATAGTGCGAAGCAAAGCAACTAGTCCAACAACCATTAAATTTCTAACCTCTCCAGTAAACTTCAGAAATTGAACCACACAAATCACTGAAAGAAACAGAAAACAAAAGGAATGTTCAGTCTGCACTTAGTCACACTGTACAAAAGTTTGGAAACAGGGTGCAAAAGGAATAAGTGATCCACTGTTTCTCAAGCACTACAAACACGTAGATTTGGGTCTACTTCTATAAGGGGGAAAATAACTAATTAGGTCTACTTACTGAAGCTAAACACTTAACACAACTATCTGCGTCCCCATTATCATCTCAGAGCAGCTCCTGAATAGCCTTATAACCAAAAATTTCTGTAGCACGCTGTCAGACTTTGCCGTGCTAGCCAAAAAAGATAGACTGATCTACGAGCTTCGTATCACTTATCACTTGAATAGATTTATTCACCTCAAGAATATTACTTCCTAAGTCCTAACTTCACCTCTGTTCTACGAATTACGCTAATAAGAGAGCATTGGAAGAATATAAGACACTTATTAGCTTCTGTAAATTACCTTTGTGCCTTCTTCCATCTGCTGATTGATTTTATGTTTTTTAGTTTTTAATTTTGTATTTTGTACACAACGCACACAACTGCAGTTACACGGGTGTGCATCTACATTGCACACCCACCAGCAAAACGCAACTGCAGTTGCATGCCCGTGCAACAGCGCATAACTACAGTCGCGGGCCAAGTGCAAACTGTAGTTGCACGGCTGTGCACCAGCGTGCAACTACTGTTTTACTTAGTAGTCTGAGCATAAAAAATGAAAAAGATACATTCGCATGTTAGAAAACATAAAGAAAGAAAAATGGATGGAAAGACGTGTTGAGGTAAAAACCAAACAAAATTATCAAAATCAGAAACAGAAAAAACATACGTATGCAAATGCCTCGAATTAGACGTAACCATGGTCTTGAAAAAAATACCAATTCGGAAAATGATTAACTGTCTAATTTTGACAGATATAGAGGGTGAAGCAGCTGGAGGAAGGCAATGTTGACGTGGTGGAAACACACGAGCTCGACCAAGACGACGACAATGTGATCCTTGACCCTTGTGATCCGCGTCTTGACGGGGTTGGTGGAGAGCAGCAGCACGTGGTCTCCTGGAGCAATATCATTGATGTGATAGGCCTTCTTCATCGACTATGGCTCTGGAAAGGAGCTGCGGAACCATGTCCATTTACAGAAAGGTTCTATATATGAAATATTTTTAAACATACATCGTTTAACGTAGCAATAAGAAGTGCTTCGGTACACTCTCCCCCACTAAAAAACCATTCGGACAGGAAAGCAACATTAAAAGGGGTAATTGTGTCTTTAGATTGGACAACGCTAATCAGGGTTACTAGCTACTCCTAGATGGGATCGAGGGGAGAGACTGAGAGCGAGGAAGGATGCCGGGCGCGCCATTGGAAGCCAATGCACCAGGCGTGCCCAGGTTACAGGGTAATTCAGGAATTTGGCCTCCACGGATGGCTTCCCGCGGCGGCTGAGGCGAAGAGGCATACATGGGTAGCTCGCCGACATCGTTTCTGCGTGTGGATGTAGAGTTGTAGGCGGATCGGTCTGGCAACGTGGGTTGAACAAGCAACGAGATGCTGCTATGTTTCTGAATATTTGTGCTTGCGTGGTTAAGTGTAGACGGTAATACTCGGTTTGCTCATGTTGCTATTCTTTTGATCAAGCAATCCCTGTTGAAGGGGCGGTGTGTTATCATGTCTCTTTTGATGGTCTATCTATGTAATGTAGCTGAGTTGTGAAGCTTACCTACTGGAGGAGATCCCTTGATGATGATGCTGTTTATTCATTCTGTCCTTCCAGCACAGTGCCTGGATTGCAAACTCTGCTGGGCTCCAGCGACTTTATCTTCGTCCGGTTCCCGACTCGACTCAATGGGTTAATATCAACGAGCTTTGTGAAGGCATTGGCAAAGTTGGAGACTCAGAACTGATGCAGAAAGATACAAACTGCAATTGTGCTGGCCTGTAGCTCTGCTTTGCTCTGTTTTCTCAACTCTGAATATTTTTGCCTGTGGGTTCCTCTGCTTTTGCTCTGTTTTATGAACTCTGAATATTTGGTTGTAGCTTCAGTTGTCAGGTCGATTCGACTTGGGGCCTGACAATCTTCTTCCTTCCGACCTCGGGACGGACAGAGATGCTGACTCCTCACGTTAAATGGCGGCTCCATAGTGTCCCTGAAGAACACCATACCTTCAGGCAGCAGAATCCGGTCCATCTCCAGGAGAATGTATGTTATGTCACACCAGCAACCATTGTTCAAATTTAGTTCACGTAACTCAATGGCTTAGCAGAAAAGGAGCATACAAATATATTATCCTTTAACAGCACTGAATGACGGACCATGGTAAAAGTTCTCTGAAATTCAGACACGACAAAGTTGACCGGGACCAAATTCAGAGACGCCAACAACATGCATTCTTACATGGTGAGCCTTGTTATGGAAGAAAAGCCCACCAAATTGACATGCTTGAAAACAAAAGTCACATACTAGACAACTTAATCATATTCACTTGCGCTGCAAAATGATAGTACAGACAAAAGGTTGCCGATCCCTCTGTGCATACAGTCATATTTATACTGGATTTCTTTCAGGTAGATGGTTGATAGTTTCATTCAATCTTAAACCAAAAAGGAAGCAAAAAGGAACTCTGCAAAATGTAGGAACATATGACATTATATGATCCTCTAACTCTGTAAATGTTCTGTGAAATTCAGACACATCAAAGTCTGAATAGCCCATAACCTTAGCACCCTGTCTAGTACACCTGAGGATCCAATCCAATCCACCATTACAAACTGACATCCACTGGCTTCCTAATATCATCTGAATAGATTTATTCGCCTCAAGAATATTACTCCTACTTCTTAACTTCACTCAGTCTACACTAGTGTCAAAAAGCGTCTTACATTATGGGACGGAGGGAGTACTAGCTACATCACTAAGATTGTATTGGAGGAAATTAAGACAGCTGGAATTTGTTATTACCTGTGTGCCATCTTCTCATGCAGTCTGTATCTAGTATATTGAGTTTAGGTACAGACAAGTACTGCTTCACCTTATTTATGAGTTATCTTTGAGAAGGAAAAAACAAAAATATCAGTCTTTTTTCCTATTCTGTTGAAGGTTGTTCAAATTCTGAAGAAAATAACCAAAGGAAAACAAACACATTCATTTTAGACTTTTAGCGCATGTTAATGTATGATCGATCAAACCATGGTAGATCATCTTATACACCATCACAGTGTGTTAAGTGTCACAACCCATAAGAAATGTCTACGTCTGTGAATCTGTTGATTCTCCATCACCAATTCTCTCTTAGCTTCAGGATATCTGTACGTAGGAGGCAATTCAAACTATTTAGTTGGGATAGTAGTGTCGCCATTGATTTGTGGTCAGGACTCCGGACTCGCTATGTGCATTGCATGCTTGTGAGTCTCGCGACACATTGCAATGGCCCGTGTAGGATGAAATGCACGCGACCGTTTCGAGAAGATATTTGATAACATTCATCCGAGTCTATAGGCAATGATTTCCCAAATTGTTGTCTTTATTCAGAGTTTGAAAAATGTTGAACAAAAAGAAGGCAAGCTATAGACTGAACTTGATGGTCGAAAATAACTGATAGTAACATGGTACAGTACAGATAAAGTTGGGTCATGGTAACTGATGGTAACATTTTTGGAATCCAAAATTGAAAAAAAATAATCACAGCTAGCAACTCAGAAGACCAAACTGGCACTTTCTCCGAACTCATTCATGTCTTCTCTTTTTGTAGCATCAGTGCTCACAAGACATTCAGACTTGAGATTATTGAGTTTGCTTCCTCTGTTTCCAGCTCGATTGCCCACAGGTGTTCCTGCAGCCACTGCATTAAAATATGAATAGGAACAGTGTTAGTCAAACAAACCCACAAATTGACACTCAAAAGTTCACATCTAAAACTAGAATATAAGATGTCTCGTTGGTTCATTTTAAACTGCCAAAACGTCTTATATGTATGGAGCAAACTGCATGGAACGGAGGTAGTACCACATAGCACATCATAAATAACGAAAATTCACAACGAGCAAAACAGCGTATCATTACCATCAATGGTGGTAACTCAACTGAACAAAAGCATATCACTGAGCAAACTGGATTAGAAAAAAAGACTACCAGTGAATATGAGGTACGCACCTTCCTTTTCGAAAAAAATGAGGTACGCACCTTATTGATAATAGCTAGGAAAGACATGCCTTTGTTTCAGCCAAAGAATAATGGGCATATAGCTTATCACAGTTTTCATGTACAATCAAACAGGACGACATACATGTGGCCTGTGGTATTTACTCGTTCCAAATGAACTTATCAGAAGCCCACCAAATGAACTTAGGTTCAGGTTCTTTTGGTCCTTACAGGCTTCCTATTTCTGCATTTGGACCAAATATATGCCCAACAGCTAGCATGCATGGTGGACTCTGTCACACGACAGCAGAAAGCCACCAAATCTGAATTCATGAGAACAAACTCATGGCATTCAGGATAAACTTATCAAAGGAACTTCACCAACTTCACGAGACGACTCCCCATACCCGTGGCAGTCTCGAACACCCAGCACCTGAGAATCCACCATTAGCACATCACAAATTGATAGCTCAAAAGGACAGCCCAGCTGCTGCTGCTGAAGCAACAGAAGCCACATCTACTTAAAGCGCCAACCTGACACTGAATGACTCGTAGCAAACCGCAGTCCGGTCCTGAGTAAGGCCAACCCAGCCCAGGCACCAACCGTCCATGTCCACTTTGTTGGCGAAAGACCCCAGGCGATGCTTGTTTTGTAGGCCTCGTTTCTGTGATGATAACCAACATAATAAATTGAAAAACCGAGGTAGCAGTAGGAAACATGTTTTTAAAGACAGCATTTCTAGCTATCCATATACTCCAAACTAAAGCAGCAGCTATGGCAACCATCTACACATATCATTAAAAGATTTATTGGATTGGATTGGTGTACAACCTCCATCCCAAATTGCTCGTCTTATATTTGTCTTGATATGGACACTTTGATACGGATGTATCTAACAGTATCAGTAACCTGTTCCCTACCAATTTTTTCTACTAGGTTTGCATTCAGATGATTTTGCTAGTTTTGAAATAAACAAACTGATCTTTGTGAGCTGATATACACATGGTGCTGACACGCAGGCGTCTCCCCGAAGCAGAGGAGTAGAGAGAGATATGCCGGAGAGGTGGCGGACGAATAGTTATGCTGGCGGCGGTGGCGGTGGAAGTTGCTTGATACCGGCGTCGGCTGCATCCTGTAGTAGGCTTGAGTGGAGTCGTCGCTGCTTGATCTGCAAGCGTTGGCTTTGTACCTAGCTATGGATCCTGATTCGACGCTGTATCTAAAATATCACAGTCTAGTGTGCATTCTCCCTGCTAACAAAAAGAAAGAGAGGATATCTAGCAGCCTCCATTAACATGATCAGCATCTCCGTCGGTCCCATGGTCGGAAGGAGGAAGATTGTCAGGCCCGAAGTCGATTCAACCTGACGCATGAAACCTCAAGCTAAAGCCAAATATCCACAGTTGACAAAACAGAGCAAAAACTGAGGAAGCGACAGGCAAATATTCAGAGTTGAGAAAACGGAGCAAAACAGAGGGTAGAGGAGGCTAGCTACATGCCAAGCAGAGTTCAAGAGTTTAGAGAGCAGAGCTATAGGCAAGCACAATTGCAGCATGTATCTATATATGTGTCAATTCTGGTTGTCCATCTCTGTCCACTGCCTTGTGCCTTCATCCTTGGGTGATAAGCGCATGGCGCTGCGATTTGCCCGGGGGTCAGCCTCCTGCTGCAGGGGCTGCCCCTGGTGTGGACTCTGCTTTGCTCCTGGCCGGCTGGAGCTATGGTGAGTGCTTGGTGGGGGCATCGGTCGGCGGCAGCGTTAGGGACTCAAATCATTTTTCCGTTCTTAATTGTTTTAATTGCACTTTCTTCATTGGAGGGGCGACGTACAGCGGCGGGTACGGGTGGTGGTGACTCCTCCCTTCTCCTGGGTTCGGGACAAAGGCGCGGGCTTTCACACAGAGAGGGCCAAGACCCGGGGCTTGTGTTCGGGCGGACCAGTTTGAGGCTTAAGATGAGTCAGTGCTTCTGTTCCGTGTAGGCGATGATGGACGCGGTTCGTGGACTGCTCTTTGATGGTGGTCGGACTTGCGGTGCCTCGATACACGGATTGATGCCGGTGGCCATGGGCATGCCGTTGTGTGAACTCGCCTAGGGAGGGGCTGGTTTGGCGGCGGCCGTCGTTAGTCTCAGAGTCGAAATGGCTTGTCCGATACTTTGATGCCTGTTACTGCTCTTCTTTATTACTCCCTCTGTCATTAGTGTCAAAAATGCTTTTATATTATGGGACGGAGAGAGTATATTATATAAAAATAAAAGGAGAAGTGGGGAATCATTCGTGACGACTGAATGAATAACCCTGTCGGTCTGGTCTTGAAACTGCAGGCAGGCAGCCAGATCTCCCACTCTGCTCTCCACACTCCCCTTCCCCCAGATCCCTAAATTCCACCGCCGCACCCACCACCGCCGGCTATAGCACAGCCTCGCCGTCCTCCCCCAACCGCCAGACGCCGCCTCGTCCTCGCCCCGACCATAGCAGCGCCATCCCGCGGCCTCCTAACGCCGGCTCTGCCGCTCCGACCCCAGCGCCGCCGACCGCCCCGACTCCGGCGACCCCGGCGCAACCAGCCGCGCGAGCCATGGACGTGGAGACGGGGGCCATGGGCAGCCTCATCCTGAAGCTCGGCCAACTCTTCAAGGAGGAGTACAAGCTGCAGGCCGGAGTCAAGGAAGACGTCCAGTGCCTCAAGAGAGAGCTGACCAGCGTGTACGCCGCCCTCCGCAAGGTCGGCGGCGTGCCGTGGGACCAGCCCGACGAGCACGTCAAGATCTGGGCCGGGGAGGCCAGGGACATGTCATACGAAATGGAGGACATGGTCGACAAGTTCCTGGTGCGCGTTGAGGGCCTTGAGCCCGATGTGGGCAAGCTCCAATGTCTCATGAAAAAGATGGGTGATTTGCTCACCAAGGGCAAGATTCAACACAAGATGGCCAGCGAGACAGAAGACATCAAGGCCAACGAGGTTGGTGCTTATTCAACTGGCACAACCATGGTTGACCCTCGACCGCCGGATCGGAAAGAGCTGGTTGGCATTGATGATTCACTGAATGAGGTAACCAATATGTTGTCAGATGGGGACGGTGATGTGTCCAAGCGAGTCAAGGTGCTCTCTATTGTCGGCTTTGGAGGTCTTGGCAAGACAACTCTTGCCAAAGCAGTGTATGATAAGCTCCAAGGGCAGTTCGATTGTAGTGCTTTTGTCCCCGTAGGACAGAGCCCGGACATGAAGAAACTTCTTAACGACATTATCTTTGGAATTAACAAGCGAATGTACCCAGGGTTGGACGAATGGCAGCTGATCGCCGAACTTCGAGGGTTACTCAAGAACAAGAGGTATGCACCATGTTATTAATTTTTATAAAATTAATTATCAACATTAAGATATGCAGTATCTTAGAACTTCTTGCAGTAATCATGAACTAAAAATATATCTAATGCATAAAAGTATTTAAATTAGGATATAAACTTATCATAACTAGAATTCTGGACGCTGAAAACAAATCAAACTCTTGCATGTCCCTCTCCTGCAGCTTTCTGTTCCCCAGTTCTTAATTGAATGATGCCTTAAGAGGCGGTTTGCCATGCTTGTTTTTCATTTAATCTTTAGTAGTTACTGATCAGCGCCTTGCTAATCGTTTTACAAATTAGTTATGGTTTTTTGTTATGCACTTGGATAGGTACTTCATCGTTGTTGATGATATATGGTCTAGACAAGCATGGCAGACACTCAAGTGTGCTTTTGTGGACAATAATTGCGGAAGCAGGATTGTCACAACTACTCGTGTTAACGATGTCGCCATGGCGAGTGGTGAGGTGGTATACGAGCTAAAACCACTTTCTCGGGAGTTATCTGTGGAGTTATTCAATACCAGATTGTTTGGTGGTAAAAGCAAATGCTCTTCTGGTCGGCCAACAAAGGCATATAATCAAATTCTACATAAATGTGGTGGTATACCGTTGGTTATAACCACAATGGCTGCCCTGCTTGTTGGTAAACCAGTGGAGTTTTTGTCTAAGGTGTACAACTGGATTGGTTTTGAAAATTTAGGTGACAGTTATCTAGAAACCACAAGAAGGATGCTTCTTTTCAGCTACCATGATCTTCCTTGTCATCTGAGGACTTGTTTATTGTATCTGAGCATATATCCAGAAGATCATATGATAGAGAAACATAGTCTGATATGGAAGTGGGTTGCTGAGGGCTTTGTCCATAAGGAAGCGGAAGTAGGATTATATGAGACTGGTATGAGATACTTTAACGAGTTGATAAATAAAAACATGATACAACCGGTAGAGAGACCCCAGAATGATGGCATCATAATTGGTTGTCGTGTCCATGATATGATGCATGATATTATCAATCAAATTGTGAAGGAAGAAAATTTTGTCAACGTATTAAATGGATACGAATACAACAATTCTTCATATATCAATGCTCGGAGGTTAGCAATTGGACGGAGCATTGGCACCCTGGCTAGCACTTGTATGCACCAAGTAAGGACATTTCATGCCATGTACTTGGAACAATCCATGCCGTCGCTTTCATGCTTTCAAAGTTTGCGTGTCCTAGCTCTAGAAGGTGATAATCTATCCACGCGGAACAAGAATTATCTTGAGAATATTGTGAAGCTAACTCACGTGAGGTATCTTGGACTAGGGAAGATGGTGGATGTCCTCGAGTTACCGAAGGAAATTGGGGACCTAAAGTTCTTACAGGCATTGGACTTGGGTTGTGATACAGTAGAAGAACTGCCGCAGAGTGTTTGCCAATTAAGTCAGCTCAAGTGCCTGCGCTTTGACGGTACAAGGGCAAGAGTGCCAGATTGGATAGGGAACCTGACATCGCTGGAAGAGCTATTGTTAGGCTCCGTCAACAGGCCTTCAAACTTTGTGAGTGAGGTGGGCAAGCTGACAGAGTTGAGGAAGCTCCGTATCAGTGGATGTTTATGGTTGAACAGTGTGAGCTCGGTAAAAGCTTGGGCGGGATCTCTAGTAAAACTGCAGAAGATTAAAGTCTTGGACGTTCAACGGATTTATTTTGATATCCTAAGTAGTTGTTAGTTGTTTTGATCATGCTAAGAGTCTGTTAGATACAGTACTATGTTGTGGTTATTTCTGAATTCAAGCTTGTTAGAGTTCGTTATGTGTGTCTAAACCATATTTGTATCGGGTCGGGTCGTGTTGTGTTGGTCTTGAATTGTCTTGCTGTGTTTGGGCGACGAGTTGTGTTTTGTATTTTCTATATGAATCAGAGAGTAAAAAAGAAAAGAAGCAAGCTGTACGCTTCACAAAATTTCTTGTCTTGTTTTTTTTGGGAACTGATTTGTCGTCTGAGTTTCTTCATGCTGTTTTTGCGTGTGTACAGGCTCCTCTATCTGATCAGGTTCACTGCAAGACGTGTTTTCCCTATTTTTGGAATGCTTTCAAACCTGACCGTTCTAAATCTCCAGTATAACCACCTTGAAGCGAGGGAAAATCAAAGACTGGGAATTATTCATAAATGAACTGAGAAACTGCCGATCTCTGAAACTGCTCTTACTCTGTTTCAGTTAGCTGCAGGCATATATTCTGCTATTACCCTGTTACAATCAGCTGCAGGGATATAGTATATCTTTTAAATCTTCTCTAGGCATATCACTCTCTCATACTTCCTCATCATATGTATGATCTCTCTGCATTTAAGAGATGATTTCATCAGTAATTAAACATGCTTCTATTTTTATTGGCATTTGGGAGGCATAATCCCATCTTTGTAACTGAACCTTTATTGCTTCTCCTCTGAAATGCATCTGCTTTACACCTACTCGTTACCACAAAAAAAACATCGGTTGTCGAAGGGCCACGATCTACCGTGTCGGCATACAAGACTTGTTCAAACATGGCTCTTTTATTGCAAATATAAAACATGACACCTCTCTCTCCTGCTGTCTGGAAGAACATGACACCTCTCTATCTCTCTGGTCTGAACTTATGTGCTGAACTTTCCTTGTACCTGAAAATGGACACACAGCCAAATTCGCTGTCTCTTGACAGACGAAGCTTTTGGTTTCGCAGCTGGGATGTCAGATTTTCAAAAATTATAGCCGAACCTCCCTCTAGAGATGCAGGGCAAATTTTCAAAGCAGAGCTTGTCATTGTTATGTACGTTCAGAAGAGTGCCTTTTTTTACTGGAAATTCAGAAGAGTATGTTCCCTTCAACTTCTCCAGTGCAGACCTATTGGAATGAAACCCAAAGAGGAAGAGGCAACCAGTAGGCCGGACAAGGAAGCAATATTTATACTCCACTCCACTTCCATGGAAGTAATACTTCAATCATTTCCCAGATAGTAACATGCTGCATTTGCTCTTGTTCTGTGAAGAAAGGAAGCAATCACAGAATCACGCAAGCAAATATGTGGGGTGCAAATATCTCAATACCTGAGCGCAAGCGCGCACACACCAGAAAACAAGAAGGCCGGTTGCTAACGAGTAACCTGCTGCATACGCGCGCGATAAAACAAGAACAAACACAACGAGACAAATTTTGTGAAGTGTAAAACTTGCTTCTTTTCGTTGTTTACTCTCTGATTTATATTGAAATACAAACAAGACTTGGAAATATGGTTTACACACACATAATTCAAAATTCCATGTAGCCTGAATTCAGAAATAACCATAACGTAGTACTTAACACACTTTTACATGATGAATACAAACTAACAATTACTTCACATATCAAAATAAACCCGATGAATGTCTAGGACTTGGATCTTCTGCAGTTTTGCTAGAGACTCTGCCCAAGCTTTTACCAAGATTGCATTGTTCAACCGTAAATGTTCACTAATGCGGAGCTTCCTCAACTCTGTCAGCTTGCCCAGCTCATTCACAAAGTTTGAAGGCTGGTTGACGCAGCCTAACAAAAGCTCTTCCAGAGATGTCAGGTTCCCTATCCAATCTGGCACTCTTGCTCTCGTGCCGTCAAAGCGCAGGCACTTGAGTTGACTTAATTGGCAAACACTCTGCGGCAGTTCTTCTAGTGTATCACAACCCAAGTCCAATATCTGCAAGAACTTTAGGTCCCCAATTTCCTTCGGCAACTCGTGGACATCCACCATCTTCCCTAGTCCAAGATACCTCAGGTGAACTAACTTCCCAATATTCTCAAGACAATTACTGTTGTGCTTGGATAAAATATCACCGTCTAGAGCTAGGACACGCAAAACTTGGAAGCACGAAAGCGACGGAATGAATTCATCCAAGCACATGGCATTAAATGACCTGACTTGGTGCATGCATGTGCTAACCAGAGGGTTGTGTCTCCGTCCAACGGCTAACCTACGAGCATTGCTATCTGAAGATGTGTCTTGCTGATATCTATCTAATACAATGACAAAATTTTCTTCCTTTGCAATAAGATTGATCATATCAAGGACCATATCATGGACACGACAACCAATTATGATACCATCATGCAGGGGGCTCTCTACCGGTTGTATCATGCTTTTATTTATCAACTCGTTGAAGTATCTCTCACCAGTCTCAGATAATCCTACCTTTGCTTCCTGCTGGACAAAACCCTCAGCAACCCACTTCCATATCAGACTATCTTTCTCAATCATATGGTCTTCTGGATATATGCTCAGATACAATAAACAAGTCCTTAGATAGCAAGGTAGATCATAGTAGCTGAATAAAAGTATCTTTCTCATGATGTCGACATCTTTGTTATCTTGATTTCCAAAACCAATAGAGTTGTATACCTTAGACCAAGACTCCACTGGTTTACCAACAAGCAAGCTAGCCATTGTGGTTATAGCCAACGGTATGCCACCACATCTATGTAAAATTTTATCGTATGCCTCTGTTGGCTGACCATAAGAGCATTTGCTTTTACGACCAAACAATCTTGTATTGAATAACTCTGCTGATAACTCCGGAGAAAGAGGTTTTAGCCTGTATACCTCACCAGTCGCTGTGGCGACTTCGAGAATACGAGTAGTTGTGATTATCCTGCTTCTGCAATTATTATCCACAAAAGCACACTTGATTATGCTCCATGTTTCTTCATCCCATATATCATCAATAACGATGAAGTACCTATCCATACGCATAACAGAAAACACAACAAATTAGTAAAACGATTTAGCATGGCCTTGATCAGCAACCGCTAAAGATTAAAACGGAAAGCATGCATCGCAAACCACCTCGTTAAGGCATCATCCAACTAAGAACTAGAGAACCGAAAGCTGCAGGACAGAGAAATACAACTAAAAGAGTTTGATTTGGTTTCAGCGTCCAGAATTATATTTGTGATAAATTAAATTTCCTTATTTAAATACTTTTATGCATTAGATATATTTTTGATTCACAATTATTCTAATATCTTCTAAGATAAGATACTGTATATATGAATGTTGACAGCCATATTAAGTTTACTTTATTTACAAATGACAGCAAACAAGGTAAAATACATGACAGTCTACTTTATTTACAAAAATACATAAGAACTAGCATGGGCTACCCAAAGCATTCTGTAATGTACAATATCTGAAGCAAAAATTGGTGCCTTTTTCATCAATCAAATACTTGATGTTATATAAAACTGTACTCCCTCCGGTCCTTTTTACTCTGCATATTAAGTTTGTCTGAAGTCAATCTCATCCAACTTTGACCAAGTTTATATAAAAAATTATTAACATTTACATAACAACACCAATATCATTAGATTCATCTCGGAATATATTTTCATATTATATTTACTAGATATTATAGATGCTAATAATTTCTAATATAAATTTGGTCAAACTTAGCTAAGTTTGACTTTCGGCAAATTCAATGTGCAGAGTAAAAAGGACCGGAGGGAGTATAATATAGTGCACACCTCTTGTTCTCGAGTACTGCTCGAAGTTCGTCGATCAGCTGCTTTTCATCCAACCCTGGGTACATTTGCTTGTTAATTCCAAAGAGAACATCATTGAGAAGTTTCATCCTTCTCGGGTTCCGTCCTACTGGAACAAAAGCGCCATAATCGAATTGCCCTTGGATCTTATCATACACTGCTTTGGCAAGAGTTGTCTTGCCGAGACCCCCGAATCCAGCAATAGAGAGCACCTTGAGTTGCTTGGACGCATCCCCATCCCCATCGGACAACATCCTGGTTAGATCATTCACTGAATCATCAATGCCAACAAGCTCTTTCCGATCCTTGTATAGAGCCAATAGGCGAGGGTCAACCGTTGCTGAGCCTGCTGGACTAGCAACCACGTCGTTCACCTTGTACCTATCACGCCGGTCAGCCGCCTCCTGGACTCTGGCCTTGATGACTTTGATTTCGTCGGAGATCTCATGACGAGTCATGCCCTTGGTGAATAGGTTACTCATCCTCTTCATCAGTCTCTTGAGCTTGCGCGGTTTGGTGGCGGCTGCGGAAGCCTCGGGGCCTTTGACGCGCACCAGGAACTTGTCGACGATGTCCTCCATTCTGTATGATAGGTCCCTGACGTCGTCGGCCCAGATCTTGACCTGCTCGTCGAGCTCGTCCCGCGGCACGTCGCCGACCTTGCGGAGGGCGGCGTGCATGCTGGTCAGCTCTCTCTTGAGATACTGGACATCTTCCTTGACCTTGGCCTGCAGCTTGTACTCCTCCGTGAGGAGTTCGCCGAGCTTGAGGAGCAGGCTGCCCATGGCCCCCGTCGCCAGGTCCATGGCCATGGCTCGCTCGGCTGGTTGCGGGAGGGGGCTGCTGCTATGGTCGGGGTGGAACTGGAAGAGGCGGGCGTTTGGCGGTGGAGGGAGGACGGCGAGGCTGTGCTATGGCCGGGGGCGCTAGGGGAGGCGTCGGGATCTAGGGATCTGGGGGACGGGAGTGTGGAGAGCAGAGCGACTGAGCGAGATATTTGGCCGGCAGAGTTCCAGATCGACAGAGAGTGAGCTCAGTTATTTTGCTTGTTGGCGTCGGTCTGCCGATCTGGCCCCCGACCGGACACCTTGGAGCCGTTGGATGTTTTGCCAACTGGGACGCGGATTTTTAGAGCACTGGCTCCCAGACCCTGCTATACTGGCTCTTCAATATTACTTTATAATCGGTGCGAGATAACTAATTTTGTATATGAAATTTTCTCTTTTTTGTTTCTCTCGTATAGAATATGTTTTGAACTTCAAACTTTGCACCGCAGCAAAACTTACTAACTACAATGTGGGATAAAACTTTCAGAATTTTTCATCCAACATAAGTATTTAAAAAAATGTTTTTTAATCAAATAAAACTTATTTTGTATATTAATGTTGGACGAAAAAATCTAAATTATTTATCATAGATTCTAGCTAGAAAGCTTTACTGTTCTGCAAAGGTTTGAACTTGAAGACATGTTCTATATGAGAGAAACAAAAAATAGAAATGTACTTACACGGATCTTGATGCGAAGAATGGATGGCTAGATAAGAGGGGCCTCTAAAATACATTTTCACTTGCCAACTGAGTGTTGGATCAAGGATTCAAGGCCAGCTCGCTACTTCCTCCTTTTCGTGCAAATTTCTCTCTTCAGTTCCCAACGTCCAACGAGACGCTCCGTGTTCGATCAAATCGCTGCACCCCCATTCGACGCCGCAATGGCTCGCTGCACTCCCTCTGGCGCAGCCGCCAAGTCAGGCCATAGCTCGTTGCTGACATAGCTCGCGGGCCAGAACGTCACAGCATCGCCGTCCCACCGAAGTAGTCCTTCCGCTTGCTGCCGAGCGCCGTGACTCGTAGCCCCTGCTCTCGCCGGTTGCAGTATCGGCGGCGACGAGTCTAGTGACTTGTAGCCCCCGCTCTCGCCGGTTGCAACTCTCCGAGGTGTAGGTAGCAGCTCGGCATAGTGCCATCACAGCATCCGTGTGTCGCGGCTGCAACTCGGTGTGGCCATCCCATCATCTGATGGTGATGGTTACAGCTCGTCGTCAAGTCATCGCAGCACTTCGCATTGCCGGTTGCAGCTTGCCGTCGTGTCTGATAGGGCTCGCCTCCATGACACACGGCCTTAGCATCACCCCCTCCCCGGTCGACGCGGGTAACACCGACCATCATGCCCTCGTAACATGCCATGTTGCCGCACGCGACTTTGGTGGTTTGGAGCGGTCACAACGCAGGCTAGGCGATGGCGAGGGCTTTGGTGGTGATGGTATCCTAGCTTAGGGGTCCCTCACCACGTCGGTTCTCGGCCTTGTGGACTGGGCTGAAGGCTCCTAGCTCGATTCCGTCTTGGGTCACCTTGGGTAGCCCATGACGGATAATACGAAGACGTAAAAGTCAAAGATACCAGACTCGACCAACATAGCCGACTAGGATTTCTAACCCTAGGACCCCCAGTATCATATATGTGTGTGTTTGGATTGGAACCAATGGCAGCCGAACCAAAAAGTTGGTCCTTGACGATAGCGTGTGCATCTGTTTGGTTGTACACCAGTATTTTGGCTCGCCCGGGCAGATGCAACTCCACCGGCTCATTTTTACGCCAATGATTTAGCGAGTCGGCGGCGACTAAAAGGTACGCCAATATTTTGGCTGCCCGTGATTTGATAAGGCGTGTATGGCTAGCATCCAAACACGCCCTATAAGTCGGGGCCGGGCTCTAGTTAATTAGTTTGGGTATACGAATTTCGTTAATTATCTTTACTATATGTTGTTTCTATCTGCTAACTCTTCCTACGGGTGTTGCTTAAGTATATTATGCTGCATATTATCAATGATTTTGTTTAATTACGATGCATCTTTGTTAGGAATACAGATCGATGTCGAAGAAGTGGTACGTCGTGTACATAGGAAGGGTTCCAGGAGTGTACAACGTGTGGCGAGAGTGTCAGGCCAAGATGAACCGCTTCCCAAGAAGCAGCCACAAAGGGTTTCAAACTAGAAGCGAAGCCCAAGCTAGTTACATGAGGTTCACGCTAGCAGGAGAGAGGAATCGGAACCAACGCAAGAACTACTTTGTAATCCCTTTCTCTCATTATGATCGCTCTTCTCCTGTACATGATCATATCATAGTTTAGATAGATGATGAACATGTGCATGTTGGAGCACTATGATGATTCTGATGATGATGATGAACATGTGTATGTGTATGTTGGATCATTATGATGATGATGATGAAAATGTGTATGTGTATGCTGGATCATTATGATGATGATGTGGCTATATATGTCGGAGCACTAGCTATAATGATTGTTGTCTCATATAGTTTCATTGCATGTGCATGTGTGTATTGTATAAAAAACCATGTATGTGTAGCCAGAAAAAATTAGAGAAAATAGTAGTAGCATCTAATACGTCCATTTTGCATCATGTTTCCTACTGATATTTATAATATTTTTGAGCAATAATACATTTTATGATGCAATTCTTATGTCTTTTCTTTCTTATTTTGCATGTTTCACATGAAGAGGGAGATTGCCGGCAGTTGGAGTTCTGGACCGGAAAGAACCAAATCCGAGATCCCTATTCTGCCCAACTCCAAATGTCCTGAAAATGTATGGAGAATTGTTTTATAATATATAAAAAAATATTAGGTGAAGAAATACCTGGAGGGGACCCACCAGGCAGTCACAAGCCTGGCGGGCGCCCCTCCTGAGCTTGCGGCCCCCCTCGCCAGCCTCCGGTACCCATCTTCTGCTATATGAAGCGTTTTGACCTAGAAAACATCTAGAGAAAGCTTTCGGGATGAAGCGCCACCGTCTCGAGGCGGAACCTGGGTAGGAGCACTTTTGCTCCCTGGCTGAGCGTTTCTGCCGGGGAAACTTCCCTCCAGGAGAGGGAAATCGAAGTCATTGTCATCACCAATGATCCTCTCATCGTGGGAGGACCAATCTTCATCGACATCTTCACCAGCACCATCTCATCTCAAACCCTATTTCATCTCTTGTATCCGATCTTTGTCTCAAAAGCTCAGATTGGTACCTGTGGGTTGCTAGTAGTGTTTTACTCCTTGTAGTTGATGCTAGTTGGTTTATTTGGTGGAAGATCATATGTTCAGATCCTTAATGATATTTAATACCCCTCTGATCTTGAACATGAACATGCTTTGTGAGTAGTTACTGTAGTTCCCGAGGACATGAGAGAAGTCTTGTTATAAGTAATCATGTGAAACAGATATTCGTTCGATATTTTGATGAGTTGTATGTTGTCTTTCCTTTAGTGGTGTTATGTGAACATCGACTACATGAAACTTGAAGGAAATATGCCCTAGAGGCAATAATAAAGTTATTATTTATTTCCTTATATCATGATAAATGTTTATTATTCATGCTAGAATTGTATTAACCGGAAACATAATACATGTGTGAATATATAGACAAACAGTATGTCACTAGTATGCCTCTACTTGACTAGCTTGTTAATCAAAGATGGTTATGTTTCCTAACCATGAACAAGGAGTTGTTATTTGATTAACAAGGTCACATCATTGGTTGAATGATCTGATTGACATGACCCATTCCGTTAGCTTAACACTTGATCGTTTAGTATGTTAATGCTTTCTTCATGACCCATACATGTTCCTGTAACTATGAGATTATGCAACTCCGTTTACGGAGGAATACTTTGGTACTACCAAGCGTCACAACGTAATCGGGTGATTATAAAGGAGTACTACAGGTGTCACCAAAGGTACTTGTTGGGTTGGCGTATTTCGAGATTAGGTTTTGTCACTCCGATCGTCGGAGAGGTATCTCTAGGCCTTCTCGGTAATACACATCACCTAAGCCTTGCAAGCATTACAACTAATGAGTTAGTTGTGAGATGATGTATTACGGAACGAGTAAAGAGACTTACGATAGCGAGATTGAACTAGGTATTGGATACCGACGATCAAATCTCGGGTAAGTAACATACCGATGACAAAGGAACAACGTATGTCGTTATGCGGTTTGACCGATAAAGATCTTCGTAGAATATGTAGGAACCAATATGGGCATCCAGGTTCCGCTATTGGTTATTGACCGAGAATGGTTCTAGGTCATGTCTACATAGTTCTCGAACCCGTAGGGTCCGCACGCTTAACGTTTCGATGACAGTTCATAATGAGTTTATAAGTATTGATGCACGAAGGTTGTTGAGTCCGGATGTGATCACGGACATGACGAGGAGTCTCGAAATGGTCGAGACATAAAGATTGATATATTGGAAGCCTACATTTGGACATCGGAAATGTTCCGGGTGAAATCGGGATTTTACGAGAGTGCAGGAGGTTACGGAACCCCGGGAGGTCAATGGGCCTTAATGGGCCATAGGAGAAGAGGAAGGGCAGCCCAAGGTGGGCTGCGCTTCCCCCCTCTAGTCCGAATAGGACAAGGAAGGGGGCGGCGCCCTTCCCCTCTCCCTCCTCCAAACCTAGTCCAACTAGGAAGGGGGAGTCCTACTCGGTGGGAGTAGGACTCCTCCTTGCGCGCCTCCTATAGGGCCGCCACCTCCCCTTGTCTCCTTTATATCTGGGGCAGGGGCACCCCAAGACACACAAGTTGATCTACGGATCTTTCCTTAGCCGTGTGCGGTGCCCCTTCCACCATATTCCACTTCGGTCATATCGTCGCGAGCTTAGGCGAAGCCCTCGCGGAGAAGTCATATCGTCGCGGAGCTTAAGCGAAGCCCTGCGTCGGTGGAGCATCATCACCGTCCTGCACCCGTCGTCTTGACGGAACTCATCCCGACACTTTGCTGGATCGGTCCGGGATCGTCATCGAGCTGAGCGTGTGCAGAACTCGGAGGTGCCGTGCGTTCGGTGCTTGGATCGGTCGGATCGTGGAGACGTCGACTACATCAACAGCGTTGTTATAACGCTTCGCTTTCGGTCTCACGAGTGCGTGGGCGGACACTCTTCCTCTCGTTGCTATGCCATCACCATGGTCTTGCGTGATCGTAGGAAATTTTTGAAATTACTCGTTCCCCAACAGTGGCATCCGAGCCTGGTTTTATGCGTTGATGTCATATGCACGAGTAGAACACAAGTGAGTTGTGGGCGATACAAGTCATACTGCCTACCAGCATGTCATACTTTGGTTCAGCGGTATTGTGAGATGAAGCGGCCCGGACCGACATTACGCGTACGCTTACGCGAGACTGGTTTCACCGCTCCGAGCACTTTCGTTGCTTAAAGGTGACCGGCGGTGTCTGTCTCTCTCACTTTAGTTGAACCGAGTGTGGCTCGCCGGTCCTTGAGAAGGTTAAACGGAGTCTATTTGACGAAATATCGTTGTGGTTTTGATGCGTAGGTAAGAACGGTTCTTGCTCAGCCCGTAGCAGCCACGTAAAACTTGCAACAACAAAGTAGAGGACGTCTAACTTGTTTTTGCAGGGCATGTTGTGATGTGATATGGTCAAGGCGTGATGATATATTTTATTGTATGAGATGATCATGTTTTGTAACCAAGTTATCGACAATGGCAGGAGCCATATGGTTGTCGCTTTATTGTATGAAATGCAAGCGCCATGTAATTGCTTTACTTTATCACTAAGGAGTAGCGATAGTCGTAGAAGCAATAGTTGGCGAGGCGACAACGATGCTACGATGGAGATCAAGGTGTCGCGCGGTGGCGATGGTGATCATGACGGTGCTTGGCGATGGAGATCACAAGCACAAGATGATGATGACCATATCATATCACTTATATTGATTGCATGTGATGTTTATCCTTTATGCATCTTATCTTGCTTTGATTGACGGTAGCATTATAAGATGATCTCTCACTAAAATTATCAAGAAGTGTTCTCCTGAGTATGCACCGTTGCCAAAGTTCGTAGTACCCGGACACCACGTGATGATCGGGTGTGATAAGTTCTCGTCCATCTACAACGGTGCAAAACAGTTACACACGCGAATACTCAGGTTAAACTTGACGAGCCTAGCATATAACAGATATGGCCTCGGAACACGGAGACCGAAAGGTCGAACGTGAATCATATAATAGATATGATCAACATAGTGATGTTCACCGTTGAAACTATTCCGTCTCACGTGATGATCGGACACGGTTTAGTTAAATGGATCACGTGATCACTTAGATGACTAGAGAGATGTCTGTCTAAGTGGGAGTTTTTTAATATGATTAATTGAACTTAAAATTTATCATGAACTTAGTACCTGATAGTGTTTTGCTTGTCTATGTTTACTGTAGATAGATGGCTCGTGCTGTTGTTCCGTTGAATTTTAATGCGTTCCTTGAGAAAGCAAAGTTGAAAGATGATGGTAGCAATTACGGACTGGGTCCGTAACGAGGATTATCCTCATTGCTGCACGAAAAATTACGTCTGGAAGCACCGCTGGGTGACAGGCCTGCTGCGAGATCTTGAGCGAAAGTTATGAGCGTCGGCAAAGCAGAGCTGATGACTACTCTATAGTTCAGTGTGCCATGCTTTACGGCTTAGAACCGGGTCTTCAACGACGTTTTGAACGTCATGGAGCATATGAGATGTTCCAGGAGTTGAAGTTAATATTTCAAGCAAATGCCCGGATTGAGAGATATGAAGTCTCCAATAAGTTCTATAGCTGCAAGATGGAGGAGAATAGTTCTGTCAGTGAGCACATACTCAAAATGTCTGGGTATAACAATCACTTAATTCAGCTGGGAGTTAATCTTCCGGATGATAGTGTCATTGACAGAATTCTCCAATCACTGCCACCAAGCTACAAGAGCTTCGTGATGAACTATAATATGCAAGGGATGACTAAGACAATTCCTGAGCTCTTCGCGATGCTAAAAGCTGTGGAGGTAGAAATCAAGAAAGAGCATCAAGTGTTGATGGTCAACAAGACCACTAGTTTCAAGAAAAAGGGTAAAGGGAAGAAGAAGGGAAACTTCAAAAAGAACAGCAAGAAAGTTGCTGATCAAGAGAAGAAACCCAAGTCTGGACCTAAGCCTGAAACTGAGTGTTTTTACTGCAAGCAGACCGGACCTTTGGAGCGGAACTGCCCCAAGTATTTGGCGGATAAAAGGATGGCAAGGTGAACAAAGGTATATATGATATACATGTTATTGATGTGTACCTTACTAGAGCTCGTAGTAGCACCTGGGTATTTGATACTGGTTCCGTTGCTAATATTTGCAACTCGAAACAGGGACTACGGAATAAACGAGCACTGGCAAAGGACGAGGTGACGATGGCGCGTGGGAAAGGGTCCAAAAGTCAATGTGATCGCGGTCGGCACGTTATCTCTACACTACCTTCCGGATTAGTTTTAGACCTAAATAATTGTTATTTGGTGCCAGCGTTGAGCATGAACATTATATCTGGATCTTGTTTATTGCGAGACGGTTATTCATTTAAATCAGAGAATAATGGTTGTTCTATTTATATGAATAATATCTTTTATGGTCATGCACCCTTGAAGAATGGTCTATTCTTGTTGAATCTCGACGAGTGATACACATATTCATAATGTTGAAGCCAAAAGATGCAGAGTTGATAATGATAGTGCAACTTATTTGTGGCACTGCCGTTTAGGTCATATCGGTGTAAAACGCATGAAGAAACTCCATACTGATGGACTTCTGGAATCACTTGATTATGAATCACTTGGTACTTGCGAACCGTGCCTCATGGGCAAGATGACAAAAACGCCGTTCTCGGAACTATGGGCGTGCAACTAATTTGTTGGAAATCATACATACTGATGTTTGTGGTCCAATGAATGTTGAGGCACGCGGCGGGTATCGTTATTTTCTCACCTTCACAGATGATTTGAGCAGATATGGGTATATCTACTTAATGAAACACAAATCTGAAACATTTGAAAAGTTCAAAGAATTTCAGAGTGAAGTGGAAAATCATCGTAACAAGAAAATTAAATTTCTACGATCTGATCGTGGAGGAGAATATTTGAGTTCTGAGTTTGGTTTACATTTGAAAAATTGTGGAATAGTTTAGCAACTCATACCACCCGAACACCACAGAGAAATGGTGTGTCGAGCGTCGAATCGTACTTTACTAGATATGGTGCGATCTATGATGTCTATTTCCGATTTACCACTATCGTTTTGGGGTTATGCTTTAGAGACGGCCGCATTCACGTTGAATAGGACACCGTCAAAATCCGTTGAGACGACGCCTTATGAACTATGGTTTGGCAAGAAACCAAAGTTGTCGTTTCTTAAAGTTTGGGGCTGCGATGCTTATGTGAAGAAACTTCAACCAGATAAGCTCGAACCCAAATCGGAAAAATGTGTCTTCATAGGATACCCAAAAGAGACCGTTGGGTACACCTTCTATCACAGATCTGAAGGCAAGATTTTCGTTGCTAAATTCGGATCCTTTCTAGAGAAGGAGTTTCTCTCGAAAGAAGTGAGTGGGAGGAAAGTAGAACTTGATGAGATAACTGTATCTACTCCCTTATTGGAAAGTAGTTCATCACAAGAAATGGTTCCTGTGACAACCACACCAATTAGTGAGGAAACTAATGATGATGATCATGAAGCTTGGATCAAGTTACTACTGAACCTCGTAGGTCAACCAGAGTAAAATCGCACGAGTGGTACAGTAATCCTATTCGGAAGTCATGTTACTTGACCATGGCGAACCTACGAACTATGAAGAAGCGATGGTGAGCCCAGATTCCGCAAAATGGCTGGAAGCCATGAAATCTGAGATGGGATCCATGTATGAGAACAAAGTATGGACTTTGGTTGACTTGCCCGATGATCGCAAGCCATTGAAAATAAATGGATCTTTAAGAAGAAGACTGACGCCGATGGTAATATAACTGTCTACAAAGCTCGACTTGTTGCAAAAGGTTTTCGACAAGTTCAAGGGGTTGACTACGATGAGACTTTCTCACCCGTGGCGATGCTTAAGTCTGTCGAATCATGTTAGCAATTGCCGCATTTTATGATTATGAAATTTGGCAAATGGATGTAAAACCGCATTCTTGAATGGATTTCGGAAGAAGAGTTGTATATGATGCAACCAGAAGGTTTTGTCGATCCAAAGGGTGCTAACAAAGTGTGCAAGCTCAACGATCAATTTATGGTCTGGTGCAAGCCTCTCGGAGTTGGAATAAGCGTTTTGATAGTGTGATCAAAGCATATGGGTTTGTACAGACTTTTGGAGAAGCTTGTATTTACAAGAAAGTGAGTGGGAGCTCTGTAGCATTTCTAATATTATATGTGGACGACATATTATTGATTGGAAATGATATAGAATTTCTGGATAGCATAAAGGATACTTGAATAAAAGTTTTTCAATGAAAGACCTCGGTGAAGCTGCTTACATATTGGGCATCAAGATCTATAGAGATAGATCAAGGCGCTTAATTGGACTTTCATAAAGCACATACCTTGATAAAGTTTTGAAGAAGTTCAAAATGGATCGAGCAAAGAAAGGTTTTTACCTGTATTACAAGGTGTAAGATTGAGTCGGACTCAATGCCCGACCACAGCAGAAGATAGAGAGAAAATGAAAGATGTTCCTATGCTTCAGCCATAGGCTCTATCATGTATGCAATGCTGTGTACCAGGCTGACGTATGCTTAGCTGTAAGCTTGGCAGGAAGGTACCAAAGTAATCCAGAGTGGATCATCGGACAGCGGTCAAGAACATCCTGAAATACCGAAAAGGACGAAGGATATGTTTCTCGTATATGGAGGTGACAAAGAGCTAGTCGTAAATGGTTACGTCGATGCAAGCTTTGACACTGATCCGGACGATTCTAAATCGCAAACTGGATCGTGTTTTTATTAAGCGGTGGAGCTGTCGGTTGGTGCAGTTCTAAACAAAGCGTCGTGGCAGGATCTACATGTGAAGCGGAGTACATAGCTGCTTCGAAGCAGCGAATGAAGGAGTCTGGATGAAAGAGTTCATTTCCGATCTAGGTGTCATACCTAGTGCATCGGGACCGATGAAGATCTTCTGTGACAATATGGTGCAATTGCCTTGGCAAAGGAATCCAGATTTCACAAGAGGACCAAGCACATCAAGAGACGCTTCAATTCCATTCGGGACCAAGTCCAAGTGGGAGACATAGAGATTTGCAAAATACATACGGATCTGAATGTTGCAGACCCGTTGACTAAGCCTCTTCCACGAGCAAAACATGATCAGCACCAAGACTCCATGGGTGTAAGGATCATTACTTTGTAATCTAGATTATTGACTCTAGTGCAAGTGGGAGACTGAAGGAAATATGCCCTAGAGGCAATAATAAAGTTATTATTTATTTCCTTATATCATGATAAATGTTTATTATTCATGCTAGAATTGTATTAACCGGAAACATAATACATGTGTGAATATATAGACAAACAGTATGTCACTAGTATGCCTCTACTTGACTAGCTTGTTAATCAAAGATGGTTATGTTTCCTAACCATGAACAAGGAGTTGTTATTTGATTAACAAGGTCACATCATTGGTTGAATGATCTGATTGACATGACCCATTCCGTTAGCTTAACACTTGATCGTTTAGTATGTTAATGCTTTCTTCATGACCCATACATGTTCCTGTAACTATGAGATTATGCAACTCCGTTTACGGAGGAATACTTTGGTACTACCAAGCGTCACAACGTAATGGGTGATTATAAAGGAGTACTACAGGTGTCACCAAAGGTACTTGTTGGGTTGGCGTATTTGAGATTAGGTTTTGTCACTCCGATCGTCGGAGAGGTATCTCTAGGCCTTCTCGGTAATACACATCACCTAAGCCTTGCAAGCATTACAACTAATGAGTTAGTTGTGAGATGATGTATTACGGAACGAGTAAAGAGACTTACGATAACGAGATTGAACTAGGTATTGGATACCGACGATCAAATCTCGGGTAAGTAACATACCGATGACAAAGGAACAACGTATGTCGTTATGCGGTTTGACCGATAAAGATCTTCGTAGAATATGTAGGAACCAATATGGGCATCCAGGTTCCGCTATTGGTTATTGACCGAGAATGGTTCTAGGTCATGTCTACATAGTTCTCGAACCCGTAGGGTCCGCACGCTTAACGCTTCGATGACAGTTCATAATGAGTTTATAAGTATTGATGCACGAAGGTTGTTGAGTCCGGATGTGATCACGGACATGACGAGGAGTCTCGAAATGGTCGAGACATAAAGATTGATATATTGGAAGCCTACATTTGGACATCGGAAATGTTCGGGTGAAATCGGGATTTTACTAGAGTACCGGAGGTTACGGAACCCCGGAGGTCAATGGGCCTTAATGGGCCATAGGAGAAGAGGAAGGGCAGCCCAAGGTGGGCTGCGCCCCTCCCCTCTAGTCCGAATAGGACAAGGAAGGGGGGCGCGCCTTCCCCTTCTCCCTCCTCCAAACCTAGTCCAACTAGGAAGGGGAGTCCTACTCCGTGGGAGTAGGACTCCTCCTTAATCGCGCCTCCTATAGGGCCGCCACCTCCCCTTGTCTCCTTTATATCTGGGGCAGGGGCACCCAAGACACACAAGTTGATCTCGGATCTTTCCTTAGCCGTGTGCGGTGCCCCTTCCACCATATTCCACTTCGGTCATATCGTCATGGAGCTTAGGCGAAGCCCTGCGCTGGAGAAGTCATATCGTCGCGGAGCTTAGGCGAAGCCCTGCGTCGGTGGAGCATCATCACCGTCCACGCCGTCGTCTTGTGGAACTCATCCCGACACTTTGCTGGATCGAGTCCGGGATCGTCATCGAGCTGAGCGTGTGCAGAACTCGGAGGTGCCGTGCGTTCGGTGCTTGGATCGGTCGGATCGTGGAGACGTCGACTACATCAACAGCGTTGTTATAACGCTTCGCTTTCGGTCTCACGAGTGCGTGGACGGACACTCTTCCCTCTCGTTGCTATGCCATCACCATGGTCTTGCGTGATCGTAGGAAAATTTTTGAAATTACTACGTTCCCCAACAAAACTTCACCATGATTTGGGCGTAGTGGAAGGCATTAGTAAGTAGCAAGTAGATGATGGGTTGCTAGACTGACAGAAGCTTAAACCCTAGTTTATGCGTTGCTTCGTAAGGGGCTGATTTGGGTCCATATGTTTCATGCTATGGTTAGATTTATCTTAATTCTTCTTTCGAACTTGCAGATGCTTGCGAGAGAGGTTTATCGTAAGTGGGAGGATTTTTCAAGTAAGAACATCACCCAAACACTGGTCTACCCACGTATCAAATTATCAAAGTAGCGAACGTGAATCAACTAGCATGATAAAAAGTAACTTGACAAGAATTCCCATGTGTCCTCGGGAAAACTTTGCCTTATATAAGAGTTCTCCCAGGATTGTCCTCTGTTACAAAATGGATTGGGCCACCTTGCTGCCCTTTTTACACTTGTTACTTGTTTCAGTGCTTGCAGACAATACCTTGCTGAAAACCACTTGTCATTTTCTTCCGCTCCTCGTTGGGTTCGAAGCTCTTACTTATCGAAAGGACTACGATTGATCCTGTATACTTGTGGGTCATCAAGACTCTTTTCTGGTGCCTTTTCCGGGGAGTGAAGCGCCTTTGGTGAGTGGAATTTGGTAAGGAAACATTTATATTATGTGCTGAAATTTATTGTTACTTGTCACTATGGAAACTAATCCTTTGAGGGGCTTGTTCAGGGTATCTTTGCCTCACCCGGAAGCAATAAGAATTTCTCCTCAACCTACTGAACCTACTGAAAATATTTATTATGAGATTCCTTCGGGCATGTTAGAGAAACTGCTCGCTAATCCATATACAGGAGATGGAACAGTGCATCCTGATATGCACTTGATATATGTGAGTAAAATTTGTGGATTGTTCAAGCTTGCAAATTTATCCAAAGATGGGGTTAATATGATGGTTTTCCCTTTATCTTTGGAGGGAAAGTCATTAACATGGTATAGGCTATGTGATGGTATTGGAACTTGGGATTGGAACCGGTTGAAAATGGAATTTCATCAAAAGTTTTATCCTATGCACCTGGTTCATCGTGATCGAAATTATATATATAATTTTTGGCGCCGTGTGAAGGAGAAAGTATCACTCAAGCTTGGGGGAGGATTAAGTACATGATGTACACATGCCTCAATCATGAGCTCTCAAGAGAATTTATCATACAATTTTTTATGCCCGGTTTTCTCGTAATGATTAATCCATGCTCGATTCTTCTTGTACCGGTTCCTTTGTGATGTAAACTATTGAATTCAAATGGGATCTTCTGGAAAGAATTAAACGCAACTATGAAGATTGGGAACTCGACAAAGGTAAAGAGTCAGGTATAAAGCTTGAGTTTGATTGTGTTAAAACTTGCATGGAAACTGTCGTGGAATTGTCACGGCAGATGTCCTCGTGAAAGGACTTAGTCGCAGGGCCATCGTACGGGTTAACTTAGAGGGGTTAAAGCGGACACAAAGACACGAGAGTTATACTAGTTCGGCCCCTTCGATGAAGGTAAAGCCTACGTCTAGTTTGTGATGGGATTGATGTGATTTCGGCGACTAGGGAGCAATAGCTTCGCCTAAGCCTCGAATTGTCTGTCCCTAAACCGCCGCGGGTCGTCCCTTATATACACGGGTTGGCGCTTGCCGGTCTCTGAGAGTCCCGCGGCCGGCTCATACAAGTGTCCGGCTCGGTCTCTTCTTTCTCTTATCTTAAAGCACAAGTTACATGACTAAGGCGGTTTATATTAATGGACCCTAATCCGCCTCTGGGCTCCGGGCCTCGTGCCTTCGTGGGCCCTAATTATGGACGAGGGTAAACCGGCCCCTTCAGGGCGGTTTATATTCAGTAGTTATATCCCCAACAGAAACTGATGTCTTTCATCAATTTTGTACTAAATATGGACTTGACTCTGAAATAGTAGCTTCTTTCTGTGAATCATTTGCTGCTCATGTTGTACTCCTAAGGAGAAGTGTTTTAAATATCATACGCCTATTAAGCAAGAAAACATAGAGGAACCCACTATAGCTAAAAATGAAATCAACATTTATAATGTTGATCTAGTTGTGCCTACTTCTTATTTTGAGAAATCTCCTTTCCCTATTAGGATTAAGAAGCATGCTATAGTTTCAACTCTAGTTAACAAAAGTAATGCTAGAACACCTATACCTCCTGAAAAAAATTAAAGTTGAACCT
Organism: Aegilops longissima; assembly: GCA_021605205.1. Taxonomy (NCBI): domain Eukaryota; kingdom Viridiplantae; phylum Streptophyta; class Magnoliopsida; order Poales; family Poaceae; genus Aegilops; species Aegilops longissima. The sequence continues at coordinate 35,624 of JAHIAM010006548.1, read as the reverse complement.
AATATTGCTATGTTAAAGATATCTTGGTTGATAATATTGATGGACATGTTATTTACTTCTTTGGAAACTCGATACTAAAGACAAGAATAAACATGTTGTTGGCATGCATGTTGTTTCAGTTAAAATAGGAGATCATTGCTATCATGTCTTATGTGATTGGGGTTCTAGTGTTAGTGATATTCCGTTTACCTTATATCAAGAAATTATAAATGACATTGCACTTGCGGAGATAGAAGATATTGATGTTACTATTAAAATTGTGAAATAGAGGTACTATTTCACCACTTGGGATTGTTAGAGATGTTGATGTCTTTTATTGAAAAATTAAATACCCTACTGATTTTCTAGTTATTGGTTCCCCACAAGATGGTTTTTGTCCCATTATATTCGGTAGACGTTTTCTGAATATGGTTAATGCTAAGATTGATTACAGTAAGGAAACCATCAGTGTTAGTTTTGGTGATGTGTCTCATGAGTTCAGTTTCTCTAAATTCCGTAGACAACCTCATGATAAAGAATTTCCTAGTATGGATTGAATTATTTGTCTTGCTTCTATTGTCATACCTCCTACCGATCCACTGGAACAATATTTGCTAGACCATGAAAATGATATGCATATGAATGAAATACTCCCTCCATTTTTATATACAAGGCCACAAACTCAAAGTACAAGTACCAAGGTAAAATTTAATGGGTTGCTTTGTAAACCGGTTTTTTTTCATTTACTTGGATCATTAATACACCGCATGAATGCAAGAATGAGATAGCAAGATGATTGGAGTGTCACTAGGACTGCATGCATGCATGTATTAAATAGGTTGCTAGTTCAAGGAAATATCATTAACTTTTGTCTCCATTACTGTTAGTGGCCTTGTATAGATGCAAAGTGTATTTTTTGTAGTGGCCTTGTATAAGTAAATGGAGGGAGTAAATGAGATATTCTTCAAACAAACAGCTATCTTGAGACATAATTTGCCTGTTGAGACTTTGGGAGATCCTCTCCCACCAAAAGGTGATCCTACATTGTGTTTGAATTAAACAAATCGCCTGATAAACTTAAATATGCTTATCTTGATGAAAAGAAAATACATCATGTTATTATCAGTGACAACCTTTCTGAGCATGAAGAGAAGTGATTATTAAAAACTCTGAGGAAGCACCGTGCTGCTATAGGATATACTCTGGATGACCTTAAGGGCATTAGTCCCACTCTATGTCAGCACAAGAATCATATGGAGCCTAATGCTAAACTAGTTGTTGATCATAAACGATAATTAAATCCTTAAATGAAGGATGTGGTAAGAAATGACATATTAAAGCTTCGAGAAGCAGGTATAATCTATCCCATAGCTGATAGTAGATGGGTAAGTCATGTCCATTATGTTCCTAATAAAGGAGGAATCATCGTTGTTCCTAATGATAAAAATAAACTTATCCCACAAAGAATTGTAACTTGTTATAGGATGGTAATTGATTTTAGGAAATTAATTAAAGCTACTAGGAAAGATCATTACCGCTTTCCTTTTATTGATCAAATGCTAGAAATACTATCAAAGCATACACACTTTTGTTTCTTAGATGGATATTTTGGTTTTTCTAAAATACCTATGTCACAAGAAGATCAAGAGAAAACCACTTTTACTTGTCCATTTGGAACCTATGCTTATAGATGTATGCCTTTTGGTTTATGTAATGCACCTGCTACCTTTCAAAGATGTATGACTGCTATATTCTCGGACTTTTGCGAAAAGATTGTTGAGGCTTTCATGGATGATTTTTCTGTTTACGGACTTGTTTTGATGATTTCTGGAGCAACCTTGATCGAGTTTTGTAGAGATGTGAAGAAACTAAACTTGTTTTGAACTTGGAGAAGTGTTACTTTAAAGTGAATGAGGGTATAGTCCTTGGGCATAAAATTTCTGAAAGAGGTATTGAAGTTGATAAATCTAAAGTTGATGTAATTAAGAAAATGCCATGTCCTAAAGATATCAAACGTATAAGAAGTTTCCTTGGTGTCGTGGAATTATCACGTCAGATGTCCTAGTGTGAGGACTTAGTCGTGGAGCCATCTCGACTAGGTTAGCTTAGAGGGGTTAAACCGGACAAAGGACACGGGGAGTTTATACTGGTTCGGCCCCTTGCGGTGAAGCTAAAAGGCTACGATCCAGTTGTGGTGGAATTGATGGGGTCTCGATAACCAGGGAGCGAATCCGCTTTGCCTAGTTCTCGAGTTATTGTCTCTTGTCCCTTTATATACACGGGTTGACGCCCGGCGGTTTACAGAATCCCGAGGCCGGCTCATACATGTGTCCGGATCGGTTTCTACCTTTTCCTATCTTACAATGCAAATTACATATCTCATGGCGGTTTACGTCTATGGGACCTAATCCGCCCTTGGGCTCTGGGCTTTAAGTCTCTATAGTAAAGCTCCATACTCTTTATCTTCATGGGCTTCAATACAGATGATTCCTTGTGAGTATAACCCGGCCCCTCCTGGGCGGTTTATACTCAGTAGTTATATCCCCAACATTGGGCCACAGATTGATTTGAACTTGTCCATGTCAATCTTCAACTTAGAAAAATTCCATCTTGAACATCTTCGTGTTAACCTTGTAAACCGCCATGACATCATCTTCACATGAACTTTTAAACCGCCGTGACGTCATCTTCCGAGATGGTAATAAATCGCCATGACATCATCTACTTATTAAAACCTATAAATACTTCCCTTTTATTAATGAACCTCCGAAGACTGAGGCGACAGCTGTATCACATCCATTTTTTGGGTTCCTCGATTCCCGCGCCTATCACTTATCCCTTTGCCTTATAAATTGGACCAGGGGTCATTTTTTCTTTTTTCCCCTTTGTGCCACTTCCCCTTATCGTCTTCCTCTCATCGTCTCAGCACTTGAGTGCAGCCGCCGCCGTCGACTTTTGCCTTTGCTCCTATAATGGTCGCTGCATCAACCTGATTTGATCAGAAAAACGCGGCGCCTCTCCACTACTCCTTCAACCTCTGTAAGTCTTCTTTTCCTCTTCCCTAGATCTACTTCTAGGGTTTCAGTGTTCTTCGGTGTTTGTCGGCGTTCGTCAATGTTCTTCACTTGTACCTTCCTCAGAACTTGATAAGACTTGATATTCTCCCTGCGCGGACGTAGCTAAAGTCCGTTTTTCCTCATCATAGCATACCTTATTTAGTAGACAAATCCCATCTGGTTTTTAGCTGTTCCGCTGTCACCTTTTAGGGCTTTGGAATTTTTTCCTTTTTAGAACTGCGTTAGATCCAGAATTATAATGTCAACTTGCAGAGCCTGTTTGTGCTATACTTAACAATTTCTCAGATCTGTAACTTCCACACCATTGTAGGCGGTTTAACCTTTAGACATTGATAATACGCCAGGTACCATTAGCCCTCTCCTAAACCGCCAACTCGTCATTATCATCAATATTCGTTTTATCATGTACATATGTTTCGATATCTCCTTCCCCCGGCCTGATGCCGGTTTATGCATATATGTCATGAACCGTAAACCGTCTTTTGATCCTCTCTTCCAGCTTGTCATTGAAACGGCCAAGCAGTTCTATGCTGGCAATTGGGTCCTTTCCCGGGTTACTGAAGAGTAACTGACTGGGTACGTTTTAACTGGCGCTTTATCAAGCAAAGAAAACATCCACTGGAGGGTCCCTGGTCCCAAAAATCCTCCTGAGCCCCAAGATGGAGAAGTGATTCTATTTACTGAGGGTTTAGCCCTCCCGGATCAAAGTTCTTCCGTGACGTGCATGCTAGCTTCCAGATCCACCCTCAAGATATCGGACCAAACTCTGTGTCCAATATTTGCAATTTTCAAGAGTTTTGCGAGGTTTATCTGCAAGAAGCACCTACTGTTGAATTCTTCAGAGATTTCTTCTACTTAAACCATCATACCGAGTTTACGGACGGGCCTAATACTGAAATTGCCGGAGTAACGAGTTTACGGACGGGCCTAATACTGAAAAGGAAAGATGTCAATTTTCCTCACGCCAAACATCATAGCCACCCCAACGACTAGAATCAGACTTGGTTTTACTGCCGAAGCACAGCTCCTGATGATGAAAATCCTCTACCGGGTTACCGTGCCCACCGGCTTACCAGTGAACATCCATTTCACCAACGACTTACTGCAAAGGAACGATCCAAATACGCACCACAGATTTCGAAGCTCCGAGCCTTTATGGAGAACGGTTTAACTGGTATCGACCTTGTCCGCTGTTGGGTTTCTTGGAGTATCTTACCCTTAAGCCGTCGCACTGGTTTAATGTGTGAGTACACTGGGGATGTCAAAGACCCTCAGCGGCACACTGATATTCAGTTAACTGACGACGAGATTACTGAGGCTGTCAAAAAGATGTTGGATGAACCGATATCTGAGTGTAGCAAGACATGGCTTAGTCCCTTTTATGTCTCCAATAAACCGCCAGCTGTAAGAATTGCATCCTTCTTGTCTTAATCTGCCCTCTTTTAAATACTTCCTCACAACCTTTTGTTCATCTTTGCAGGTTAATGACCCATTTTGGAAAAGAAAGCCACAGGATAAACCGGCGAAACCGCAGGATAAGCCGGCGAAAACTCCTCGCCCTAAGACCAGAGTTACGAAGAAACCGGCAAAGAAGAAAACTGCCGAATCCCCTGTCCCGAATAATGATGAAGAGCTTGATGATCCGGATTCAGAGGTAGAACTTGATTCTCTTTGTTCTTTTTTCATACATCTTATTGACAATGATCGTTACCAGGACGATGCGGAGGCCAGTCATGTTGGTGATGTAGAGGTAATTACTCTTTCTTCCGACTCAAATCCTCTGTCTAGACCCAAAATCCGTCGAGAAGTCCGGAAAGTAAAATTTTCACACCTTCTCGCTTATTCGGATACACACTTTCTTTTGGAGACACAGCAGCATGAAGCTCGCCGCAGGACCCGGCATATTGGCCAAGTGGTTACCTCATCCAGTTTAGCAGACACCCCGGTCTGAAAACGCCGTCTAGAGGTCTCTTGTACTTCTGATATACCTTGTCCCAAGGCGGGTTATTTCCGATATCCTCTTAATCCGTCTCACTCAAATTACCAGGGAACCTCCCATTCATCTTCTGGCGATTCAGCAGGAACGAAACTACCGACTCTTATATTTTAACCTTTCCTCTGTTCTGATGCATACTTATTATCTTTCCAGGGCCAAAGCCAGAGCCAGGAAGAAAGCCAAGGTGAACCCACCAGCTGAAGAACCCAGTGAAGGAAATATGCCCTAGAGGCAATAATAAAGTTATTATTTATTTCCCTATATCATGATGAATGTTTATTATTCATGCTAGAATTGTATTAACCGGAAACATGATACATGTGTGAATACATACACAAACGAAGTGTCACTAGTATGCCTCTACTTGACTAGCTCGTTTATCAAAGATGGTTATGTTTCCTAGCCATGGACAAAAGAGTTGTCATTTGATTAACGGGATCACATCATTGGGAGAATGATGTGATTGACTTGACCCATTCCGTTAGCTTAGCACTTGATCGTTTAGTATGTTGCTATTGCTTTCTTCATGACTTATACATGTTCCTATGACTATGAGATTATGCAACTCCCATTTACCGGAGGAACACTTTGTGTGCTACCAAACGTCACAACGTAATCGGGTGATTATAAAGGAGCTCTCTGTGTCTCTCGAAGGTACATGTTGAGTTGGCATATTCGAGATTAGGATTTGTCACTCCGATTGTCGGAGAGGTATCTCTGGGCCCTCTCGGTAATGCACATCACTATAAGCCTTGCAAGCAATGTGACTAATGAGTTAGTTGCGGGATGATGCATTACATAACGAGTAAAGAGACTTGCCGGTAACGAGATTGAACTAGGTATTGAGATACCGACGATCAAATCTCGGGCAAGTAACATACCAATGACAAAGGGAACAACGTATGTTGTTATGCCATTTGACCGATAAAGATCTTCGTAGAATATGTAGGAGCCAATATGAGCATCCAGGTACCTCTATTGGTTATTGACCGGAAACATGTCTCTGTCATGTCTACATAGTTCTCGAACCCGTAGGGTCCGCACGCTTAAAGTTACACTACTAGAGAAAAGCTTACTAGTGGCGCTGGTTTTTTACATACCAGTAACGCGGGCACCCGTGCTACTGCTAGGGCGCTACAGCTATTATTTACCAGTAGTGTGTTTCTGAACAAGCGCTGCAGCTAAAATACTTATTAGTAGCGCTGATTCCTCCACCAGCGCTACTACTATCATCATGTAGTAGTAGCGCCCTATTTTCTCCCCACGCTACTACTAGGCAAATGGAAATAAAAAATAAAAAAAGCAGTCAGGTGCAATATTCATGGAAATCAAGACAAGTCCAGTGCAAATAAATTAAGTTCACAGAACCATCTCACAAACATTAACGACAGTACCACATTTAATATAACCACACAATCTCACAAACTCATATAGTAGTCAACAATGCATGGATAGATCATAGTTGATAAGTGGTAGTCATACTAGCATATATATGGTTCAACAACCACACACATGCATATGAAGTTCTAGATGATGTCGATGACGACCATCATCCTCAAGCCCGGGCGGTGGGTGTTCCTGATAGTAATGAGGATTGCTTGTCCAACATGAAGATTCTTGACGACGAGGAAGCTCTTCCACCCAACCGAGTTGAAGTGTGTGCGACTGTCCGTGTCCACGACACACAAGTGGTGACGGAGCCCCTTGCGGTAAGGCGTATTCCAACAGAGCCTTCTTCATCAGGCTTGATACCACAACTCTCAGATAGGCTCTTTGGCAATTTCTGAATAAGAAAAACATATTAATTAATAAGTAGCCTCACACATTCTACACGAAGCATATATATCATCGGACTCTACACTAAGCATATATATCATCGGACTCTACACTAAGTATATCTATCATCGGACTCTACACTAAGTATAACAATAAAGCATATAAGATTCACTAAGCATATAAGATTCACTAAGCATATAAGATTCACTAAGCATATAAGATTCACTAAGCATATATATGATCGGACTCTACACTAAGTATAACAATAAAGCATATAAGATTCACTAAGCATATATATGATCAGACTCTACACTAAGTATAACAATAAAGCATATAAGATTCACTAAGCATATATATCATCGGACTCTACACTAAGTATAAAAATAAAGCATATCATCAAATTACTCTAAAAACTACAGTAAATGCAACATACCATCATATGCCGATCAACCATGGTACTTGTCAGGCGGGTCACGAATGGCACCCCGACGAAGTCAGCACGTGGCGGAATGATGTCCCATAGGTTGCACACCTCCTCCTCGCTCAACTTCATTCTTTGAGCTATGATGGCATCACCGAGTGGGTCGTCATCATCCTCATCATCCTCATCATCTTCATCATCCTCATAATCTTTTGTTTTGTTGATATAAATCACGGCTAGCTTGGGTCTTTCAGCTCTGAAGGAGAAGCTGATCAACTCACCACCGGTGATACGCATGTTGTCGATGAAACGGACCCATCCATCTCCTCCCACCCGCGTCATCTTTCGTCCTTTCTCGATCTCCATAGTGTAGGGGCCCCCAGGAGCCTCAAAGGTCACAGAGTCTCCAGTCAGATTGTTGAATTCTGACCTCACATTGCATGGGACGATTTGTGTACTAAAAGCAAAATGGTATATACACGATGCATTAATGCGAATAACACTAAAAACAAAATAGTAGTTACTAGTTTCATATAATTTATTACCGCCGCATGAAGAAAACTAGACTCGAAGTAGATGCCAAACAGCATGCCAGTTGCAAGGCTGCTGGCGCACCTTGACTTGCACCGTCGACATCATGGTGGTGGTGGTGGCTCCATTTCCCTAAAGCAATATGATTAAAGGATTAACGATCCAAAAAGTAAACATAAAGTTTTCATAGCTAGAGTTCACATGGCAAGCAAAATAACAACTAAAAAGTAAACATAAAATTCAGTCCGACAATCATAAAGCAAGCAATCTAGTAAACTAATGTCCCCAACTCTTCAGATGAAGCGTCGCTATCAGCATGAAATTTGCACTAAACACAGGGTTAAACAATACTAGTAGCTCAATAATCTAGAGATGTAACAAACAAATATATGGCAAAACATAACAATACTTTAATCTCATCTCATCTTCGTTAATCACAACAAAGAACACTAAATAAACTACCCCCTTCTTATCAGTAATCCTAAATCTTGATGATTTCTCACAACAAAGCACACTAAATAAACATGAGCTTGTAGCTTTGTCTCTCACATGAACAACACCGAACCGAGCACTTGATACAACCCGAACCGAGCACTTACACTCCTATAGAAGCAATATCCATAACATGACATCAGAAAAGTCGACCTATAGAAGCAATACTAGTATGTGATGAACTACTACTCGGTCTCGGCCTCATGGCTTCACACAAAATCGACCGACACAAATGCAATATATAAATTACTGCCATGCTAGGAGTAGTTTATGGTAAGGATGAAAAAGAAAACATTAATAAGCAAAGACTTTGGCAGGTCAAGTCAAGAAAAATATTGGTACTCCTTCCTGCATTAGACGCGTCCAAATCCTATACTACTTTGGCAGGTCAAGTCAAGCAAAATATTGCTCTCTATTTCTCACTCTCACTCCACTGCTCCCTGCTCTGCTCTGCTCTGCTCTCCACTCAACTCCCCGGCAACTGCAAGCCCTGCTACTCCTCGTCTCCGCCTCGCCGGCAGGCAGCGCAGCGCAGCCCCCGCCGCCTCCTCCCCTGCCCGAACCGCCGTTACTGTGGTGCCCCTACGACGAACCGTAACCGAGAGATCGAGAGGAGCTACTGTGGCGCGCGCAGGGAGGAGGAGATCGAGAGGGGGACTTACGGGGCTGTAGCGTTGGAGGAGGCGAGAGGCGACCGCGCGTGGTGGCGGCGCACGACACCGTCGACGGGGGTGAGGCGGCTGAGGACGAACCCTAACCGCGGCGTCATCGTCGTCAGGTGGAGGGGATTGTGTGAGACGAGGGGGGTGCGGGGGCGCTCGCGGGCCGGTTTTCCTTAGCTATAGTAGTAGCGCTGGTTGGAGCACCACGCTACTGCTAAGCCCACCAGCTATAGTGCCCTTTCAGAACAAACGCTACAGCTAAGTGGGCTACAGATGCTGCCCTACGGCCCATGTAACAGTAGCGCGGCCCAAACAAACAAACGCTACTGCTATATGTTAGTAGTAGCGTGTTTTATACACAGCGCTACTGGTAATTACTAGTAGCGTGGGGTAAAAAAACTCGCTACTGGTAAACTTCTATCTATAAGCATTTTCCTAGTAGTGTTAGATGACGGTTATATTATGAGTTTATGTGTTTTGATGTACCGAAGATAGTTCGGAGTCCCGGATGTGATCACGGACATGACGAGGAGTCTCGAAATGGTCGAGACATGAAGATTGATATATTTGACGACTATATTCGGACACCGGAATAGTTCCGGGGGTTATTGGATGTATACTGGAGAACCGGGGGGTTACCGGAACCCCCGGGGGGGTTAATGGGCCTCATGGGCCCTAAGTGGAGAAGAGGAGGGGCGGCCAGGGCTGGCGCCGCGCCACTCCCCCTCTAGTCCGAATAGGACAAGGAGAGGGGGGCGGCGCCCCCCCCCCCCTTCCTTCCTCTCCTCTCTCCCTTCCTTCCCCTCTCCTACTTGGAATAGGGAAGGGGGGGCCAAACCTACTTGGAGTAGGATTGCCCCCCCTTAGGCGCGCGTCTCCCCTTGGCCGGCCCGCTCCTCCTCCCTCCCTTTATATACGGAGGAGGGGGCACCCCAAAGACACAATAATTTATCATTGATCTCTTAGCCGTGTGCGGTGCCCCCCTCCACCAAAATCCACCTCGATAATATCGTAGTGGTGCTTAGGTGAAGCCCTGCGTGGGTAGAATACCATCGTCGTCACCACACCGTCGTGCTGACGGAACTCTCCCTCGACACTCGGCTGGATCGGAGTTCGAGGGACGTCATCGAGCCGGCAAGAACTCGGAGGTGTCGTGCTTTCGGTGCTTGATCGGTCGGGCCGTGAAGACGTACGACTACATCAACCGCGTTGTGCTAACGCTTCCGCTTTCGGTCTACGATGGTACGTGGACACACTCTCCCCTCTCGTTGCTATGCATCACCATGATCTTGCATGTGCGTAGGAAATTTTTTGAAGTTACTACATTTCCCAACAGTGGCATCTGAGCCTAGGTTTTATGCGTTGATGTTATATGCATGAGTAGAACACAAGTGGGTTGTGGGCGATACAAGTCATACTGCTTACCAGCATGTCACACTTTGGTTCGGCGGTATTGTTGGATGAAGCGGCCCAAACCGACATTACGCGTACGCTTACGCGAGACTGTTTCTACCGACGTGATTTGCACACAGGTGGCTGGCGGGTGTCAGTTTCTCCAACTTTAGTTGAACCGAGTGTGGATACGCCCGGTCCTTGATAAGGTTAAAACAACACTAACTTGACGAACTATCGTTGTGGTTTTGATGCGTAGGTAAGAACGGTTCTTGCTCAACCCATAGCAGCCACGTAAAACTTGTAACAATAAAGTATAGGACGTCTAACTTGTTTTTGCAGGGCATGTTGTGATGTGATATGGTCAAGACGTGATGCTATATTTTATTGATGAGATGATCATGTTTTGTAACCGAGTTATCGGCAACTGGCAGGAGCCATATGGTTGTCGCTCTATTGTATGCAATGCAATCGCCCTGTAATTGCTTTACTTTATCACTAAGCGGTAGCGATAGTCGTAGAAGCAATAGGTGGTGAAACGACAATGATGCTACGATGGAGATCAAGGTGTCGTGCCGGTGACGATGGTGATCATGACGGTGCTTCAAATATGGAGATCACAAGCACAAGATGATGATGGCCATATCATATCACTTATATTGATTGCATGTGATGTTTATCCTTTATGCATCTTATTTTGCTTTGATTGACGGTAGCATTATAAGATGATCTCTCACTAAATTTCAAGGTATAAGTGTTCTCCCTGAGTATGCACCGTTGTGAATGTTCTTCGTGCTGAGACACCACGTGATGATCGGGTGTGATAGGCTCTACGTTCAAATACAACGGGTGCAAAACAGTTGCACACACAGAATACACAGGTTAAAGTTGACGAGCCTAGCATATACAGATATGGCCTCGGAACACCGAGACCGAAAGGTCGAGCTTGAATCATATTGTAGATATGATCAACATAGTGATGTTCACCATTGAAAACTACTCCATCTCACGTGATGATCGGACATGGTTTAGTTGATTTGGATCACGTGATCGCTTAGATGATTAGATGGATGTCTATCTAAGTGGGAGTTCTTAAGTAATATGATTAATTGAACTTCAATTTATCATGAACTTAGTACCTGATAGTATTTTGCTTGTCTATGTTTGTTGTAGATAGATGGCTCGTGTTGTTGTTCCTTTGAATTTTAATGTGTTCCTTGAGAAAGCTAAGTTGAAAGATGATGGTAGAAATTACACGGACTGGGTCCGTAACTTGAGGATTATCCTCATTGCTGCACAGAAGAATTACGTCCTGGAAGCACCGCTGGGTGCCAGCCCTGCTGTAGATGCAACTACAGACGTTGTGAATGTTTGGCAGAGCAAAGCTGATGACTACTCGATAGTTCAGTGTGCCATGCTTTACGGCTTAGAACCGGGACTTCAACGACGTTTTAAACGTTATGGAGCATATGAGATGTTCCAGGAGTTGAAGTTAATATTTCAAGCAAATACCCAGACTGAGAGATATGAAGTCTCCAATAAGTTCTACAGCTGCAAGATGGAGGAGAATAGTTCTGTCAGTGAGCATATACTCAGAATGTCTGGGTATAACAATCACTTGATTCAACTGGGAGTTAATCTTCCTGATGATAGTGCCATTGACAGAATTTTTCAATCACTGCCACCAAGCTACAAGAGCTTTGTGATGAACTATAATATGTAAGGGATGAACAAGACTATTCCCGAGATCTTCGCAATGCTAAAAGCTACGGAGGTAGAAATCAAAAAGGAGCATCAAGTGTTGATAGTCAGCAAGACCACCAGTTTCAAGAAAAAGGGTAAAGGGAAGAAGAAGGGGAAATTCAAGAAGAACGACAAACAAGTTGCTGCTCAAGAGAAGAAACCCAAGTCTAGACCTAAGCCTGAGACTGAGTGCTTCTAGTGCAAGCAGACTGGTCACTGGAAGCGGAACTACCCCAAGTATTTGGCGGATAAGAAGGATGGCAAGGTGAACAAAGGTATACGTGATATACATGTTATTGATGTGTACCTTACTAATGCTCGCAGTAGCACCTGGGTATTTAATACTGGTTCTGTTGCTAATATTTGCAACTCGAAACAGGGACTACGCATTAAGCAAAGACTGGCTAAGGACGAGGTGACGATGCGCGTGGGAAATGGTTCCAAAGTCGATGTGATCGCAGTCGGCACGCTACCTCTACATCTACCTTCGGGATTAGTTTTAGACATGAATAATTGTTATTTGGTGCCAGCGTTAAGCATGAACATTATATCTGGATCTTGTTTGATGCGAGACGGTTATTCATTTAAATCAGAGAATAATAGTTGTTCTATTTATATGAGTAATATCTTTTATGGTCATGCACCCTTGAAGAGTGGTCTATTTTATTTAAACTTCGATAGTAGTGATACACATATTCATAATGTTGAAACCAAAAGATGCAGAGTTGATAATGATAGTGCAACTTATTTGTGGCACTGCCGTTTAGGTCATATTGGTGTAAAGCGCATGAAGAAACTCCATACTGATGGACTTCTGGCATCACTTGAATATGAATCACTTGGTACTTGCGAACCATGCCTCATGGGCAAGATGACTAAAACGCCGTTCTCCGGAACTATGGAGCGAGCAATAGATTTGTTAGAAATCATACATACTGATGTATGCGGTCCAATGAACATTGAAGCTCGCAGCGGGTATCATTATTTTCTCACCTTCACAGATGATTTGAGCAGATATGGCTATATCTACTTAATGAAACATAAGTCTGAAACATGTGAAAAATTCAAAGAATTTAAGAGTGAAGTGGAAAATCATCGTAATAAGAAAATAAAGTTTCTACGATCTGATCGTGGAGGAGAATATTTGAGTTACGAGTTTGGCTTACATTGGAAACAATGTGGAATAGTTTCACAACTCACGCCACCCGGAACACCACAACGTAATGGTGTGTCCGAACGTCGTAATCGTACTTTACTAGATATGGTGCGATCTATGATGTCTCTTACTGATTTACCGCTATCATTTTGGGGTTATGCTTTACATACAGCCGCATTCACGTTAAATAGGGCACCATCAAAATCCGTTGAGACGACGCCTTATGAATTGTGGTTTGGCAAGAAACCAAAGTTGTCGTTTCTTAAAGTTTGGGGCTGCGATGCTTAGGTGAAAAAACTTCAACCTGATAAGCTCGAACCTAAATCGGAGAAATGTGTCTTCATAGGATACTCAAAGGAGACTATTGGGTACACCTTCTATCAAAGATCTGGAGGCAAGACTTTTGTTGCTAAATTTGGATCCTTTCTAGAGAAGGAGTTTCTCTCGAAAGAAGTGAGTGGGAGGAAAGTAGAACTTGATGAGGTAACTGTACCTGCTCCCTTATTGGAAAGTAGTTCATCACAGAAACCGGTTCCTGTGATAACTACACCAATTAGTGAGGAAGCTAATGATATTGATCATGAAACTTCAGATCAAGTTACTACCGAACCTCGTAGGTCAACCAGAGTAAGATCCGCACCAGATTGGGACGGTAATCCTGTTCTAGAAGTCATGTTACTTGACCATGACGAACCTACGAACTATGAGGAAGTGATGATGAGCCCAGATTCCGCAAAATGGCTTGAGGCCATGAAATCTGAGATGGGATCCATGTTTGAGAACAAAGTGTGGACTTTGGTTGACTTGCCCGATTATCGGTAGGCCATTGAGAATAAATGGATCTTCAAGAAGAAGACTGACGCTGATGGTGATGTTACTGTCTACAAAGCTCGACTTGTTGCGAAAGGTTTTCGACAAGTTCAAGGGGTTGACTACGATGAGACTTTCTCACCCATAGCGATGCTTAAGTCTGTCCGAATCATGTTAGCAATTGCCGCATTTTATGATTATGAAATTTGGCAAATGGATGTCAAAACTGCATTCCTGAATGGATTTCTGGAAGAAGATTGTATATGATGCAACCAGAAGGTTTTGTCGATCCAAAGGATGCTAACAAAGTGTGCAAGCTCCAGCGATCCATTTATGGACTGGTGCAAGTCTCTCGGAGTTGGAATAAACGCTTTGATAGTGTGATCAAAGCATATGGTTTTATACAGACTTTTGGAGAAGCCTATATTTACAAGAAAGTGAGTGGGAGCTCTGTAGCATTTCTAATATTATATGTGGACGACATATATTAATTGGAAATGATATAGAATTTCTGGATAGCATAAAAGGATACTTGAATAAATTTCAATGAAAGACCTCAGTGAAGCTGCTTATATATTGGGCGTCAAGATCTATAGAGATAGATCAAGACGCTTAATTGGACTTTCACAAAGTACATACCTTGAAGTTTTGAAAAAGTTCAAAATGGATCAAGCAAAGAAAGGGTTCTTGCCTGTAATACAAGGTGTGAAATTGAGTCAGACTCAATGCCGGACCACTGCATAAGATAGAGAGAAAATGAAAGAAGTTCCCTATGCTTCAGCCATAGGCTCTATCATGTATGCAATGCTGTGTACCAGACCTGATGTGTGCCTTGCTATTAGTTTGGCATGGAGGTACCAAAGTAATCCAGGAGTGGATCACTGGACAGCGGTCAAGAACATCCTGAAATACCTGGAAAGGACTAAGGATATGTTTCTCGTTTATGGAGGTGACAAAGAGCTAGTCGTTAATGGTTACGTCGATGCAAGCTTTGACACTAATCCGAAGGATTCTCAATCGCAAACCAGATACATGTTTATATTGAACGGTGGAGCTGTCAGTTGGTGCAGTTCTAAACAAAGCGTCGTGGCGGGATCTACATGTGAAGCGGAGTACATAGCTGCTTCGGAAGCAGCAATTGAAGGAGTCATACCTAGTGCATCGGGTCCAATGAAAATCTTCTATGACAATACTGGTGCAATTGCCTTGGCAAAGGAATCCAGATATCACAAGAAGACCAAGCACATCAAGAGACGCTTCAATTCCATCCGGGACCAAGTCCAGGTGGGAGACATAGAGATTTGCAAGATACATATGGATCTGAATATTGCAGACCCGTTGACTAAGCCTCTTCCACGAGCAAAACATGATCAGCACCAAGGCTCCATGGGTGTTAGAATCATTACTTTGTAATCTAGATTATATACTCTAGTGCAAGTGGGAGACTGAAGGAAATATGCCCTAGAGGCAATAATAAAGTTATTATTTATTTCCTTATATCATGATGAATGTTTATTATTCATGCTAGAATTGTATTAACCGGAAACATGATACATGTGTGAATACATAGACAAACTAAGTGTCACTAGTATGCCTCTACTTGACTAGCTCGTTTATCAAAGATGGTTATATTTCCTAGCCATGGACAAAAGATTTGTCATTTGATTAACGGGATCACATCATTGGGAGAATGATGTGATTGACTTGACCCATTCCGTTATCTTAGCACTTGATCATTTAGTATGTTGCTATTGCTTTCTTCATGACTTATACATGTTCCTATGACTATGAGATTATGCAACTCCCGTTTACCGGAGGAACACTTTGTGTGCTACCAAACGTCACAACGTAACTTGGGTGATTATAAATGAGCTCTACAGTGTCTCCGAAGGTACATGTTGAGTTGGCATATTTCGAGATTAGGATTTGTCACTCCGATTGTCGGAGAGGTATCTCTGGGCCCTCTCGGTAAGGCACATCACTATAAGCCTTGCAAGCAATGTGACTAATGAGTTAGTTGCGGGATGATGCATTACATAACGAGTAAAGAGACTTGCCGGTAACGAGATTGAACTAGGTATTGAGATACCAACGATCAAATCTCGGGCAAGTAACATACTGATGATAAAGGGAACAACGTATGTTGTTATGCCGTTTGACCGATAAAGATCTTTGTAGAATATGTAGGAGCCAATATGAGCATCCAGGTTTCGCTATTGGTTATTGACCGGAAACATGTCTCGGTCATGTCTACATAGTTCTCAAACCCGTAGGGTCCGCACGCTTAAAGTTAGATGACGATTATATTATGAGTTTATGTGTTTTGATGTACCAAAGATAGTTCGGAGTCCCGGATGCGATCACGGACATGACGAGGAGTCTCGAAATGGTCGAGACAAGAAGATTGATATATTGGATGACTATATTCGGACACCGGTATAGTTTCGGGGGTTATCGGATGTATACCGGAGAACCGAGGGGTTACTGGAACCCCCTGGGGGGTTAATGGGCCTCATGGGCCCTATGTGGAGAAGAGGAGGGGCGGCCAGGGCTGGCCGCGCCCCCTCCCCCTAGTCCGAATAGGACAAGGAGAGGGGGGCGGCGCCCCCCTTCCTTCCTCTCCTCTCTCCCTTCCTTCCCCTCTCCTACTTGGAATAGGAAAGGGGGGCCAAACCTACTTGGAGTAGGATTGCCCCCCCTTGGGCGCGCGTCTCCCCTTGGCCGGCCCCCTCCTCCTCCCTCCCTTTATATACGGATGATTGTTGGAAATATGCCCTAGAGGCAATACTAAAAGGATTATTATTATATTTCCTTGTTCATGATAATTGTCTTTTATTCATGCTATAATTGTATTATCCGGAAATCGTAATACATGTGTTAATACATAGACCACAATATGTCCCTAGTGAGCCTCTAGTTGACTAGCTCGTTGATCAATGGATAGTCATGGTTTCTTGACTATGGACATTGGATGTCATTGATAACGGGATCACACCATTAGGAGAATGATGTGATGGACAAGACCCAATCCTAAGCATAGCACTAGATCGTGTAGTTCGTTTTGCTAGAGCTTTTCTAATGTCAAGTATCTCTTCCTTAGACCATGAGATCGTGTAACTCCCAGATACCGTAGAAGTGTTTTGGGTGTACCAAACGTCACAACATAACTGGGTGACTATAAAGGTGCACTACAGGTATCTCCGAAAGTGTATGTTGGGTTGACACGGATCGAGACTGGGATTTGTCACTCCGTGTTACGGAGAGGTATCACTGGGCCCACTCGGTAGTGCATCATCCTAATGAGCTCAAAGTG
This sequence comes from Aegilops longissima, assembly GCA_021605205.1. NCBI lineage: Eukaryota > Viridiplantae > Streptophyta > Magnoliopsida > Poales > Poaceae > Aegilops > Aegilops longissima. Next base: position 18,276 of record JAHIAM010006548.1, on the reverse strand, counting down.
ACCAAGTGTCTAGTCACGGGATCATGCATTATAGTGCAGTAAAGTGACTTGCGTAACGAGATTGAGCGAGGTATTGGGATACCGACGATCAAATCTCGGGCAAGTAACATACCGTCGACAAAGGGAATAGTATCACGGGTTGCTTGAATCCTCGACATCGTGGTTCATCCGATGAAATCATCGAGGAGTATGTAGGAGCCAACATGGGTATCCAGATCCCGCTGTTGGTTATTGACGGAGAGCCGTCTCGGTCATGTCGCATGTCTCCGAACCCGTAGGGTCTACACACTTAAGGTTCGGTGGCGCTAGGGTTATTAGGAAGACTTGTATGTGATTACGAATGTTGTTGAGTCCGGATGAGATCCCGGACGTCACGAGGAGTTCGGAATGGTCGGAGGTAAAGATTTATATATGGGAAGTTGTCAAGCGGACACCGGAAAGTTTCGAGGTCGTATCGGTATTGTACAGGGCCACGGAAAGGTTCGAGGTCCACCGAGGGGCCACCCTCTCGGAGGGCCTCATGGGCCTGAGGCGGGAACCAGCCTGGAGGCTGGCGCACCCCTTGGGCCCATGCGCCTAGGGTTGGGGGAACCCTAGTGGGGCGCCCCTTTTTGGGGGCAAGCCCCCTCCTGGCCGCCGCCCCCCTCTAGATCTCATCTAGAGGGGCCGCCCCTGCCCCTTCCCTATAAATAGAGGGGTGAGGGAGGGCTGAAAACACTTCAAGGCGCAGCCCTCCCTCCCAACACCTCTCCTCCTCCGCGTGTGCTTGGCGAAGCCCTGGAGAATCATCACTCCATCACCACCACGCCTGTCGTGCTGCTGTTGGAGCCTTCTTCCTCAACCTCTCCTTCCCCTTGCTGGATCAAGAAGGAGGAGGCGTCGTCCGTTCCGTCGTGTGTTGAGCGAGGAGGTGTTGTTAGCTTCGGCACTTGGTCATCGGTGATTTGAATCACGGCGAGTACGACTCCATCATCCCCGTTCCCTTGAACGCTTCCGCACGCAATCTAGAAGTGGTATGTAGATGCAATCTCGCTCCCATGACTCATTGCTTAGATGAACTCATAGATGGATCTTGGTGAAACCGTAGGAAAATTTTAATTTTCTGCAACGTTCCCCAACATTGGCATCATGAGCTAGGTCTATGCGTAGTTCTCTATTGCACGAGTAGAACACAATTTTGTTGTGGGCGTAGATCTTGTCAACTTGCTTGCCGCTACTAGTCTTTTCTTGCTTCAGCGGTATTGTGGGATGAAGCGGCCCGGACCAACCTTACACGTACGCTTACGTGAGACCGGTTCCACCGACTGACATGCACTAGTTGCATAAGGTGGCTGGCGGGTGTCTGTCTCTCCCACTTTAGTTGGAGCGGGTTCGACGAAAAGGGTCCTTATGAAGCGTAAATAGAAGTTGACAAATCACGTTGTGGCTTTCACGTAGGTAAGAAAACGTTCGTGCTAGAACCCTATTGCAGCCACGTAAAACTTGCAACTACAATTAGAGGACGTCTAACTTGTTTTTGCAGCAAGTGCTTTGTGATATGATATGGCCAAAGTTGTGATGAATGATGAATGAAATATATGTGATGTATGAGATCATGTTCATGTAATAGGAATCACGAATTGCATGTCGATGAGTATGACAACCGGCAGGAGCCATAGGAGTTGTCATTATTTTTTATGACCTGCGTGTCAATGGAAACGCCATGTAAATTACTTTACTTTATTGCTAAACGTGTTAGCCATAGTAGTAGAAGTAATAGTTGGCGAGCAACTTCATGGAGACACGATGATGGAGATCATGATGATGGAGATCATGGTGTCATGCCGGTGACAAGATGATCATGGAGCCCCAAGATGGAGATCAAATGAGCTATATGATATTGGCCATATCATGTCACTATTATTATTTGATTGCATGTGATGTTTATAATGTTTGCATCTTGTTTACTTAGAACGACGGTAGTAAATAAGATGATCCCTCATAATAAATTTCAAGAAATTGTTCCCCCTAACTGTGCACCGTTGCTAAAGTTCGTCGTTTCGAAGCACCACGTGATGATCGGGTGTGATAGATCCTTACGTTCACATACAATGGGTGTAAGACAGATTTACACATGCAGAACACTTAGGGTTAGTGTAACGCCCCGAACACACCCGCCGGTGGTCGTTACTCCTGGCGGGATCTAGACTGGCCCCACAGATCAATACTAGTCTTTTCTGCGACTTTGTCCTCACTCGTGCGCACCGGGAGCAACTTCGATCGGTCACCCATCGACACTACTCCAAGCTGAGCACGCTTAACTTTGGAGTTACGTCCGAATGGGCTCCGGAAAAGAAGGAATTCCTTATTGATATGAGTAGTCTATCATCCCTAATAAGCCAGGCTGTCACATACACCCCCACTCGGAGGAACCGACGTCCTCGTCGGCCACAGAATGTTCCCTCTTGGCACAAACGTCGTGCTTCTTCATCCGGTACATGTGCCATGTCGGGTGCCACGACGGGTCACAAACGTCATGAACAACATGACCACGCACCTGTCCGCAACCATCCGTAACCGCGAGGGTCGGCTCGATACCAACTTATAACACCCCGAACACACCCGCCGGTGGTCGTTACTCCTGGCGGGATCTAGACTGGCCCCACAGATCAATACTAGTCTTTTCTGCGACTTTGTCCTCACTGCGTGCGCACCGGAGCAACTTCGGCGGTCACCCATCGACACTACTCCAAGCTGAGCACGCTTAACTTTGGAGTTCTGTCCGAATGGGCTCCCGGAAAAGAAGGAATTCCTTATTGATATGAGTAGTCTATCATCCCTAATAAGCCAGGCTATCACAGTTAACTTGACGAGCCTAGCATGTACAGACATGGCCTCGGAACACAAGAGACCGAAAGGTCGAACATGAGTCGTATGGAAGATACGATCAACATGGAGATGTTCACCGATGATGACTAGTCCGTCTCACGTGATGATCGGACACGACCTAGTCGACTCGGATCGTGTAACACTTAGATGACTAGAGGGATGTCAAATCTGAGTGGGAGTTCATTAAATAATTTGATTAGATGAACTTAATTATCATGAACATTAGTCTAAAATCTTTGCAAAATGTCTTGTAGATCAAATGGCCAGCGCTCATGTCACCATGAACTTCAACGCGTTCCTAGAAAACCAAGCTGAAAGACGATGGCAGCAACTATTGGACTGGGTCCGAACACGAGATCATCCTCATAGCAGCCAAGGAACAATATGTCCTAGAAGCACCGATAGGTGATGCACCCATCGAAGAACCAAGACATTATGAATGCTTGGCAGTCTCGTCTTGATGATTACTCCCTCGTTCAAGGCGGCATGCTTTACAGCTTAGAACCGGGGCTCCAAAAGCGTTTTGAGCAACACGGAGCATATGAGATGTTCGAGGAGCTGAAAATGGTTTTCCAAGCTCATGCCCGGGTCGAGAGATATGAAGTCTTCGACAAGTTCTATAGTGGTAAGATGGAGGAAAACAGTTCTGTCAGTGAGCACATACTCAAAAAGTCTGGGTTGCACAACCGCCTGTCCCAGTGGACATTAACCTCCAGACGAGGCGGTCATTGACAGAATCCTTGATCGCTCCCACCAAGCTACAAGAGCTTTGTGATGAACTACAATATGCAGGGGATGGTGAAGACCATTCCGAAGTATTCGATGCTGAAGTCAACAGAGGTTGAAATCAAGAAAGAACATCAAGTGTTGATGGTCAATAAAACCACTAAGTTCAAAAAGGGCAAGGGTAAGAAGAACTTCAAGAAGGACGGCAAGGATGTTGCCGCGCCCGCTAAGCAAGTTGCGGGAAGAAGTCAAAGAATGGACCCAAACCTGAGACAGAGTGCTTTTATTGCAAAGGAAGGGCCCCTTTGAAGCGGAACTGCCCCAAATACTTAGCGGACAAGAAGGCCGGCAACACTAAAGGTATATTTGATATACATGTAATTGATGTGTACCTTACCAGTACTCGTAGTAACTCCTGGGTATTTGATACCGGTGCCGTTGCTCATATTTGTAACTCACAGCAGGAGCTGCGGAATAAGCGGAGGCTGGCGAAGGGCGAGGTAACGATCTTGGCGTCGGGAATGGTTCCAAGGTTGATGTGATCGCCGTCGGCACGCTACCTCTACATTTACCTACGGGATTAGTTTTAAACCTCAATAATTGTTATTTAGTGCCAAGTTTGAGCATGAACATTGTATCAGGATCTCGTTTAATGCGAGATGGCTACTCATTTAAATCCGAGAATAATGGTTGTTCTATTTATATGAGAGATATGTTTTATGGTCATGCTCCGATGGTCAATGGTTTATTCTTAATGAATCTCGAGCGTAATATTACACATATTCATAGTGTGAATACCAAAAGATGTAAAGTTGATAACGATAGTCCCACATACTTGTGGCACTGCCGCCTTGGTCACATTGTTGTCAAGCACATGAAGAAGCTCCATTCGATGGACTTTTAGAGTCTCGATTATGAATCATTTGACACATGCGAACCATGCCTTATGGGCAAAATGACCAAGACTCCGTTCTCGAAACAATGGGCGAGCAACCAACTTATTGGAAATCATACATACCGATGTATGCGGTCCAATGGCGTCGAGGCTCATGGAGGATATCGTTATGTTCTCACTCTCACCGATGACTTGAGTAGATATGGGTATGTCTACTTGATGAAACACAAGTCTGAGACCTTTGAAAAGTTCAAGGAATTTCAGAATGAGGTTGAGAATCAACGTGACCGAAAATAAAGTTCTTCGATCAGATCGTGGAGGAGAATATTGAAGTCACGAATTTGGTACACACTTAAGGAAATGTGGAATCGTTTCACAACTCACGCCGCTGGAACACCTCAACGTAACGGTGTGTCCGAGCGTTAATGTCGCACTCTATTGGATATGGTGCGATCTATGATGTCTCTTACCGATTTACCGCTATCATTTTGGGGATACGCACTAGAGACAACTACATTCACTTTAAATAGGGCACCGTATAAATCCGTTGAGACGACACCGTATGAATTATGGTTTGGAAAGAAACCTAAGCTGTCGTTTCTAAAAGTTTGGGGATGCGATTCTTATGTCAAGAAGCTTCAACCTGAAAAGCTCGAACCCAAGTCGGAAAAATGCGTCTTCATAGGATACCCTAAGGAAACCATTGGGTATACCTTCTACCTTAGATCCGAAGGCAAGATCTTTGTTGCCAAGAATGGATCCTTTCTGGAAAAAGAGTTTCTCTCGAAAGGAGTAAGTGGGAGGAAAGTAGAACTCGATGAAGTACTACCTCTTGAACCGAAAGTAGTGCAGCTCAGGAAAATGTTCTGTGGTGCCTACACCTCTTGGAGAGGAAATTAATGATGATGATCAAGGTACTTGGATCAAGTTGCTACTGAACCGTGGGTCCACAAGGACACGTTCCACACCAGTGGTATGGCAACCCTGTCACCGAAATCATGTTGAACAACGGTGAACCTTGAACTATGAAGAAGCGATGGCGGGCCGGATTCCAACAAATGGCTTGAAGCCATGCAATCTGAGATAGGATCCATGTATGAAAACAAAGTATGGACTTTGACAGACTTGCCCGATGATCGGCGAGCGATAGAAAACAAATGGATCTTTAAGAAGAAGACGGATGCGGATGGTAATGTCACCATCTATTAAGCTCGACTTGTCGCTAAGGGTTATCGACAAGTTCAAGGGATTGACTACAATGAGACTTTCTCTCCCGTAGTGAAGCTTAAGTCCGTCTGAATCATGTTAGCAATTGCCGCATACTATGATTATGAGATATGGCAGATGGACGTCAAAACAGCGTTCCTTAACGGTTATCTTAAGGAAGAGTTGTATATGATGCAGCCGGAAGGTTTTGTCGATCCTAAGAATGCTAACAAAGTATGCAAGCTCCAGCGATCCTTTTATGGGCTGGTGCAAGCATATCGGAGTTGGAACATTCGCTTTGATGAGATGATCAAAGCGTTTGGTTTTATGCAGACTTATGGAGAAGCCTGCGTTTACAAGAAAGTGAGTGGGAGCTCTGTAGCATTTCTCATATTATATGTAGATGACATACTTTTGATGGGAAATGATATAGAACTCTTGGACAGCATTAAGGCCTACTTGAATAAAAGTTTTTCAATGAAGGACCTTGGAGAAGCTGCTTATATATTAGGCATCAAGATCTATAGAGATAGATCGAGGGCGCCTCATAGGTCTTTCACAAAGCACATACCTTGATAAGATTTTGAAGAAGTTCAAAATGGATCAGTCAAGAAAGGGTTCTTGCCTGTCTGCAAGGTGTGAGATTGAGCTCGGCTCAATGCCCCACCACGGCAAAAGATAAAGAAGAGATGAGTGTCATCCCCTATGCATCATCCATAGGTTCTATTATGTATGCCATGTTGTGTACCAGACCTGATGTAAACCTTGCCGTAAGTTTGGTAGGAAGGTACCAAAGTAATCCCGCAAGGAACACTTTGGACAGCGGTCAAAAATATCCTGAAGTACCGAAAAGGACAAAGGACATGTTTCTCGTTTATGGAGGTGACGAAGAGCTCGTCGTAAAGGGTTACGTCGGCGCTAGCTTTGACACAGATCTGGATGACTCTAAGTCACAAACCGGATCGTGTATATGTTGAATGGTGGAGCGATGGCTGGTGCAGCTGCAAGCAAAGCGTCGTGTGGGATCTACATGTGAAGAGGAGTACATGGCAGCCTCGGAGGCAGTGCATGAAGCAATTTGGGTGAAGGAGTTCATCACCGACCTAGGAGTCATACCCAATGCGTCGGGGCCGATCAAACTCTTCTGTGACAACACTGGAGCTATTGCACTTGCCAAGGAGCCCAGGTTTCACAAGAAGACCAGGCACATCAAGCGTCGCTTCAACTCCATTCGTGAAAATGTTCAAGATGGAGACATAGAAATTTGCAAAGTGCATACGGATCTGAATGTCGCAGATCCGTTGACTAAACCTCTTCCGCGGGCAAAACATGATCAACACCAGAACTCTATGGGTGTACAATTCATCACAATGTAACTAGATTATTGACTCTAGTGCAAGTGGGAGACTGTTGGAAATATGCCCTAGAGGCAATAATAAAAGGATTATTATTATATTTCCTTGTTCATGATAATTGTCTTTTATTCATGCTATAATTGTATTATCCGGAAATCGTAATACACGTGTGAATACATAGACCACAATATGTCCCTAGTGAGCCTCTAGTTGACTAGCTCGTTGATCAATGGATAGTCATGGTTTCCTGACTATGGACATTGGATGTCATTGATAACGGGATCACACCATTAGGAGAATGATGTGATGGACAAGACCCAATCCTAAGTATAGAACAAGATCGTGTAGTTCGTTTTGCTAGAGCTTTTCCAATGTCAAGTATCTCTTCCTTAGACCATGAGATCGTGTAACTCCCGGATACCGTAGAAGTGCTTTGGGTGTACCAAACGTCCTGGCGTAATCGGGTGACTATAAAGGTGCACTACAGTATCTCCGGAAGTGTCTGGGGTTGACACGGATCGAGTCAGGATTTGTCACTCCGTGTTACGGAGAGGTATCACTGGGCCCACTCGGTAGTGCATCATCATAATGAGCTCAAAGTGACCAAGTGTCTGGTCACGGGATCATGCATTACAATCTGAGTAAAGTGACTTGCCGTAACGAGATTGAGCGAGGTATTGGGATACCGACGATCGAATCTCGGGCAAGTAACATACCGTCGACAAAGGGAATAGTATACGGGTTGCTTGAATCCTCGACATCGTGGTTCATCCGATGAAATCATTGAGGAGTATGTAGGAGCCAACATGGGTATCCTGATCCCGCTGTTGGTTATTGACCGGAGAGCCGTCTCGGTCATGTCGCATGTCTCCGAACCCGTAGGGTCTACACATTAAGGTTCGGTGGCGCTAGGGTTATTAGGAAGACTTGTATGTGATTACCGAATGTTGTTGGTCCGGATGAGATCCCGGATGTCACGAGGAGTTCGGAATGGTCCGGAGGTAAAGATTTATATATGGGAAGTTGTCAAGCGGACCTTTGGAAAGTTTGGGGTCATATCGGTATTGTACCGGGCCACGGAAAGGTTCCGGGGTCCACCGGAGGGGCCACCCCTCTCGGAGGGCCTCATGGGCCACAAGGGCGGGAACCAGCCTGGAGGCTGGGGCGCCCCTTGGGCCCATGCGCCTAGGGTTGGGGGAACCCTAGTGGGGCGCCCCTTTGCTTGGGGGCAAGCCCCTCCTGGCCGCCTCCCCTCTAGATCTCATCTAGAGGGGCCGCCCCTGCCCCTTCCCCTATAAATAGAGGGGTGAGGGAGGGCTGAAAACACTTCAAGGCGCAGCCCTCCCTCCCAACACCTCTCCTCCTCCGCGTGTGCTTGGCGAAGCCCTGCCGGAGAACTGTCACTCCATCACCACCACGCCGTCGTGCTGCTGTTGGAGCCTTCTTCCTCAACCTCTCCTTCCCCCTTGCTAGATCAAGAAGGAGGAGACGTCGTCCATTCCGTACGTGTGTTGAACGAGGAGGTGTTGTTCGTTCGGCACTTGGTCATCGGTGATTTGAATCACGGCGAGTACGACTCCATCATCCCCGTTCCCTTGAACGCTTCCGCACGCAATCTAGAAGTGGTATGTAGATGCAATCTCGCTCCCATGACTCATTGCTTAGATGAACTCATAGATGGATCTTGGTGAAACCGTAGGAAAATTTTAATTTTCTGCAACATTCCCCAACAGGTGGCACCCCAAAGACACAACAATTGATCATTGATCTCTTAGCTGTGTGCGGTGCCCCCTCCACCATAATCCAGCTCGATAATATCGTAGCGGTGCTTAGGCGAAGCCATGCGTGGGTAGAACATCATCATCATCACCACGCCGTCGTGCTGACAAAACTCTCCCTCGACACTCGGCTGGATCGAAGTTCGAGGGACGTCATCGAGCTGAACGTGTGCAAGAACTCGGAGGTGCTATGCTTTCGGTGCTTGATCGGTCGGGCCGTGAAGACGTACGACTACATCAACTGCGTTGTGCTAACACTTCCGCTTTCGGTCTACGAGGGTACGTGGGCACACTCTCCCCTCTCGTTGCTATGCATCACCATTATCTTGCATGTGCGTAGGAATTTTTTTGAAATTACTACGTTTCCCAACACCCAGTCGTAACGAACCGGAAAGAACTCCTGAACCGTCAAATCCATATGTGGACAATATTCCAGATGACCCGTCGATGCCGGATCAAGCAACTGAAATTGAACACGTGAATGCTAATCCAATGACTCATGATGATGATCTACCGAGCCCGGCCAAAGGTGCTGATGATCCACCAACCTCGGCCAAAGGTGTTGATGATCCACCAAGCCTGGCCAAAGGTGTTGATGATGATGTTGTCATTACTGGCACTGGTCACACCTCTCCTGGCCACCCCATAGCCTTATCCAAACACAACGCCAAAGAGGAAAAAGCTGCTCTGGACAAGGGTAAGTGGAAGACTGATTTATCAAGCTATGCCCACCTCGACGCTCAAGAGCTGCATTCTGGATACTGAAACCGCCTGTACACAAGACGTGACTATGAAGACGGTTTAGTAGGCCTGATGAAGGAGCGCTATGAGGTAATTCCTGTTCAAACTTTTCATAAATATCCCTTCCTTCTGACTTATTGATAATATCAACTCCAGTAGCCCCCAAGGGCCGGTTTATCTCTTCAAGATGATGCAGGACTTTATAAAATAATAAATCAACTTCACTTGTGTAGCCCCCAAGGGCCAGTTTATCTATTCAAGATGAACCGGGACTGCATGTTGTAAAGCTTACCCTTGTTGTTGAATACCTTTAGATTCCGGTCTATCATCCCAAGAAAAAAATTCACAACTGTGTCATTTGAGCAATTACGCATTAGCCCCCAAGTGCCAAGATTAATACTTGTATTGAGCCTTGGGACTTTACCATTTTGTTGAGAAAAAGCGATAGGCATTAGCACCCAAGTGCCAAGTGTATAACTTGTTGTGTGCTTGAGACTTAGAACATGCACTACCAACTCATTAACTGTCTTTTCCAGGATGATCTGAGAAAAAAAGAATCTCAAATTGCTGATCTTCAAGAAAACATCAAGTCCAAGCAAGCAGAAACTTCCAAGGCCAAAGACGAGCTGACCAGCACCTTAATAGCCATGGAACAGTTGAAGGAAAACTTGAAAAAGGAGCGGGTAGGATGGGATGCTGAAAAAGCAACTCTGGTGAAACGGGCAAAAGATGCTGAAGCAGCCCTTAATCCGGTAGTGGAAGAACTGACCGGTTTGAAGCAACAAGTCAATGCTATGACCAATGCTATCTTTGGTAAATATCTTCTTCATGAGCTTTTAAATAACAACCTCCAAGATATTTGCCGGTTTACTAATGTTTGACCATTGCAAGTAGCCGCGTTGCTCATCTTGGCTCGGATATGCGTAAAAAACTGAAGGCTGCTTATACGTTGATAGAGCAATTACATTCCGGCGCTCAACGGGTCATGTGCACAGCTTCACATAATAAACCGCCCCCAACTTTGATCAAGGAGACACTGGAAAAATTATCCATGATGCCTGCCCGTATTGAGGAATTGAAAAGATCAGCTGCTAGGGCCGGTGCTCTTACCGTATTGACTCGGGCCAAGGCATGCATATTTGATCTTGATCCGTCTGACATAGGGGATGGTTATCCAAGCATCAAAGAAGACGGGTCAGAGTTTGATAATGATGATCTCAGAGCCATAACAAGGGAAATGCGTCCACTGGCGAGCAAACTGGCTGAAGACATTGATTTGCCATTTTACCAGTCGGTTTATGATGCTGACAACAAGCGGCTTAGTGCACCAACTTATGATGTGCAAGACCTTATCCCGCCAATCCGTAAGCACACTTATGCCCCTGATGTTGAACCGTCCACCCTTATAAATGATGAAGCTGTGTTCAGAGCCTGAACTGGGGTCGATTGGTCAACCATTGACTTCCATTCGCTGGGTGAAGAAGAGGGGGATGAACCGACCCGCAATGATCCACAGTCTTCACGTCAGCCCGGTGATGAATCATGATCCAGCAGCTGGTTTATTTTCTGCACACTGCGACCCATGTGATAAACAATCATCCTTTTGGGCATCAAAGTGCCTTGTAATAGGCTAGTTAAGAAACTTCTTTGATCTGTTTGCCATCGTGCACTTCTGCATAACACTGTTTAATCCGTCATGATGATGTTATGTCTGCTTATGTGCCTTAGCAACTTTATTGAATCCTGTTCCTACAGATAACAGTTTGAAAATGTCCTGGCGGTTTACCACCGGACGGGTCATAATGCCTAATATAAAACCATGGTTTATAACCAAGGTTGTACTTTTAAGAATAATATGAAATACATCATACATGTGATGTTGAATCACATCGTTGGTTGTACCAACTTTTTGCAGTAAGGGTGATAACCCAAATCTGGAGTGGTGATAACCCCTCACCATGCTTTGCTAGTTTATAATGAAGTCATGCCGGGTTATAATAAACACCAGATGATCATCCTAGCGACTTATAGTCAAAACCAGGCCGGGTTAACAAACATGGGTTTATAATTGATTGTGTACTAACAACTTATAGTTGGAAGCCAAGCCGGGTTAACAAACACCGGGTTATGTTGATGACTTATAGTCGGGCCAGGTCAATATATGCCGGTTTATCATAAAACCTTATCAAAGGAGAAAAGACTTTGACAAATAAAAGCAAATGAAAGCTTGTAGTCGAGGCTTTTCAAGGGCTGCCAGGCCCAAATTCGAGGCTTTTCATGGGCTGCCAGGCCACTGAGTTAAACCATTTTACAAAGCCTTTTAAGATGGACCTCACATTAACCAATCATCGTTTTAACTTTGACAAGTTCAGGGTCTGTATAAGATTGACTTGTCAAACGTCCGGCGGGTCATACCAGGATTACCTGGGCGGAGTGACTTACTTGATGAAGGCAGGTTAACCTGGGGTTTTAGGTGAATACACCTGGCTTCCAAGCCTGGCTTGATAGCCTATTACAAGGGTCCTTTAAAACTCTTTGTTGCTTTGCACATAGAGCCCCCAAGTAACATTTTGAGCTGTGCTCAGTGGGTGCCTATGTTTGAGCTGTGCTTGGTAACAAACTCTCTTTGGACCCTTAGGTGTGAAGCCCCCAAGCTTTGTTGTGGCTTTATAAGCCGGTTTAATGGACAATCAGGACTCCGCTTTATAAGCAGAAGCCCCCATGTAACCAAGAATTTTTTGAAGATTGACAGAGGCCCCGCTTTTAGGAAGGATGCCGGTTATTATATTGATCATAATATATACATTGTCAAAAATATGTACATAATAGGAGCCTATGGCTCAGGTGTAGTAAGGCTGACGATGAGCAATATTCCACGGCCGACGGGTCTCCTCCTTTGATTTACGTGCGTCCTTGTGCTCTCGAACATCAATAAGGTAGTATGACCCGTTGTTGAGATCCTTGCTGACCACAAAAGGTCCTTCCCAAGGTGGGGATAACTTGTGCATATCAGTCTGATCTTGAATGAGCCAGAGCACTAAGTCGCTTTCTTGAAAAGTTCTGGTCTTAACCCGGTGGCTGTGATAACGCCGCAGGTCTTACTGATAAATCACCGAACGAGCCGCCGCCATGTCCCATTTTTCATCTAACAGGTCCAGCGCTTCTTGGTGTGCTTGCTCGTTGTCCGCTTGAACATATGGTGCCACCCGAGGCGAGTCATGGCAAATATCACTGGGAAGAACTGCTTCTGCCCCATAAACCATGAAGAAAGGCATATAACCCGTAGATCGATTGGGGGTGGTGTTAATGCTCCACAACACAGAAGGCAACTTTTCCACCCAACAACCCTGCGTTCTCTTCAAAGGTACCATAAGCCGAGGCTTGATGCCCTTCAAGATTTCCTCATTAGCTCTCTCAGCTTGACCATTGGATTGGGGGTGAGCCACTGATGACACATCAAGCCGAATGTGCTCTCGTTGACAAAAGTCCTCCATAGCGCCTTTGGAGAGGCTCGTTCCATTATCTGTTATGATGCTGTGTGGAAAACAAAAGCGGAAGATCACTTTCTTCATGAATTGAACTGCCGTGGATGCGTCACACTTGCTAACTGGCTCTGCCTCAACCCACTTAGTGAACTTATCAACACCCACCAAAAGGTGGGTCTTCTTATCTTTGGACCGCTTAAAAGGCCCTACCATATCAAGCCCCCAAGTTGCAAACGGCCAAGTGATCGGAATCATCCTTAGCTCTTGAGCCGGAACATGAGCTCGGCGTGAAAATTTCTGACAACCATCGCACCTTTTCACCAAGTCCTTAGCATCAGCATGAGCCGTCAGCCAATAGAAGTCGTGACGAAAAGCATTAGCCACCAAAGATTTTGAACCGGCGTGGTGACCATAGTCGCCTTCGTGGATCTCACGCAAAATCTCACAGCCTTCTTCAGGAGAAACGCAGCGCTGAAACGCCCCCGAGACGCTGAAGTGATGTAACTCGCCATTATGAATAGTCATGGACTTGGATCACCGGATTATCTGTCTGGCCAAAACTTCATCCTCTGGTAACTCGCCCCAGTTCATATACGCCAAATATGGAACCATCCAATTCAGAATAATATGAAGAGCCGCCAACTGAGCCTCCGAATCAGGAATAGCCAGGTCCTCCTCTGTAGGTAACTTGACCGACGGATTATGTAAAACATCCAGAAAGGTATTGGGCGGCACCGGTTTGCACTAAGACCCCAGCCGGCTTAAAGCGTCTGCCGCTTCATTTTTGCACCGATCAATGTGCTCAACCTGGTAACCCTTGAAGTGACCAGAAACAATATCCACCTCTCGTCGATAATCCCCATGAGTGGATCCTTAGAATCCCAAGTACCAAAGACTTGCTGAGCCACTAGATCAGAGTCCCCAAAGCATCGTACTCGGCTTAAGTTCATTTCCTTCGCCACCCGAAGACCGTGGAGTAGGGTCTCGTACTCAGCTGCATTGTTAGTACAGGGAAACATTAAGCGGAGAACATAGCGAATTTTATCACCTCAAGGGGAAGTAAGGACAACTCCAGCCCCCGAGCCCTCCAATTTCCTGGACCCGTCGAAGTGGATAGTCCAGTACGTGTTAATCGATTTATCCTCTGGTTCCCGTAACTCCGTCTAGGCATTGATGAAGTCCACGAGCGCCTGTGACTTGATGGCCGTTCGAGGCATATATTTCAGCCCGTGAGGCCCGAGCTCAATAGCCCACCTAGCAACCCGGCCAGTTGCCTCCGTGTTTTGGATGATATCCCCAACAGAGAGGAACTAACCACAGTGATGGGATGGCCCTAAAAGTATTCCTTAAGCTTCCGGCTTGCCATAAAAACCCCATACACAAGCTTCTACCAATGTGGATATCTCTGCTTCGACTCAATGAGCACTTCACTGATATAATAAACTGGCCGTTGAACCGGATATTCCTTCCTAGCCTCCTTGCGTTCTACTACAATGGCCACGCCGACAGCCCGGGCATTGGCAGCCACATATAACAGCATTGGCTCATTGTCGACCGGAGCAGCAAGGACAGGTGGCTCGGCTAACTGCTTCTTCAAATCCTCAAACGCCGCATTAGCAGCATCACTCCAGACAAAGTTGTCTGTCTTTTTCACCATCTGATATAAAGGGATCGCCTTCTCCCCCAACCGACTGATAAACCCGCTCAGGGCTGCAATACGAACCGCCAGACGTTGAACATCATTGATACACACCGGTTTAGCCAGAGACGTAATAGCCTTGATTTTTTCTGGATTAGCTTCAATGCCCATGTTCGACACCAGAAAACCCAAAAGTTTGCCCGTCGGAACACCGAAGACGCACTTGGCCGGATTAAGCATCATCTTATAAACCCGAAGGTTAACAAAGGTTTCCCTAATGTCATCTATCAGTGTTTCCTTCTTCCTTGACTTCACCACAATATTGTCTACATAAGCATGAACATTGCGTCCAATTTGATCGTGAAGAAAATTCTGCACACATTGCTGATAAGTCGCCTGGGCACTCTTGAGCCCAAAAGGCATAGACACATAGCAGAAGGCTCCAAAGGGAGTTATAAAAGCCGTTTTCTCCTGGTCCTTAACTTCCATCTTGATCTGATGATAACCAGAATAAGCATCCAAGAAACTCAAACACTCACAACCAGTCGTAGCATCAATGATCTGATCAATACGAGGGAGAGCAAAAGGATCGGCCGGACATGCCTTGTTCAAGTCCGTGTAATCCACACACATGCGCCAAGTGTCGTTCTTCTTAAGCACCAGCACCGGATTAGCCAGCCACTCCGGATGAAAAACCTCAATGATAAACCCAGCCGCCAAAAGCCGGTCTCACCAATAGCCTTGTGCCTTTCATCATTGAAGCGGCGAAGAAACTGCTTGATCGGTTTAAACTTGGGATCAATATTGAGATTGTGCTCAGCGAGTTCCCTCGGCACACCTGGCATGTCAGAAGGTTTCCATGCAAAGATGTCCCGTTTCTCACGGATGAACTCGATGAGCGTGCTTTCCTATTTCGACTCCAGGATAGTGCTGATACTAAACTGCTTGGATGAATCGCCAGGAACAAAATCAACCAGCTTAGTCTCATCAGCCGATTTAAACTTCAGGGACGGGTCATGCTCTGTGGTGGGCTTCTTCAGAGAAGTCATATCTGTCGGTTCAACATTGTCTTTGTAGAACTTCAACTCCTCTGCCGCGCAAACCGATTCTACATAAGCCGCATCACCCTCTTCACAATCCAAAGCAATTTTACGACTCCCATGTACCGTAATGGTCCCCTTATGACCCGGCATTTGAGCTGTAAATAGACATAACAGGGCCTTGCCATGAACCTGGCATAAGCTGGCCATCCAAATAGGGCATGATATGGGCTCTGGATTTTCACCGCCTCAAAGGTTAAGGTTTCTGATCTGCAATCATGGTCATCTCCAAACACAACCTCCAGAGCTATCTTACCAACCGGGTACACGGATTTACCTAGTACCACACCATGAAAAACAATGTTTGACGGTTTAAGATTCTTATCCGTCAATCCCATGCGACGAAAGGTTTCATAATACAGGATGTTGATACTGCTCCCTCCATCCATGAGCACCTTGGTGAACTTATAACCTCCAACCCGAGGCGCCACCACTAAAGCTAGATGACCCAGATTATCAACCTGGGGTGGATGATCCTCTCTGCTCCACACAATGGGCTGCTCAGACCAACGCAAGTAACGGGGCACGGCCGGTTCAACAGAGTTAACTGCCCTTTTGTGAAGCTTCTGGTCGTGCTTGCACAAGCTAGTGGTGAATACATGATACTGCCAACTATTCAACTCCTTCGGGTGACTTTGATAACCCGACTGTTGCTGATTCCCCTGATCATTCTGCTGGTTGTAACCACCCTGGTTGTTCTGATTGCCCGGATTACCTTGGAATCCCGAGCTTTAACCGCCTCCGCCGTAGCCCGGCCCATGACACTCGGGACCTGAACCGCCAGACGGACCCTGATCATATCGGAAAAGATAGGAGTTTTTGAACTCTCGCATAATGAAGCAATCCTTCCAGAGGTGCGTAGCTGGCTTCTCTTGCGTCCCGTGCTTTCAGCAAGGCTGGTTTAACAGGCGCTCCAGATTCATGCCTAATCCTCCACCCCGCGGGGGCGGTTTACCCTTACGATGCTGAGCATTTCCCTGTACGTTGGTGTTAGCCACAAAATCCAAGCTATTGTCCTGTTTATGCTTACCATGTTCTCATGGCCAGCCGGATTATGCTGCTGCCCCTTGGTGTTGCCGCTCTTCTTTCCTTTCCCCGGCTTTTCCTCGTCAGACTCGAGATCCTTGGTACTATAAGAGTCAGCATACTTAACCAGAGCTGCCATAAGTGTTCCCATGTCATTGTAGTGACGCTTGAGTCGTCCCAATTTCAACTTCAGATGCTTAAACCGGCAATTGCCCTCCAACATTATAACTATTGATTCGGCATTGATGCGGTCTGATGAATGCAAAATCTCCGAAACCCGGCGCACCCAATGGGTTGTCGATTCGTTCTCTTTTTGAACACAAGCAGCCAGATCCACAATTGACATGGGTTGCTTGGACGTGTCCTTGAAATTCATTATATACCGGGCTTTTAACTCGGCCCATGACCTAATGGAGTTAGTTGGCAAACTTTTCAGCCAAGTGCGAGCTGTTCCATCCAACATCATGGTGAAGTACTTAGCACATGCCGCTTCATCTACATCCAACATCTCCATTGCCATCTCATAGCTTTCAATCCATGACTCGGGGGGTAAATTAGTAGTGTAATTGGGTACTTACCGTGGACCTTTGAAATCCTTGGGTAACCGCACATTACGTAGATCCGGAGTTAGACATGGCACCTCCCAAGAGCTGAAAGAAACACCTCGTTCCATCGAAGTCGTCGGACGAACCGGAGTGAGCTAACGGTCCGCGTGTTGTGCTACTAACTCAGCTTCTCGACGCGCTCTGCCGTTGTTCACCACGTCCTGGGCATTTTCCCCATCGCCCGCCGGGTTAGGCCTTCGAGGGGCATTACGGTTCCGCTCGTTGCTTGATACAGCCGGTTCATCAATGCGCCTGCTGTAACTCCGGCTCGGGCGTGTGGTTGAATGAATCCTGTCTCGACTGTATGAATAAGCCTGCTGCTGAACCATAGCTATTTGAAGAAGATCCCTGGCCCGTCGTGTCTCAACCGCTGCCGGAGAGTCGCCGTCCATCGGAATAGCTGCCAATCGTGACGCCGCTGCGATCATGTTATCCAACGGGGTTGGGAGGTGACCCGGCGGTGTTGGCACGTACTGAGAAGGGTCATGATTTCATCGAGGCGGGTCTGTTGCCCGTGGCTGATCCGGCACTCCTGTCCCAGGTGCTTTAACCCGGTTTACCACTGTCGGATTACTGGTTCCTGCTCCTGGCGTGCTAAAGAGATTCCTTTCCTCATAAACCGTCGGTAGACGAGATTGGTGCCTTCTCCTCATCACGTCGTTTGAAGCGTTCTGATCCAGCATGAGCCGGTAATTTTTCTGCTTGAATCCGCTGCGCCTTAGCATCCAAAGCGGCCCGCTCCTCAGCCATCCTGGTTTCCTCAGCGGCCATCTCCTCCTTAACCTAAGCTATCTGATCTCGCAATTTTCTTACCTCTGTATTATGCTCGTCCCGATTATCCGGATTAACCTT
>JAHIAM010006547.1:0-33818 GCA_021605205.1 Aegilops longissima | reverse complement strand
AAACTCGAAGAAAAAAGATTAATCACTTTGATGAAATAAGAATAATATTTATTGTATGTATCCTTCATCAAATTAAATTGATGACAAGAAATGGATTTGGCATAATAATTATTCTCGTTGAAAAAGGATTAAGGAAACATCGCACAAAACTTGAAAGTCTTCATGAACCACGGTGGATTTGAGAAAACGAATGGATTGATATGCTAATGAAGGAAAGGAATCTTGAGCGAACCACCGTAAGAATTGAAATGAGTGATGAAAAGAAATAATCACGGGAATAATTAGAAACCTTACGGAGATACTTGAGGAATTAAAATGCAAGAGAACAAAGATATGGCGAACTGATAGAAGAATACTTGAGCGAAGCACCGAAAGAATATTGAGGACGAGCGAAGGGAGCACGAATATGGAATAATTGGAGAATGAATTTGAAAAAACTTAGAATGGAGAGATATTCGAAAATATGGCCTCGGGATGATCGAACAGAAAAGCAACTCTGAAATACTACGGATGGGTAAGAAAAAGAATCTCGACAAAGCGTAATAGTTCAAGAGGATAGCATGAAGCTAGAACCATGAATCTTCGGAGAAGCGGACAAGATTTAAGAAACTCTACTTGGTCTTCAAATCACGACGATAAACATCACCAAAATTAATGAGATACTCGAAAGAATGAAAAGCAGAGAGTTGAGCCAACAATGAAATGATTTGAAATTGATCTTGGAAAAGGCATGTGGTGATGGAATCCATTCTTCGTCACACTTGAAAAGAATTGAGAATAGCTCGAGGAAATAGAAGAGTCGAGGTAAGATCACAGGAAAAACACATGGGTTAGGGCCCGCTGAAGAAAAAACACCGTTGGAAGGGATGTTGAATAGATAGATGATGCACGGAACAAATTAATGAGATACTCGGGAAGAATGAAAAAGCAGAGAGGTTGAGCCAACAATGAAATGATTTGAAATTGATCTTGGAAAAGGCATGTGATGATGGAATCCATTCTTACGTCACACTTGAAAAGAATTGAGAATAGCTCAGGGAAATAGAAGAGTCGGGGTAAGATCACGGGAAAAGACACTGTGGGTTAGGGCCGCTGAAGAAAAAACACCGTTGGAAAGGGATGTTGAACAGATAGATGATGCACGGAACAAATGAAATATTTGAATGAGGTGACAGCCTCAATTAATTGGAACAAACAAATCTCCACGAGATGACTTGAGCACTCCGGAAGGATAAGCTGGCGAGAAGGCGAGCGAGCAAGGGAAAACATTTGAGCGAGGAAAGAATATAATCACTACCGAAAAATGGAATTGAATCCACCGAAAAAGAAAGAGATGAAGAATGACGAGCAGGCGAAATTCACGGTTGAAACAATTGTGAAAGACTAAAGAGGCTCATACGAATGAAATTGATGCTCGAAAGAGACTCAGGCTCACAGGAAGAAAAAAGGGTGGGAGGCGGGAAAACAAAGGCAATTTGGAAGGGGAACCGCGAATATCTTGAAGAAGAACACCGGTTGAAATCATTGAGGAAAAGAAAGCAAAGACTTCATACGAGTGGGATGGATACTCGATTACGGACTCGGTTCGAGAAGATGAAGGAGGGCGGGTGGGAAAGAGAACAAGCGAGGATAGAGGAATAACCCGTTGAGAGCAAGCGAGGATTGAACATGGCAAAGATGAAGAGGCTCAAGTCAACTTGACGAGAGATGCACGGATGAAAAGAGGCTGAGAGCCACGATTGGAAAACCAACTGCGTGATCCTAAAGAAAAATTTGAAGGAGAAGAGGAGTAACTCAAAACACATACGTCCAGATTCCTCACCGGAAGCGTGAAGGGCTGAGGAGTAAAAGAAATCCTACTCTCCGATATAAATAGACTCAGAAATCAGTTTTCTTCTAGACTCAACAACGGCTAAACTACACGATCAATCAAAGGGGCTCCTAAGGTTGGATTCGAGGCTCGATACCAACATCACGCCCAATATGCGACCCTATCAAAAGCGAACTCGAAGGTCCCACCAAGGATAGACCCATATTGAAACGCTTTTGCAAAGGTGGATATCATTACATCAACATTACATAATAGATGGGGATACATACAAAAGGCATACAATGCATACCACGAATACAACATCACAATACATAAGAGCATCATCCGACTACGGATGAAACACAAATAGAAACTCAAAGCGACATCCACCACCTGCTAGCCCAGGCTGCCGACACAGAACCCATCCCCGATCGAAGAAGAAGCGGAAGAAGACTCCAAAACAAGCAAACATCGCTCTCACGTCATGATCATCGCATAACACTGTACCTGCAACTGTTGTTGTAGTAATCTGTGAAACCCACGAGGACTCAGCAATCCCATTACCATGGGTATCAAGACTAGCAAAGCTTAATGGGAAAGGAAGGGGTAAAGTGGTGAGGTTGCAGCAGCGACTAAGCATGTATGGTGGCTAACTTACATAAATGAGGCGAGAAGAGAAACAAAGGCAGGGCGTCAACTAGTAATGATCAAGAAGTGATCCTGAACTCCTACTTACGTCGAGACATAACCCGAAACTGTGTTCTCCTCTCGATCAACCCGAAAAGAGACACTCACAGTTCGCTTTTACGGTTGGTGTATTTTAGAAGAGTTTACTTGAGTTTACTGGCAACGGATATTAACAAATTACCATCGCCACATAACATAGACACGGCTCTTGAAAGTTTATACCTGAGGGGTGTCCCAACAGCCCATGATAAGCTCTCGCGATCAGAAGGATATTCCTTCTCCCGGGAAGACCGATCAGTCTCGGAATCCGGCTACAAGACATTTCGATGATAATAAAACAAGACCAACAAAGCCGCCCGAATGTGCGAGACAAATCCCGATAGGAGCTGCACATATCTCGTTCTCGAGGCACACGGATGAGCAAGGCGACGGGTTGGCATAGACCACAGTTGCCCGAGCGCGGACATCGCTTCGGTTTGGACCAGCACTCGAAGGAGAAGCTGGCCGGGGGATAAAATAAAGATGACCCTCGGGCTCCGAAACCCAAGGAAAAAGAAGGCATAGGTGAGGCAAATGGTTAAACAAATGTTGGGCCTTCTTTGGAGAGTCTTATTCAAAGCGAACTGTCAAGGGGTCCCATAAATCACCCACCAGCGTTAGGGACGCAAAATCCGGGAACATAATCTTGATGTGCGGAAACTAGAAGCGGCAAAGTGGAACAAAACACCGAGGCATAAGGCCGAGCCTTCCACCCTTTACCAAGTATATAGATGCATTAATAATATAAGAGATATTGTGATATCCCAACATAAACATAATCAACATGGAGCAATCTTCATCTTCACGCAACTAACAGCGCTATAAGAGGGCCGAGCAAAAGCGGTAACATAGCCAAACAACGGTTTGCTAGGAAGGGTGACAAAGGTTAGAGGTTCATGGCAATTTGGGAGGCTTGAGCAGCAAGTGGTAGAGTAATGCAGCATAGCGATAGAGCAAAACAACTAGCATAGCAATGATAGTAATGAGATCCAAAGCGACGGTCATCTTGCCTGAAATCCCGCTAGGAAGAAGAGCGAGTCCATGAAGAAGATGAAGCCAACGAAGACGAACCAAGCGTGAGCGAGCGAGTCCTCACGATGCATAGCAAGCAGGAACTATCGAGAAGAAGCACACAACATGGTAAACACACCACACATGAACAAGACATGATGCTCAACCAAGTATGATGCATGACGAGACTACATGAAGCTACTCATGGCAAGAGATGATGCAAACAAGAGAAACACATCAAAGCAAGTTTAAATGAGGCCGGAAACAACATAGAACAATTCCGGTAAGTCCTCATATGCAAATTTCGAAATTGGTCCAGATCTGAATAAACCTTATGTTCAAGTTGTTAAACAGCAAGCTAAGATGCACCACGATGATCTACACGAAATTCTAGTCAAGTTACATATAAAGTTCATTAAATTGAGACTCTGACCTATAATATATGAGCAAAACAAGTTAAACATGGCATTGATGCAAAATGCATTGAAACATCAAACAAACACCTCAAAACAAGGATGCAGCATTATAATATGAAACTACATGCAAAATCAAGCAAGTTTCATATAGAGCACACTCAAAAGCGAACAGCGGTTCAACACATACATGAAACAAGTTATAGCACCAATCTGTCCAAAACAGCAACTAGGCATGTTGCAAGCACCTAAACAACAAGCTACAGCATCTTAACATGATAACAAAAGGCATGGATGAGATGTACAGGTAAATCATGACAAAACATGAACACTGAACTATCTCCAGAAATGACTAAAGCATGCTCAAAAGGACATGGCAAGATTGCAAATAATAACAGTTTCAGATTTAGCAGGAATAACATCAGGTTGCAGTGTTTAGAGCTATCAAACAACATGTTACAGGAACTTATCATGGCAAACAAAGGCATGGCATGAATCTAATAATTGCAAAGAACAAAACTCCCTTACTGACCATGAGCCAAAAGGGCACATAAAATATGATGGCACACATGTAAACATAGCAAGTTATTACAGATTCATACATGGCAGGAACAACAATAAGTAGGCATGTTGGTGAGCTTGAACCACTCACCACAGAGCAAAATATGGCATGGCAAGGCAACTCACAGTAATAAGACATGTTTATGAAGCTAAACATGGCAAGAAACAAGTTCATAGAGTGCATGGATCACTAGCAAAGCTCATGGCAAAAGCGAACTTAAAGTTAACAGGTTGTGACAACATTATTTAGCAACTTTGGAGCAAGATTACAAAAATCTACAGAAAGGCTATAAATGCAACCAGGGCATGGATGGATAGAGCATGACATGTAAGAACAAACATCCTTAGTGAACATCTCAGATTATGCATAGAATGACTTGTAGAAGCGGGTTAACATAGCATCACGATATAGCGAGTTTAGGACAAGCAAAACAGCAATGGCAAAGTACCCTACTTAACAAGCTCGATGCACTCGGTACATGAATCAAACAAATACATGGATGGCACCTCTGTAAATATGGCATAACATAGATCAAAACTCATGTAGAGCTTATGCTCATAAGATGCACATCAATCATGGCAAAAATGACAAAAGAGCAAGTTATAACAGTTTATAGATTAACATCACATAGCACTCTTGCAGCGATGATTCAGGCATCAAGATGGACTCAAATGAACATGGCACAATGGAACTAAATGAAGTACTCGTTGGGACCAACAATTAGACATATTATCACGCATACGAAGCGGGCAGTATGCAGCAAGTTATGATCACGATGAACATGGCATGATATCGTAAATAATCTCGGGACTTGAAGGAAAATCCGAGGTCAACCTCAGCTCAGATCTGGATCGGCCCAGCGAACCTGGCAACCGGCGACAGCGAAGAAGGCGCGGTGGTAAGCTGCGAGCTGCTGCCGGCGGCCCAGCAATGCAAGGCAGCGAAACAGCGAGCGAAGACGCGGATGGCGAAGCCGGAAGCAGCGCCCAGCGAGAAGGCAGCGCCAGTGGAGGCAGGCCTTGAGAAGAAGCTCGAGGCGAAGCGCAGGCGGCGCAGCGAGGAAAACTCCAGTGAGGCGAAGCCTTACCGGCGAGCGGTGGCGAGCGGTGGCTGTGGTAGTGGTCGGCGGCGGGGCAGGCTAGCTTGACCTCGGGCTAAGCGAGCCAGGCGGAGGCAGGCGGACGTGCGTGTCGCTCCGATTAAGCCTTGGCGGCGGCGGTGGGCGTGTCAGCTGCGGCGGACGTGTCCCGATCTTGGAAGGAAGAAGAAAGCTAGGGTTTGGGGTAAAATTGATCCATGAATTTCGGGGAGGGCTATATTTATAGGTAGAGGAGCTAGGAGTGTCCAAATGAGGGCGGTTTCGCCCACATGATCGTGATCGAACGACCGAGCATGGAGGAGAGTTAGATGGAGTGCTGTGGGGGCTGATATGAAGGGTGTTGGGCTACAAAGAGAAGGGGCTTTTACGGTTACCCGGTTAACCGTTGGAGTATCAAGCGGACTCCAAATGGCACGAAACTTGATGGCGGTCTACGGTGGTATACCAAGGCCGCTTGGCAAACCTCGAGCCATTCGAAAGTTTAACACCCGCTCTGAGAGAGACAAAGGGGGCCTTGGGGACATAGGAGTGCGGATTGCAAAAGCGGACAGCAGGGAAAATGCTTTCGGATGCAAGAGATGAACACGTCGCAAAATGAGATGCACATGATGACATGATAAAATCGACGACATGAAGCAAATGACATAGCAGACGGTGAAAAACTGGCGGACACAGGCGCGTCGAATCCGGGCGTTCTGAGCTCCATGTTTCCATTGGCTGTGATAATGCCGCAGGGTCCAGGCATTTTGAGCTTTAAGTAAGCATAATGTGGGACTACATTGAAGCGAGCAAAGGCAGTTCGTCCGGGCAGTGCGTGATAATCACTTCAGAAGGGGACAATGTCGAAGATCAAGTCTTCGCTTCGGAAGTTGTCTGGCGAACCGAAGACTACTTCTAATATTAATGAACCCGTGTAGCGGGCTTCGACGCCGGGTATCACTCCTTTAAAGGTGGTGTTACTAGGCTTGATTCTTGATGGATCAATCCCCATTTTACGAACAGTGTCTTGATAAATCAGGTTAAGACTACTGCCGTCGTCCATAAGGACTCAATTGAGATGGAATCCATCGATAATTGGATCGAGGACCAGAGCTACCGAACCTCCATGATGGATACTGGTCGGGTGGTCCCTACGATCGAAGGTGATCGGACAAGCCGACCACGGGTTGAATTTAGGGACGACAGGATCTACGGCATAAACGTCCCTCAGCGCGCGTTTGCGCTCCCTCTTAGGGATATGGGTGACATAGATCATATTCACTGTTTTCACGTCAGAGGGAAATTTCTTTTGTCCCCTGTTGGTGGGGCGGGGCTCCTCATCGTCCTCGCTGGCAGTCCTTTCACCTTATGTTTGGTACTTAACTTACCGGCCTATTTGAAGATCCACAGTTTACTGTTGGAATCATTAACGAGCTTGTTAGGGGTGCCATGAATGCAGCAAGGCTGATCGAGTATTTTCTCCAAATTAGATGGACCGTCTTTATTTCCTTTGAATGGCTTCTTCCGCTGACCAGATTTAGAGCCGCTGAATCCGGCGTTAACCGCTGTGTCTTCAGTTTCTTCATTATTTTTCCGACGCTTATGTTTGTTGCGTCGTGGCCTGCTCATTGCCATCCACAGGTTACGAGGTGCGGTAGTCGTTGGTACTATTGCTTCTACAAGCCAATCAGCTGTCTTCGTCCGATGCGAAGCGAGTCATGAGTCACGGTAAAGCTTCCATAGACTTGACTTTTCCTGTCGAGGTTGGGGTGAGCCATTCTTCTGCGGACACTATGTTTAAAAGGCGCGAGAACTTGACTTGTCTGGGACGATCGGTGATTTGGTTCTTTTAATTAGAACCTATTCGAGTTGTCGGTGACTCTCCGGGTTTAACTGTACTATATGACTAAGGTCATCGGCATTGGGGCGAACATAGGTACCATGAAAGTTGTCTCGGCAGCATCCTCAAATTTTCCCAGCTGCCAATGGAGTTCTCACGGGAGGTTGTTTAGCAGGTGTCGTGCTGGTCCCTTTAGTTTTAGTGGGAGGTACTTGATGGCATGGAGATAAATCATGATAACCCACAAGTATAGGGGATACTTAGCAGTTTTGAGGATAGAGTATTCAACCTAAATTTATAGATTCGACACAAGGGGGAGCCAAGAATATTTACATGTATTAGCAGCTGAGTTGTCAATTCAACCACACCTAGAGATTAATTATCTGCAGCAAAGTGATTAGTAGCAAAGTAATATGATAGTTTTGATAGTAATAACAACAGCAGCGGTAATAGTAATAGTGATAGCTTGATAATTTTGTAGCAAGTGTAACAGTGATGATAGCATTAGTAACTTAGTAGAAACAATATAAGATAAATTCGTAGGCATTGAATCAGTAATTTGTTGGATGATATTCATCATGAGGCGAGTTATAACCTAGGGTGATACAACACTAGCTCCGGTTAAGTCAATATAATACACATATATTACGTAAATAGTCATACATGTCGGTGTTATTGCAGGAGCAGGGTACCCAGACTTACTGCGTCTTGCTTTGTGGCGTGGCTCAAGGTGTGCCAACACGGCCCATCTTCATCGGCACAAGCTCAAGACCCTCATGAGGCCAAGCCTCATGAGGCGGACGAGCGAGCTTCCTCGAGCCACGACCTCGTCGGTGGCTCATGAGGAGGTGGAGAGATCAAGGCGGGGTACCTCACGAGGTGCCCATGGCGCAAGCCATGATGACCAAGGGCGCCAGGCGGCGCCAGCCAGCAGATGTCCTCATTTCCTCTTTGGTGCAAATGGGGAAAGTGCGAGAGAGCATCAAGCAAAGGCACCCGTTTGGTGCAACAAGACCAAGACCGTGCATAGCGGCGGGAAGGAAGTCATCGTGGAGCCCAAGTGGCGTCACCACGAGAGCCTTTGACGGTGAGGACCAACTTTAGTCGAGGATAAGTGTACTAGATGTTCCCCCTTCAAAATGGCCAATTGTCGGGGCCCTTCCCGCTCAATATTTGGGAAGAGGCCCAGGGCCTCTGCCTATAAATAGGACTAGCCACCCACAGAGCTAGGGGTGGATGATCTTGAATAGAGAGAGAGAGAGAGAGAGAGAGAGAAAGCGGTGAACTCCCCTAGCAGTTCATCGCACCAGCCAAGAACAGACCCTCGCTTGAGGCTGTTCTTCCTTGTATTGTTCATCATCAGCCCAAGAGGCAATCCACCACACCACACACTTTGGGTAGGGTGTTACACCACAATGGTGGCCCGAACCAGTATAAACCTTGTGTCTCTTGTGTTGTTCTTTTGGTAGTTTAGATCCTAGCGGCGAGGTGCAAGTAGGTAGGGGTGAGATCTCGCGTGCACCCAGGAGTTTGAACCTAGAGGTCTGCGAACCCGAAATCCGACATTTAGCGCGCCCGGTAAGGTGCACGGAATCCATCTTCCGCTGCCCTGTTCTTCACCATCGCATCCATGTCGGGGCCTTTCGTCGGGCCCGCGCGCCTCGAACAGCTCTCGCTACCCAGCGTCACCGAACTGGCCCGTCGGCCGCCCGCCCGCCGTTCCCCTTTGCCGTCAACGCCCGCCACCGACCCGGCGAAACGAGCAGCAAGCGTCGTCCAGCATCCGTCCATGGGCGAGGCAGTCGCCTTGCTACTCCTTCACTGCATGACTGGTTCTTCGTCTCGCGTGCTCCAGCGCGCCCATGGAGGCTCGAGCTGCGTTCGCCAGCGACAAGCAGGCTCTGCGCCTCCACAGTCGGCAGCGTCTCGAAGAGTGGCTCCCCGCGCCGTCCCTCTCGCTGCACAGCGCCCGCCTGCTTGGCGATGAACTCGAGGCGCCTCAGCCGCCTCCCCCCTCAAGCGCCCAGCCCCAAAGGCGCGTGGCCCCAGGCGGAACCCACTCCGTCCAGCGCCCGGCGCAGCAAGAGCCAGTGTCAAGAGGTCCCTCGCCCCAAAGAAGCCCGCGTGCTCCCTACACCCGGCTCGTCTCGTGGTGCTCCTGCTCCCGCCACGCCAAGACCCAGCTGCTCTAAGCGGCGGTGCATGGGGACCCGCAAGACCGGGCTCTTCGTCACCAAAGGCCTCCCGTGGCCACGGCGGAGCATGCGCCCTACACCACCGAGCTGCCACGCGTCGCGTGGCCAGCAAGTTCAAGCCAGACCTGCCTCCTCGCTCTGACAGCACGGCCGACCCTGCGGAGTTCCTTAAACTCTGAGCTGGGCATTGAAGCATGCCAGGGGGGGCAGAAGGTCATGTGAACTGGTTTCCCATGGCACTCAGGGCCAGGGCCCTTTTGGCTCTGCGATCTCCTCCACAGGACAAGATCGCACCCTTCATCACCAACTTCGAGTACTCGTGACCAGCCTCTGCCGTGAGTGACATGCGCGCATCAAGCAGCAACCCGGGGAGACCTGCGAAGTACATCCGGCCTTCAACAACGCGCCTCAAGATTCCCAAGGTGACCGAGGAGGCCATCATCTCAGCCTTCTCCAGGCGGTGTCTGAGGCGTCAAGATGAAGGAGAAAGGCTGGCGATGCATGAAAGATCTGTTTACATCCTTGGAGCTGTTCAACTTGGCGACCAAGTGCGCGAGGCGAGGAAGGGCGCCTTTCCCTCCTCGAGCTGCCGGCCAGCGAACCCGAGAAGAAAGTCCAAGGCCAGGGCGTGAAGTGCCATGGGGCTGCCGTGCTGTGTGGAACCAGACCTGACCGAGGCGGAGATCAGCCCGAGTCTTCCAGGGCAGCCGATCTGTGTGTACCGACCTCCGGACCCACAACACCAGCAGATGTCAAGAGCTCCGAGCCGTGCGAGAAGGGAGGTGGTGAAACCCGACCGCAATGATCGAGCTCTGCCGGGGAGGAGGAAAAACACGAGGGCTGGGAAGACCGTGGCCCTCGCCAAGGGTGGCGTGACCGACCTCGCGAGATGTTGGCGGGATCAGCCTCGCGAGGAGGCTGGAGGATCAGCCTCATGAGATCGCCATGAGAAGCATGAGCCTCCCTCCTCTGCCGCCGCCAAGGAGAAATGAGGACCATCATCGGGGCGAGGGGGTGGGGGCTTCCGAGGCTTGGCGCAATCGCTTGCATCTGGGGCGGAGCTCAAGCCCACCTCTCAGCGCATCTTCAAGCGGTTTGCCCGTGAAGTGAATGCAGTCCTCCCAAGCTCGAGGCCACGCGCCCACTCAAGTGGTGGCGTGCGCCATCACGTTCAGACTCATGAGATCAGCTCAAGTCTTGTGAGCCACGGCGGAGTCCTCCCGATGCTTTGTTCCCCAATCATTGACAACATGCAAGTTACAGGACCCTCATTGATGGCGGAGCAGGGCCCAATGTCACATCCGTAGAGACATTCAACAATCTCCAAGTGCCTTACAATCAGCTTGATAACTAAGCCCTTCTCCGGAGTCACCGAGCGGCTCCACAGTTCAATTGGGCAGGTCCGCCTCCTGTCACCTTGGGAGCCGCGACAACTACTGCACTGAGCTCATCGACTTCGATGTCGCCAACATTCGCCTGCCATACAATGCCATCCTCGGGTACCCAGCTCTGGCCAGTTCATGGCCGTGACTCATCAGACTACAACATCCTCAAGATGCCGAGAGGCCGGCGGAGTCATCACGGTGCCTTGTGAAGAAAGAGGCAGCGATGTGCTCCACAGGCGAGCTTTCCAAGCTGCGTCCTTGAAGACCAGTCGCAGGAGCGGAGGCTCCCAGACTGCTCCCAAGAAGAAGAAGACATCGCCAGGCCCGACCCTCGGGAAGCAGGCCCCTCGGGGTCCGCGCTTTGTTGAGGCACCTCATACAGCCGCGCATAGGAAGGCGCGCCCGGCACCCCCCCTCAAGCAAGGCTCGGGGCTCTCTCTGGAGGGCTACTGACCTTGCTAAGGTCTGAGGAGGCGCTTGGGCACCACTTGGGCGTGTTTTAAAGCACGTTTCCCTCGGGAAGGAAGCGAGGCAAGGAGGGCCAAACCCTCGGGAGTTCGTCGGCCGGATCATTCAGGCTGCGGGAGTCAAGAGTCATGGGTGGCAGCCGCGCGCTTGCCGCCGTAGCTCCCCCATCCAGGCGAGGATGGTGGGCTGCAGCGTGCATCGGCACACAGGGGGCTCAGCGAGCCACCTCTCGGGAGCACTTATGGCCCTCCAGCGGGCCTGCAAAGTCCACCTCACAGCTACGTTCACATGCCTTACGGTTTCTTTGAACATGGCTGCCACACCTGACACCTCGTGAGGGCATCTGGAGGCTCAAGAGGCGAGGTGTTCCCAGATCGGCGGAGATGGAGATGGTCG
Organism: Aegilops longissima; assembly: GCA_021605205.1. Taxonomy (NCBI): domain Eukaryota; kingdom Viridiplantae; phylum Streptophyta; class Magnoliopsida; order Poales; family Poaceae; genus Aegilops; species Aegilops longissima. The sequence goes on along the minus strand of JAHIAM010006547.1, from coordinate 21,934 downwards.
CGAGGCACGCCCGGCGCCTCGGGCCTCCAGGCTCCCCAGGCTGAGGGGCTCGTGAAGGTGGCTTCCAGGCCCGGCGTCCGCTACTTCAGCATCGCCGTCTTCAGCGTTATCGGTGACATCCTTCAAGTTTCATTTCGGTGGGGCGCCCCGAGGCTGCATTATTCCCGGGCGCGTGGAGTCCGTCCCATGGCGTGTATCCTTACTTCATGTTCCTAGCTTACTTTGTTGGGGGCGCCCCTCGGGCTGCATCATCCCAAGTCGCTGGGCGGACCAGTGGCATGTACCCCTCTGCGTTTATTTGGGTCATCGTTCAACCCATCATGATTGTTATTTAATGCATCACGACACCTTCTTCCTTCATGTCGTAGCTTGCATGTTAAAGGGTACTGGCATTGCGACTCATGGGCTCCTATTGGCTCTCGGCCCTCACCCTCACAGCCTTGTCACGGCATCGCGACACAGCATACCAGTGATGGCTGAGACCAGCTCGAGGCAGGACCCGGGCGTGAAGCGTCGACATCTAACCAAATTTGCAGGAACACATCACAAGTTAAGGCCGAGTGCGGCGCAACCCGCCTTGGTAGGGCCCCGTGAGTCCATTTGGCTCACGGGTGCCCAGACTCTCTCGTCGAGGCCCTATCGTGCCAGCCACGTGTCGGGCGCCTGTACCGCCGGGGATCCTCGGAGCCCCTCCACGCACCGATTGAAGCACCATGCTCATGGCTGGCGGCAACTGCCGAGGAGCAGCTATGCCCGTTACACATGCAGGCGCTATGCTCCAGCTGGTGATAAACAAGCGAGGTGGCTCCGGCCGCATCAACCTCGGGGAACCCGAGCTCAATGTGCGGCCTCATGTAGCGCCTCCCCTCGGGAGTGCAGCGAGGCTGGAGCAAGCTCAACCAGCTGTCTTCGCATGCATGAAGCGAGTCATGAAGTCTTGATGAGCTTCCATAGACTTGGCTTTTCTGTCAGGTGCGGGTGAGCCATTCTTCACGGACCTTTGTGTTTAAAGGCGCGAGGGCTTGGCGTCTGGACAGTCGATGATTTGGTTCTTTAATTAAGAACCTATTCAGAGTTTATTGGTGACTCTACAGGTTCTTGTACTATATGACTAAGGTCATCGGCATTGGGGGGCGAACATAGGTACCATGGAAGTTGTCTCGAACAGCATCCTCCAAATCTTCCCAGGCTGCCAATGGAGTTCTACGGGAGGTTGCTTAGCTAGTGTCGTGCTGGTCCCTTTAGTTTTAGTAGGCGGTATTTGATGGCGTGGAGACCGTCATGATAACCCAAAATCTGGGGATCATAGCAGTTTTCGAGGTAGAGTATTCAACCTAAATTTATAGATTCGACACAAGGGAGCCAAAGAATATTTGCAGGTTTTAGCAGCTGAGTTGTCAATTCAACCACACACGGAGATTAATTATCTGCAGCAAAGTGATTAGTAGCAAAGTAATATGATAGTTTTGATAGTAGTAACAGCAGCAGCGGTAATAGTAATAGTGATAGCAGTAATTTTGTAGCAAGTGTAACAGTGATGATAGCATTAGTAACTTAGTAGAAACAATATAAGATAAATTCGTAGGCATTGGATCAGTAATTTTTTGGATGATATTCATCATGAGATAGTTATAACCTAGGGTGATATGGCACTAGCTCCAGTTCGTCAATATAATGCAGGCATATATTCCGTAAATAGTCATACATGTCGGCGTTCTAGGGCAGGGGTACCCAGACTTGCACTGCTGTGACTGCTGGCGTGGCTCAAGGGTGGACATGCCTATCCATCTTCATCGGCACAAGCTCAAGACCCTCGCGAGGCCAAGCCTCATGAGCGAGACGAGGAAGCTTCCTCGAGGCACCCTCGTCGGGGCTGGTTCACGAGGCCGGAGAGATCAAGCGGGGTACCTCACGAGGTGCCCATGGCGCAAGCCATGACGACCAAGGGTGCAGTGGGCGCCCGACTCGTAGTGTCCTCATTTCCTCTTTGGTGGAAATGGGGCAAGCCTTGACGAGCATCAACAAAGGCACCCGTTTGGTGCAACAAGACCAAGACCGTCATAGCGGCGGGGAAGGAAGTCATCGTGGAGCCCAAGCGGCGTCACCACGAGCCTTTGGCGGCGAGGACCAACTTTAGTCGAGGATAAGTGTACTAGATGTTCCCCTTCAAAATGGCCAATTGTTGGCGCCCTTCCGCTCAATATTTGGGAAGGGCCCGGGGCCTCTGCCTATAAATAGGACTAGCCACCCACAGAGCTAGGGGATGATCTTGAATAGAGAGAGAGAGAGAGAGAGAAGGCGACTAAACTCCCCTTGCATTCATCGCTTTTGACCAGAACAGAGACCCTCATGAGGCTGTTCTTCCTTGTATTATTCAACATCAGCCGAAGGGCAATCCACCACACCACACCTTTGGAGTAGGGTGTTACACCACAATGGTGGCCGAACGATATAAACCTTAATGCTCTTGTGTTGTTCTTTTGGTAGTTTAGATCCTAGCGGCGGCGAGGTGCGAGTAGGTAGGGGTGAGATCTCCGCATGCACCCGAGTTCGAACCTAGAAGGTCTGCGGAACCCGAAATCCGACATTTAGGCGCGCCCGGTAAAGTGCACGGAATCCATCTTCCGCCGCCCTATTCTTCGCCCCGCCAGCATCCATGTCAGGCCTTCGTCGAGGCCAGCGCCCGGCATCGAGGCGCTCTCGCTACCAGCGTCGCCCGAATGGCCCCCGTCGGCTACCGCCCGTCGTTCCCGTCGCTTTGCCGTCAACGCCGCCACCGGCCCGGCGAAACGGCAACAACGTCGTCCCATCATCCGTCCGTGGCGAGGCAGCCGCCTTGCTACTCCTTCACTCACCCGGCAGTACCGTCTCGCGGCTCGCGCGCCCCATGAAAACTCGAGCTCGCTCGCCAGCGACAAGCAGCTCCTCGCTACCTCCACATCGGCAGCGTCTGAAGAGTGGCTCGACAGCGTCGCTCGAGCTTCGTCGCGCGAAGGCTCCCCACGCCGTCCTTCTCGCTGCACCGCCGCCCTCTTGTGGCGATAAACTCAGGCGCCTGGCCGCCTCCCCTCAAGCGCCTTGGCCCCAAAGCGCGTGGCCAGGCGGAACCCACTCCGTCCGGCGCCCGGTAATAAAAGCGAGCTGTCAAGGGTCCCTCGCCCCCAAGAAGCAGCCAGCGTGCTCCCTACACCGGCTCGTCTCGACAGCGCTCCTGCTCCAGCCGCCCAGACCCAGCGCTGCTCGGCCCCAGCGCATGGGACCCGCAAGACCAGGCTCTTCGTCACCAAAGGCCTCCCATAGCCCACAGAGCTGCCGCGCCTGCACCACCGAGCTGCAGCGTCGCGTGGCCCGACAAGTTCAATCAGACCTGCCTCCACTTCTGACAGCACGGCTGACCTGCGGAGTTCCTTCAACTCTGAGCTGGGCATTGAAGCCGCCAACATGGGCGAAGGTCATGGCCGAACTGGTTTCCCATGGCACTCATGGGCCAGGGGCCCTTTTGGCTCACAGCACGATCTCCTCACAGGGCCGAGATCGCACCCGCTTCATAACCAACTTCAAAGGTACTCGTGACCGGCCTCTGCCGTGAAGCGACATACACCGCATCAAGCAGCAACCGGGGAGACCACAGCAAGTACATCCAATGCTTCAACAACGCACGCCTCAAGATTCCCAAGGTGACCGAGGAGGCCATCATCTCAGCCTTCTCCCACGGTGTGCGAGACGTCAAGATGAAGGAGAAGCTAGCGATGCATGAAGATCTATGTACATCCTTGGAGCTGTTCAACTTGGCGACCAAGTGCGCCAGGGCTGAGGAAGGACGCCTTTCCCTCCTCGAGCTGCCAGCCATAGACCCAGAAGAGAAGAAGTCCAAGGCCAAGGACGTGAAGCGCAAGGGGGATGCCGTGCTCGCGGCGGAACCAGACACCAAGCGAGGCAGAGATCAGCCCGAGTCTTCCAAGGGCAGCCACGACCTCCACACCCACAACACCAACGAATGTCAAGAGCTCCGAGCCGTGTGAGAAGGGAGAATCAGTCGACACCCCGACCGCAATGATCGAGGCTACGGCCGAGGAGGAGGAAAGCAGGGGACCTTTGGGAAGACCGTGTCCCTCGCCAAGGGTGGCGTGACCGACCTCGCGAGGATCGCTGGCAGGATCATCCTCGCGAGGGAGGCTGGAGGGATCAGCCTCGCGAGGATCACCCGCAAGGAAATGCAGGCCTCCCTCCTCTGTCGCCGCAGCCAAGGAGAAATGAGGACCATCATCAGGACGAGGGGGCTGGGGGCTTCCAGGAGCCGTGCGCAATCGCTTGCATCCTAGGTGGAGCTCAAGCCCCAGCCTCTCAACGCATCTTCAAGCAGTTTGCCCGCGAAGTGAATGCAGTCCTCCCCAAGCTCGAGGCCACGCGCCCCCTCGGGTGGTCGGCGTGCGCCATCATGTTCAACTCATGAGATCAGCTCAAGTCTTGGCAGCCACAGCGAGAGTCCTCCCGATGCTTTGTTCCCCAATCATCAGCAACGTGCAAGTCACCAGAACCCTCATCGATGGCAGAGCAGGGCCCAATGTCCTGTCCGTAGAGACATTCAACAATATCCAAGTGCCTTACAATCAGTTTCAGCCAACTAAGCCCTTCTCCGGAGTCACCGACGGCTCCACAGTTCCAATTGGGCAGGTCCACCTCCCTGTCACCTTCGGGGCACGCGACAACTACCGCACCGAGCTCATCGACTTCGATGTCGCCAACATTTGCCTGCCATACAATGCCATCCTCGGGTACCCAGCTCACAGCCAAGTTCATGGCGTGACTCATCAAGCTACAACATCCTCAAGATGCCGAGGCGGCGGAGTCATCACGGTGCCTTGTGAAGAAAGAGGCATGAGCTCCATGGGCGAGCTTTCCAAGCTGCGTCACTTGAAGACCAGATCGCGAGGAGCATGAGGCTCCCAGGCTGCTCCCAGAAGAAGAAGACATCATGGGCCCGACCCCTCGGGAGGCGGGCCCCTCGGGGTCCGCGCTGTTAGGGGCACCTCCTTACATGCGCATAGGAAGGCGGCGCTGGCGCCCCTCAAGCAAGCCTCAGGGGCTCTCTCACGGAGGGCTACCGACCTTGCTAAGGTCGAGGGAAGCGCTTGGGCACCACTTGGGCGTGTTTGAAGCATGTTTCCCTCGGGAAGGGCCGAGGAAGGAGGGCCAAACCCTCGGGGAGTTCTTGAGCCAGATCATTCGGGGCTGCAGTCAAGAGTCATGAGTGGCAGCAACACCTTACCCGTAGCTCCCCATCCAGGCGAGGATGGAGGGCTGCGCGTCTGCATCAACACACAGGGCTCAACCAGAGCCGCCTCTCGAGGCGCTTGAGGCCCTCACTGGCGGTGCTGTGAAGGTCCACCCACTGACTGATCGCATGCCTTACGGTTTCTTGAACATGGCGCCATGCACCGGCACCTCGTGAGGGCATCCGGAGAGCTTAAGAGGCCAGGCGTTCCGCAGATCTGGCGGAGATGGAGATGGTCGCGAGGCTGCAGCGCCTCCGGGCCTCCGAGCTCTGGCACAGGGGGCTCGTGAAGGTTAGCTTCCGCAGCCCCGGCGTCCGCTACTTGAGCATCCCTTCGTCTTCAACGTTATCGGTGACATCCTTCAAGTTTCATTTCCGGTGGGGCGCCCCAGGGCTGCATTATTCCCGAGCTGCGTGGGTCCGTCCCAGGCGTGTATCCTTTTACTTCATGTTCCTAGCTTACTTTGTTGAGGCGCCTCTCGCTGCATCATCCCCAAATCGCTTTCGGGCGAGACCAGTGACATGTACCCCTCTTGCGTTTATTTGGGTCATGCGTTCGACCCATCATGATTGTTATTTAATGCACATCCCGACACCTTCTTCCTTCATGTCGGCCGCTTGCGTTAAAGGGGGGTACGAGCATCGCAACTCATGGGCTCCCTGGGCTCTCCAGCCCTCCGAGGAGTCCCGGACTAGGGGTGTCAGGATAGCGGACTATCGTCACGGCGGACTCCAAGACTATGAATACAAGATTGAAGACTTAAATCACATGTGTCGGATGGGACTTTCCTTGGCGTGGAAGGCAAGCTTGGCGATGCTGGATATGTAGATCTCCTACCATTGTAACCGACTACTGTGTAACCCTAACCTATCTGGTGTCTATATAAACCGGAGGTTTTAGTCCGTGGGGCGAAAAACAATCATACCATAGAGCTAGCTTCTAGGGTTTAGCCTCCTTGATCTCGTGGTAGATCTACTCTTGTACTACCCATATCATCAATATTAATCAAGCAAGAGTAGGGTATTACCTCCATCGAGAGGGCTCGAACCTGGTAAAAACATCGTGTCCCTTGTCTCCTGTTACCATCCGCCTAGACACACAGTTCGGGACCCCCTACCGAGATCCGCGGTTTGACACCGACATTGGTGCTTTCATTGAGAGTTCCTCGTGTAAGTCACCGATAGGCCCGATGGCTCCTTGATCATCAACAGCAGCCAGCGGTCCGGGTGAGACATTTCTGTCGGGACCCGATTCCAAGTCACATCGACCTAGCGGTAACACCTCATATCACTTTGCGGCCTCACGCATACGGTATTCCCACAGGTGTCGCCTTACCATGGCCGGGACCATTTAGCCTTTTGGCTCACGTATATGATAGTGTCGCTAGCATCCACATGACAAAGAACCGGGCCGACATGGCTGATCGTGAACCCAAGGCGCTAACCTATGGGGACAGGCATACATGAATCACATCGAGCATGTCGGTCATCAGCGTATAAATTCGGGCTGTAACCTTTGGGCTATGAGGACTCGGTATTCGGGCTGTAGCGAGCTAAGCGGGACTCGAATATCACCGCGTGACATTTCCCGAAGGACAGACATAGGGCGAGTGAAACACATGCCGGCCGATCGGTGTCCAAGCGGTAGTCTTTGGGCTAGCAGGACTCCGGTGAACCGGGCTGTAGCGGACTACTATCGCTCGAATCACGAGACTACATTTCCCCATATGAGAGGCTGCCAAGGATAAACAACTAGTTTGTCGGATCCCACATACCAAGCATTTCAAACATACACACATTATGCTCAATATGCGTAGATACAACATGGCATCACAACATAACTCTCGACTCAAATATTTATTCATTAGGCTCAGGGGCGAGATATTCTGAAACATGGGTCTCATGACCCAACACTCGAAACATACAAGTCAAAGCACAAGCGGAAGCTAAACATATCAATCTGAGACAACTATAAATGAAAAGGTGGGAAGCGACTATCTACCAGATCTGCCGAGGGCACAAGATCGTAGCTGAGGTAACAAGCTAAGCGTCGAAGTCCACGTGGAACTACTAAGCGAGGCCAGCGTCTCTCTGCAAAACATAAAATAAGCAAGCGTGAGTACAAATGTACTCAGCAAGACTTATCAGATCTAACTACATATGCCTCATTATCAAAGGGGGTGGTGGAGTTTGGCTGCACAAGCCAACTTTGACTCGGTGGCTATCTGAACTCTTTGCAAGTAACTCTTTTGAGGTGGCGCTGCGAGTCCACATATTCACCATATCAATACACCACTATGGACCGCTCCGTCTCCCTCACGAGCATGCATCCATAGCACTCACGCTTATCTTGCGCATTTTAGGGTATCCACTTTCACTTGTCTATGAACTGATATAGGCAACCCAAGTCCTTTTCATGGACACGGCTATTGAATAGATCATATTAAACCCTGAGGGTGTACTTCTTCACCTGCGCTCTCACCACTTACGCCGTTTACCCGACATGTACTCGGCAACCTTCAAGCGGAAGCCCAGCGTGGGTGTCGGCCACGACCTACCTAAACACTCAAGTCCCTAGTCCGGTTTATCGCCTATTGGGTTCCATCCGCAGGAGTCCGGCGAGGTTTCCCATACAGCCCGAGCGATGTGTGCAGGGTTCGAGATACCAAGCAGGCACTTTCGGTACCTTTGGGCCACAGTGCCTACCGCAACACAACCCACCCCTAAGGTCAGCGTTGCGTCGGCCCCGACATGCTACAAACACGAAACTACTTGCAACTCCGGATGAGAACAAGGGTGGTTAAGAAGCCGAGAGGGTCCATTGGTTTAAGACCCAATGCGTGGTAGTAGCTGTTTCATGGATCACAAACACAGAACTCAGTTCACGAGGGCGGCTGCAATGAGACAACCCACCATGTACTCCTACATGGCCTCTCACCTTCTACCTTTACCAAATCGTGTTCACACACTTAGCTCACACATAGTAGGACATGTTCACAACCATTCTAATTCATTCCCGATGAATCGGACCTGACTCAACTCTAAGCGATGGCAGGCATGACAAACAAGCATGAATGAGTAGGCACAACATGGCTCAAACAACTCCTACTCATGCTAGTGGGTTTCATCTAATTCTTGTGGAATGACGAGGTCATGCAGAGAGGATAAAGGGTTCAGCTACCGCAGCAAGTAACATTGAATCGATGTTGTCCTAATGCAGTAAAATAGAAGCGAGGAGGCGAGAGAGTGGGATTATATCGGAATGAACAAGGGGTTTTGCTTGCAGGCACTTCGAAGATAATATATTTCTTCATCGGTGTCATCGAACAATCGTCGGAGCGTCGTCTACGAGAGGGACAATTACCGGCAAACAAGAGAGAACACAATCAATGCAATGCACATTCACATGAATGACATGTCATGTTAAGGTCTTGAATTGACCTAATGCAGCGATAAGCCAAGTTAATTGAAGTGGAATTCAAACAAGGTTAAACTCCAACTCCAAATGCTATTTCATAAATTAACCTAATCATGATTCATCTTATTCAGTGAGGTTAACTTGTTCAATCATGCATGAAGGTGCCATAAACAGATTCTTCATATTTTTCTAATCATTTTCATATATAAATCATTTCCATCGAGTTACGGTTGAATTTATATGATTTTTAGAAGTTTGGGGTATTTTAGAAATTTCCTGAATTATAATAAATCCAGAAAATCAATTCTGCGTCGACTGGCCTTTGTGTGATGTCGACAAGTCAACTGGGCGTCCCAGGTCAAACCTGACACATGGGTCCCAGCGTGTCGATGGCACAACTATTTAACCAGTTATTTAGCCTTAAGTTAATTCTAACTAAAGCTGTTTGTGGGGCGGGGCCCACTAGTCGGCGACTAACTAGCTAACTAACCTAGGTTAGTGGTGTTAAACTAATACTAACTAAAAGTGTCGGGGTGGCCCACGTCGGTGACCACAGAGGTCAAACCCAGTCAAGCAGTGAAATCCGCCCGGCGTTGAGTCGCCCGGCCGAGGCAGCGGCGGAGGCCTTGAGGTTTGCATCTCAGCGACAAAATGGCGGACGAGCATCTCGTGGGCTGGGACTCGCCCGCATCCATCTGCATAAGCAGCGAGGCTGAGGTGGCCCGAGCTCGCGGAGGCTCGCCCGGTGGCGGAGTTGAGTGCAGGTGGGGATGGGGCTGCGATCGTGAGCAGCGGCGAGGTGCCATGGAGGCTCTATGTGGCGGGGGCGCGTTGGCGCATGCCGGGACAAATAGTCACGGAGCATCACCGGCGGCAATCTGCAGGCGGCGCGTCCGGGTGAAGTGCGGTGTGGTCACTACGGTGCTTGCGAAGCGAAGCGGAGAGGGAGGATAGGCGAAGCTCACGGTGATCGTCGTGGGGTGGGCCGAGCTCGGGGAACACCGAGCGTCTTGAGCGCGGCGGATCTCCGGCGGCGAGGAGAGAAGGGCATCGAGGCGGCGCGGGGCCCTTCCGGTCCGTGGCTCGGTGAGGAGGTAGGGAGCAGGTGGCGGAGCTCGAGGATGGCTCGGGGCGGCTCGGGGATGGCCGTGGCGGGGTGAGTCTGCGTCGGCCAGCCAGGTTGCGTTCGGTGGTGCGAGAGGAGCGAGACGGAGGAGGAGAGGAGCTCGGGGAGATAGTGAGAGGCACAGGGCGTGGCTGTCTCCGTGGCGTTGGAAGGGCCTCGAGGCGTGAGGCAGGCGGGGAGGAGGCCACGGTGTCGCCCGGCCTTCGCCACGCCTCGCCTCTGCCTTCAGGCGGAGGAAGGCGATGGCGATGGGAGTGGGTGGGCTGGGCCGGCCAGCTGCGATCTTTGGGCGGTCGGGTGGCTCTTGTGAGTGGGCTGGAGGGTAAGTTCGGGTGAGTTGCTCTCTCTCTCTTTTATTTATGTTTTCTATTTTACGAAAACTCTGCGGCTTTATTAAAAATATCCGAGCACTTACAAAAATCACCAAGCTGTGCATGCCCAATGTATAGAATATATCTAACATGGAACATTTCAGTTTAGGAGTATTTGGACATTTAAAATATTTTATAAATTTAAATGTCCAAATTCAAATCTATGATTTAATTCAAAGATCCAAATGTCATGGAAAAATGTGCAACATCTCTGGTTACTGTTTCCAGCATTTTCCCAAAAATGGTGAACATTTTTGAAGGCCATTTGGTTCATTGAAAAAATGTTTCTTAGTTGAACCTATTTGAATTATTTTGGTGCTAGGGCTTGGTCATCCCCATTTCAAATTTTCATGAAAATTAAACATGATGCATGGATGCAATGCCACTAGCTACAAGCAAGCTCTAGGGCTGTGACAACTCACCCCCACTAAACAAGAATCTGGCCCCGAGATTCAAGGCGTGAGTAAGAGGAAAAAGGAAGTCATAAAACTATCACAATCTTCATGATCCATTTGCCCTCCTCGAAGATGTTGATTCACTCCATCATCTTGGTTTTGGCGTCTTGCTTTCAAGATCTTCACTCGAAGCGACAATAGAAAGAAGGAAACCCTACATGATTCGATCTTCACGAAGATCAAATAAACATGATCGACTCACGGACTGAGATGGTGACACCTCTCGAGTTGAGGCACAAAACATATCGAGAGGATGGAAGAACAATCAATGAGGTTTGATTAGTGAGCAGCGATTCCATGCTTAGAAAGATGGTGGATGGTGTCAAGGTGGCGAGGAAATAATTGCCATAATTCAATAGCAGGGCACCTCGGGGAGGTGTGCGAGGAACTATTCCCTCAAGTGGCAAAAAAATTACTTTTGATACAAAGATCATTGAAACTCTTCATACCAACCTAAGGCAATTCTAGCGATCGTTTGGTGGAATGCAAAGGAGTGGTACACCGGACTAGAATGGATGATGTGGACTACCTTGTTGAAGACAACTCAATGGATGATTTTGCTCATCATCGGAGATGGATGGGACCCATGGTAAGTCCACTTTTGAAGATGAACCTGGACAAAATTACTAAGAAGGCAGCCCATAGTGGAATGGCACGAGGGCGGTACAAGCTGGGAGCGAAATGCAAGCTGTTGAATGTTCCAACCATCATATCTGCTGAGATTCAGATCCGATTGGTGATGGGATACTTCAGACTCAGCATATACGAAAGGAAAGGTTGCAACCAAAACCGGCGAGATGGCGTTGCGAGATTCTCGGGAGTGAACTAAGGTAGCAAGCTCCAAAACATGGCGGGTTACGCTACAAACAGGTGAACACGTTGTCCCGGACAAACATGACCACGTAGTAGTCTTATGATAAAACACTACCGAGTTCGGTGGGGAACCATAATCGAGGATATTGAAGTCCTTGCATAAGGCATGCTCTTAGAAGGAACTTCTTGTCCTGAACAAATCAATCGGTGGCTTGGTGTGCTAGGAACACATATAGGGCGAAGGTTGCAAGTCTCCGAACTACGAGGATACTTATGCGTATGCATGACTGAGTTGGGATGATTCGGAGGAGGCAAAACAAACCTTTCTCAAATTCATGGCGACAACTTGCATCGGATGCACATGAATTAGAGGAAGTCGCTACTTACATCCAAACATAGGCTTCATGAGCGGCACCACGAAGAAATGCTTACATGAAGTTTCCAACACTAGGTTGATGTTCATCATGACTCATGGGGAGACAAAATACTGCGATGGGCTCAACAATAGCTCATGAATTCCATATCAACTGGACTTCCACCATCATGTGAACACGGTGATAGCATTGGTCGGACCAAAAGGTATAATGGTGTATGCTCGAGGGATCAACCACGAGTAAGACAACATTACGAGCATCGTTAGTACTGATTTGACTTGACAATGGCCCATACTCAAGTCAAAGAATTGATAGGACAATAGGTCCAACAACGATCACGAGGAACCAATCGATGAAGATATCATCTTTCTTCAACACACACTACACAAGAATATCCCTTTGGATCGAGCTAAGTTAGGCAAGCTTTTATCTTCCAACTCTCCAAGTTGTTGTCTAAGCTTAACCAACTAGCTCGGGGATACCCAACACAGTTCTTGGAGAATGGGTGGTTTAGAAGAAAACCAATATGATCACGAACTCAACATAGCGGTCGGTGACAACCGGTAACACTTCAAGAGGATATTTGGAAAGTCACGAACCACGGTATGTTACTAAGCTCGAGAACAATCTTGCTTTTGAGGCAAGGCGATTTTATCAAATGAGTGAGGACTTGACAAGATCCTAACTCATCAATCAAAGTGTGCACCGAAATAAGGACTAGGTAGCACGATCAATCTTAGGATATTGATTTAATAACCAACACGCTAAGAATGAGGATATTGTCCATTAGCTGCCAAGCAACAAGTTGCTCGGAGTATTGATTTCACACATCACGATTCACTAGTCGGCATTCGGTTGTGACAACACGGAACCGAGGAATGAATGATGATGGTGAAAGTATCACTGCATCAAGAATTCATAAGAGAAGGTGCAATTCTCATGACATTCTTGACATAAAGATGGTAACACTCGGGGTGGAACAGAATCAAAAGCTGGATTGGCATTTGATTTGCGGAATACAACTACTTTGACCCAATCCGGATATGGATGAGAGTCTTTGGAGTTTGTTTCTCCTAGTCATTCGAAATAGAATGGTTTGACGGACCACAAGAATAATGGCATCGATGAACACGAATGCATAACTACTCGACTATCAATTGATATCGAGGGCGAGAAAACAAATAAAGAGGAACAACTCGAGGAGCATATAACTTTCGAGTTGTGGATGCATAGGTTAGTATGTCGAATCAAGTTCAACAGGTTTCTTCGGATAACCCATGCGGGAAAGTAGAAGCGGCAGATTCACAATTATGAATGGAGAACTCCTCAAGAGTACTCTGTTTGTGATCTTTTGGTTCAAAAAACTTACGCCATAACTAGTTCATAGTATTTGGAAGAAGAAAATACCACGGACCTCGAGGACTATCATAAAAGTTACTAATATCCTAAGGGAGCTAGCAATTACTATCAACATGAAGTAGGATGAATCTCGGGTTCAGAACCGAGAATAGAATACCTACTACTAAATGGCATCACGGGATGCTTTCAAGAATAATGGCGAGAATCATAACCTTTGGGGATACAAAAGCATTGCTAAATTGCTAGGTGACTTCCTAAACACCTAGGGTCATAATAATAGTTCAACATATATGTCGAGGCAACAAAGTACCTCAACTTACCGATTAGTGTGCTTATCGGCCCAAAAGGACATCGAGGAGCGGAAGGAAAGAATTTGCAAATGCATCGGACTATTTAGAGACACAGGATGACTCGGACAGCATAACGGTGTAAATGCTCAAAATGATTTGAGACATCCTGCAAAAATGGTGGCATAACCACTCAACATCACAATACCAAGGTTACGAGATCAACAATTATCATACGGAGATAGTAGGAACTGAGCTGGGGCTTAAAACCAACAATCTTAAAGGTCTATGGATTAGTAACACGTCATCCTAATAGATAGATAAAGCCTAGTTCTTAAACCCGTAGAAGAGAAGGGTTGACTCGGATCGAAAGGCCATGAGATATAAGGAGTAAAAAGAGCCTTACGTTCCTTCCACAATCAATTCCCTTACATAACTAAAGCATTTCTAGACACAACTTGACCAGTTTGGCTTGGCGAACCTCTGACGATCGAGGCTCGATACCAGCGCTGTCGGGACCCGATTCCAAGTCACATCGACCTAGCGGTAACACCTCATATCACTTTGCGACCTCACGCACGCGGTATTCCCACAGGTGTCGCCTTACCATGGCCGGGACCGTTTAGCCTTTTGGCTCACGTATATGATAGTGTCGCTAGCATCCATATGACAAAGAACCGGGCCGACATGGCTAGTCGTGAACCCAGCGGCGCTAACCTATGGGGACAGGCATACATGAATCACATCGAGCATGTCGGTCATCAGCGTATAAATTCGGGCTGTAGCCTTTGGGCTATGAGGACTCGGTATTCGGGCTGTAGCGAGCTAAGCGGGACTCGAATATCACAGCGTGACATTTCCCGAAGGACAGACATAGGGCGAAGTGAAACACATGCCCGGCCGGTCAAGTGTCCAAGCGGTAGTCTTTGGGCTAGCGGGACTCCAGTGAACCGGGCTGTAGCGGACTACTATCGCTCAGAATCACGAGACTACATTTCCCCATATGAGAGGCTGCCAAGGATAAACAACTAGTTTGTCGGATCCCACATACCAAGCATTTCAAACATACACACATTATGCTCAATATGTGTAGATACAACATGGCATCACAACATAACTCTCGACTCAAATATTTATTCATTAGGCTCCAGGAGGCGAGATATTACAAACATGGGTCTCATGACCCAACACTCGAAACATACAAGTCAAAGCACAAGCGGAAGCTAAACATGTACGAGTGGAGACAACTATAAATGAAAAGGCTGGGAAGCGACTATCTACCGAGATCTGCCGAGGGCACAAGATCGTGGCTGAGGTAACAAGCTAAGCGTCGAAGTCCACGTGGAACTACTAGCGAGGCCAGCGTCTCTCGCAAAACATAAAATAAGCAAGCGTGAGTACAAATGTACTCAGCAAGACTTATCAGATCTAACTACATATGCATCATTATCAAAGGGGGTGGTGGAGTTTGGCTGCAGCAAGCCAGCTTTGACTCGGTGGCTATCTGAACTCATTGCAAGTAACTCTTTTGAGGTGGCGCACAAGTCCACATATTCACCATATCAATACACCACTATGGACCGCTCCGTCTCCCTCTGAGGCATGCATCCATAGCACTCACGCTTATCTTGCGCATTTTAGGGTATCCACTTTCACTTGTCTATGAACTGATATAGGCAACCCGAAGTCCTTTTCATGGACACGGCTATTGAATAGATCATATTAAACCTGCGGGTGTACTTCTTCACCTGCGCTCTCACCACTTACGCGTTTACGACATGTACTCGGCAACCTTCAGCGGAAGCCCAGCGTGGGTGTCGGCCAGCCTACCTAAACACTCAAGTCCCTAGTCAGGTTTATCGCCTATTCGGGTTCCATCCATGAGAGTCGGCGAGGTTTCCCATACAGCCCGAGCGATGTGTGCGGGGTTCCCGAGATACCAAGCGGGCACTCGGTACACAGACCCACGGTGCCTACCGCAACATAACCCACCCCTAAGGTCAGCGTTGCGTGCGGCCCCAACATGCTACAAACACGAAACTACTTGCAACTCCGGATGAGAACAAGGGTGGTTAAGAAGCCGAGAGGGTCCATTGGTTTGAGGCCCAATGCGTGGTAGTAGCTGTTTCATGGATCACAAACACAGAACTCAGTTCACGAGGGCGGCTGCAATGAGACAACCCACCATGTACTCCTACATGGCCTCTCACCTACCTTTACCAAATCGTGTTCACACACTTAGCTCACACACAGTAGGACATGTTCACAACCATTCCAATTCATTCCCGATGAATCAGACCTGACTCAACTCTAAGCGATGGCAGGCATGACAAACAAGCATGAATGAGTAGGCACAACATGGCTCAAACAACTCCTACTCATGCTAGTGGGTTTCATCTAATTCTTGTGGAATGACGGGTCATGCGAGAGGATAAAGGGTTCAGCTACGCAGCAAGTAACATTGAATCGATGTTGTCCTAATGCAGTAAAATAGAGCAGGAGGCGAGAGAGTGGGATTATATCGGAATGAACAAGGGGTTTTGCTTGCACAGCACTACGAAGATAATATATTTCTTCATCGGTGTCATCGAACAATCGTCGGAACGTCGTCTCGAGAGGGACAATTACCCGGCAAACAGAGAACACAATCAATGCAATGCACATTCACATGAATGACATGTCATGTTAAGGTACTGAATTGACCTAATGCAGCGATAAGCCAAGTTAATTGAAGTGGAATTCAAACAAGGTTAAACTCCAACTCCAAATGCTATTTCATAAATTAACCTAATCATGATTCATCTTATTCAGTGAGGTTAACTTGTTCAATCATGCATGAAGGTACCATAAACAGATTCTTCATATTTTTCTGATCATTTTCATATATAAATCATTTCCATCAGTTCGGTTGAATTTATATGATTTTTAGAAGTTTGGGGTATTTTAAAATTTCTGAATTATAATAAATCCGAAAATCAATTCTGCGTCGACTGGCCTTTGTGTGGCGTCAACAAGTCAGCTGGGCGTCCCAGGTCAAACCTGACACATGGGTCCAGCGTGTCGATGGCACAACTATTTAACTTGAGTTATTTAGCCTTAAGTTAATTCTAACTAAAAGCTGTTTGTGGGGCGGGGCCCACTAGTTGACGACTAACTAGCTAACTAACCTAGGTTAATTGGTGTTAAACTAATACTAACTAAAAGTGTGGGAGGTGGCCCACTGCGTCGGTGACCACAGAAGTCAAACCCAGTCAAGCAGGTAAATCAGCTGGCGTTGAGTGCCCGGCAAGGCGGCGGCGGAGGCCTTGAGTTTGCATCTCGGCGACCAAAATGGCGGGCGAGAGCATCTCGTGGGCTGGGACTCGCCCGCATCCATCTGCATAAGCAGCGAGGCTGAGGTGGCCCGGCTTCGCGGAGGCAAGCTGTGGTGGCGGAGTTGAGTGCGAGTGGGGATGGGGCTGCGATCGTGAGCAGCAGCCGGCGAGTGCCATGGAGGCTCTATGCGGCCTTGAGGCGCGTTGGCGCATGCCGGGACAAATAGTCACCGGGGCATCACCGGCGGCAGTCTTGGTGCGGCGCGTCCGGGTGAGTCTGCGGTGTGAGTCGCTACGGTCTTGGCGAAGCGAAGCGGAGAGGGGAGGATAGGCGAAGCTCACGGTGATCGTCGTGGGGTGGGCCAGCGAGCTCGAGGGGCACACGGGCGTCTTGGCGGCGGCGGATCTCCGGCGAGAGGAGAAGGAGCATCGGGCGGCGCTTGGGGCCCTTCCGGTCCGTGGCTCGGTGAGGAGGTAGGGAGCAGGTGGCGGAGCTCGAGGATGGCTCGGGCGGCTCGGGGATGGCCGTGGCGGGGGTAGTGCTGCGTCGGCCCGGCCGGTTGCGTTGATGGTGTGAGAGGGCAGAGCAGGAGGAGGAGGAGGAGCTCGGGGAGAGTGAGAGGCACAGGGGGCGTGGCTGTCTCCGTGGCTATGGAAGGGCCTCGAGGCGTGAGCAGGCGGGGAGGAGGCCAGGCGTCGCCGGCCTTCGCCCGCCTCGCCTCACGCCTACAGCGAAGCAAGGCGATGGCGATGGGGTAGGTGGGCTGGGCCAGCCAGGCTGCGATCTTGGGCGGTCGGGTGGCTGGCTGTGGTGGGCTGGAAGTAAGTTCAGGTGAGTTGCTCTCTCTCTCTCTTTTTATTTATGTTTTCTATTTTTACGAAAACTCTGCGGCTTTATTAAAAATATCCGAGGCACTTACAAAATCACCAAACTATGCATGCCCAATGTATAGAATATATCTAACATGGAACATTTCAGTTTAGGAGTATTTGGACATTTAAAATATTTTATAAATTTAAATGTCCAAATTCAAATCTATGATTTAATTCAAAGATCCAAATGTCATGGAAAAATGTGCAACATCTCTGATTCTTGTTTCGCATTTTCCCAAAATGGTGAACATTTTTGAAGGCCATTTGGTTCATTGAAAAATGTTTCTTAGTTGAACCTATTTGAATTATTTTGGTGCTAGGGCTTGGTAATCCCCATTTCAAATTTTCATGAAAATTAAACATGATGCATGGATGCAATGCCACTAGCTACAAGCAAGCTCTAGGGCTGTGACAATTTCTCCCAGGACAGATCTTACGTGTTGGCTGGCTTTACCTCTGCAGGGCCAATTAAGCAGCCATCTGGAAGCGGAATCGAAAGCTATGCCCCTGGCCATCAGGTCAGATTTGGAAGTTTGAACTATCTGGCCCGATATCTGCGGAGACTTGATCTTGGCCATTCGAGCCGCAATAAGCGATGCCGCCTTTGTCTCGATGGGCATGATCTAGCTCTGCAGACGAGCAGTTCCACAGAGCCGCACGGTATCCGCTCGACCCTTAATCGGGCGGATTCCCCGATCGAGGGCAGTGGTTGGACACGCCTCGGGGCCACAATCTCTCTGGCGATCGAGCGAACTCCATCCACATCGCTGCGAAGACTTGACTCACAGGTGCGGGACTCCTCTCCAGACTCAAACCCTCCGGCGCCCCCTTGTCGAATCCGATTGGGCGCCCGTTATGGAGTTCAACTGCCGCGGACATCTTTCAGCACTCGCCCTTTGGTGACATTCTGAATTCACTAAAGTCTCTCTCTTTATCCGAGAGCCTGGCGGACTACGATCGGGAAGGTTGAGATCGCAGACGGACGAAGAAATTCGCGCCCACCCACGACCCGCTTAGTATGCCAGCCAGCTTACGGCGTGCTCGATTTGACTCGAAGACATCGGCGGTATGGGCGGCGATGTGGAGACACAACAATGAACCAACGCCTATAGGATGCTGGACAACCTCATCCCATAATGTATACATGGTGGATACACCTAAAGGAAATAAAAGGCGAGGAACAACGGGGCGCTCTGAAGGATAAATCCCTCGGCAGTCAAAAGCGGCAGCGTAAGCGCCCGAACCAAGTCCGCCTCCACAAAGACACAGCCATAGAAGCGAGGCGAACCGGTGAGCAACGAACAAGCTATCGAGCAATCATCCGAACAAGACAACTTGGATAAACAATCTGTCCCAGCGAAGACAACAGTCCGGACGATCTCCGCGCGGACAAACTATTGGAGAAAAATGACCTCGAGAAAGGCTAAATGCGCCCTGCTGCGCGTAGCGTGAAAAAGCGAAGCGGAAGCTCAAAATAGCGGAAGATGCACCAGGATCAGATGGAGCAAAGTATTGAACACCCTTGAACAAATGCTGGCGACAACCGCTTGAACAAAAACTGCCCAAAAAGCTCTGCCCGAATTGACGAGGAGGCCTTAGACCCCACAATTAAAAAGTAAGAAGGCCACCGGTCGGATGGGCGACCCCACATGCAAAAAGAGGCGGCGAATGGCGCCACACACAAGCCAATATGCGATCCGCATAAAGATTCACATCAAAAGGATGGCCAGATTAGGTCCATCTATGGGCCAAGCGAGGCTCGTCAAAGCAATGCAACATGCCAAAATTCCGAAGATCACGGCACACCCAAATATAGGGGCGCCGCACATCCCCTATGTTTTACCGATGAGGTGCTAGATCATGAATTTCCAGCGGGATTCAAACTCGTAAACATAGAGGTATACGACGGAACAACAGACCTTGGAGTCTGGATCGATGATTACATCCTCCACATACACATGGCTAGAGGAGATGATCTCACGCCATAAAATACTTACCTTAAACTCAAAGGGCCAACTCGGCATTGGCTTAAAAGCCTCCCGAAAATACCATTGGAAGCTGGGAAGATCTAGGGGATGCGTTTGGGCAAATTTTGAGGGGACCTATGTCCGCCCTCTGGATCTGAGGCGATCTAAGTCACATAACTCAACAGCCGGAGAGTCAGCCGGAAATTCTAGAATAGGTTCCTTACTAAAAAGAACCAAATAGTCATTGTCGGACCTTGAAGCCTTAGCAGCTTTCAAGCACAACGTCCGAGACAGAATGGCTGCCAGACACCTCGGCCAAGAAAAACCAAGAACAATGGCCGCATTAACAAGCCTCATGACCCGCTTTTGCGGGAGAGGACAGCTGGCTAGCAAGATGCGATACCAGCGACCCAAGTACATCGAAGTCGAGGGATGGAAGCGGAAACCACGGCGCAACAAGGACCAACGCGGATTAAAGGGAGCGGTCCAAAGAGCGCGGTCAACGCCCGGATTCAAAAGCTCACGACGAACAACAAAAATTGCCCCTTAAGGACAATAGCGATGAGCTATCCAACTTCAACAAAATATTGGACAAGATATGTCAAATCCACAGTACTCACAGGAGGCACGCTAACCATACCCACAAAATTGTTGGGTCTTCAAACAGTCCGGCGGTGAGCGCCCGAACACAAGGGCTCGACACACCAAGTGAAGATGACAACGAGCACCACAAGCAGAGCCCCGGAAAACAAAAGACGTTCCCACAAGAAGTTAAAACAGTAGACTCACTTCACGTGATCAAAGGGAAAAATAGAGCTGCGCCCACTAAAAGGCGCGCCGCACACTGGTTGTCAAAGCCAATCACCTTCGACCATCAGGACTATTCCGAAAATATCCGAAACGCAGGATGGAATGCCTTGATATTGGATCCTATAATCGGCGGTTCCAATTTACACAAGTCCTCATGGATGGCGGCGGTGACATAAACCTGATATATCGGGACACAATCCATGGGATGGGGATAAACCAAACCAAAATTAGCCAGTAGCAACACCTCCTTTAAAGGAGTAATGCCAGGCCCATAAGCCCATTATGCGGGCTCCATACTGCTAGAAGTTGTGTTGGTTCATCCGACAACTTCCGTCGCATAATATTAATCTTCCATGTCGCCCGTTTAAAAGTAGCCATCAAGCACTATTTGGGCCTTGAAGCTTTCGCCGCTTTGACGCTAATACCGCATTACGCATCTCTAACACTTAAAATGCCGGTCCACAGCGGCATCATTTAGATTAAAAGGAAGTATTAAGTGTTACTCGAGCACGGAAGAACGGGAGACTGCCTTGACAGCCCACACTTATCCAGCTCCGCTAGAACAAAGAACCTGAATTGGTCATTCAAACCCCGGACACGGTTAGACGAGTCCGGCGCCTACTAGCAGCATACCCCATACATGGGGCTACACGCATATATCATAAGAGACACTAAAGCTCAATTTTATTCACTTCTTCGAATAGTACTCTGTTTATTTAATGTACAATACATCTTTTGCACGATCCTTTTTATTTTGAAACTAAGTTCCTCTCTTTTACACATGAGCGACGTACTACACCCGTCGAGGATCTGGCTGCGCGGAGACACAGTAGCGAGGCGTGCAGTGGGGACCCGTTGCAAGGATTCTTTTAGATTAAGACCTGCGTAAACCTTTTTACTGTCTCTTGTAGATGTACATCCCCGGTTCCTTACTATAACGAGGAGGAGGCTGGCGTTTTGGCATTGGCCGCACCAGAATTTTTTGCGTGCACGGACACGGGGCTTAGGGCATTATTCTGCCCATTTTCATAAAGACCGAATACCTTAGGGAGTATTGGCGTCTCGAGATTAGGCCTTATATGCATCAGCTCGAATCATGTCTTTGGTCAATGTTGGGTTGCCCGGCTCCTGTGTTTTGCTGCCTTACGTTCCGTTTTCACGGCTAACGCGACACCGGAGAACTCTGCGATTGTGCCCGGTTGGCGGGCGAGCACCTCGATGAAAGCCCGGCAAAACTGTCATGATATAGCGAGACTGGTCAACCACTCGATGACTCATTTGGAATGTTTAGGATTCCTCCGCATTAACGAAGGACGGTTTCGGTCAGGCACCTACTCGCACCCGAATTCGGGAGAGTGCGGTGCCCCGAGACTATATAGTATCCCCACCTCGAACTCCTATGGCTAAGTGAAAGTGATAAAGCATTATAGTCCGGTTGCCTAGTTTGCTACGCTATCACCTCCTTAACAGGACCAAGGCGTTGGATTAAGTG
>JAHIAM010006546.1:0-92321 GCA_021605205.1 Aegilops longissima | reverse complement strand
TTTTGAATTTTTATGCCCGTTTCAAAATGCGGTCAAAATGGCGGAATGACCGTTCCTAGCTAGTGGTTTAATCTTGGAATTTTTTTTGGTGTTTCTATGATTAAATAGATACTTATTTACCTAGAAATGATTTTTGGAAAAAAATAAAGACCAAACTACAAGGCAGCTATAGTTCAAATTTGACCCGTTTCCAACTGAATCGACGACAATTTGTCTTTTTCACCAGAGGTGGATCAAAACTTTTTTCACCCAACCATTTTGTCAATTGTGCATTAAACATGGCCTAGTATTTTATAAAATTGATTTGGTCCATTTTTGCAACAATTATTTGGTAGTTCCTTCACAATAAAACCTCCTTTTGGGCACTCGGAAAATGAAAAATGAATTTTCCGTGCAAAGAAAATGAAAACTTCCTTAGGCAACATTGTTTGTAATTCCAAGATGCACCCTTGTGCACAATATGAGATCATTTGAACAAACTATGCCATGAATGTGGCCATAAGATTGATCATTTGGCTTGAAAGCCATGAAGCTTCACGCATGATAGCTCGTTTCTGAGAACACTTTTTTAAAATAATTGCCGTATTACAAGTTTATTATTTTTTCTGGAAACTTGGTCACATATAATGACACAATGCGAAGGTTTTGCAACTTTTTGATTTTTTTTTGAATTTTTTATGCCCGTTTCAAAATGCGGTCAAAACGGCGGGCTTGACCGTTCCTAGCTAGTGGTTGAATCTTGGAAAACTTTTGGTGTTTCTATGATAAAATAGATACTTATGTACCTAGAAATGGTTTTTGGAAAAAATAAATAGCAAACTATGAGGCAGCTGCAGTTCAAATTTGACCCGCTTCCAGCTGAATCGGCGGAAATTTGCTTTTTCACCAGAGGTGGATCAAAACTTTTTACACCCAACCATTTGGTCAATTATGCATTAAATATGGCCTAGTATTTTAGAAAAATTATTTGGTGCAAATTTGCAATAATTATTTGGTTGGTTCTTCACAAAAAAACCTCATTTGGGGCACTCGAAAAATGGAAAATGGGTCTTTTGTGCAATGAAAGTGAAAACTCCCTTAGGCAACATTGTTTTCCATTCCAATATGCACCATTGTGCATAATATGAGATCATTTGAACAAACTATGCCATGAATGTGGCCATAAGATTGATTATTTGGCTTGAAAGCCATGAATCTTCACACATGATAGCTCATTTCTGAGAACACTTTTTTAAAATAATTGCCGTATTACAAGTTTATAATTTTTGCCGGTAACTTGGCCACATATGATGAAACAATGCGAAGGTTTTTCCAATTTTTTAATTTTTTTGAATTTTTTATGCCCGTTTCAAAAATGCGGTCAAAACGGCGGGAATGACCGTTCCTAGCTAGTGGTTTAATTTTGGAATTTTTTTGATGTTTCTCTGATTAAATAGATACTTTTGTACCTAAAATTGATTTTTTGAAAAAATAAAGAGCAAACTATGAGGCAGCTATAGTTCAAATTTAACGCGCTTCCAGCTGAACCGGCGGAAATTTGTCTTTTTCACGAGAGGTGGATGAAAACTTTTGACATCCAACCATTTGGTCAATTGTGCATTAAATATGGCCTAATATTTTAGAAAATTTATTTGGTGCAATTTTGCAACAATTATTTGGTAGGTTATTCACAAAAAAACTCATTTTGAGCACTCGAAAAATGGAAAATTGATTTTTCGTCCAAAGAAAATGAAAAAAATTGTAGGCAACATTGTTTGTCATTCCAATATGCACCCTTGTGCTCAATATGAGATAATTTGAACGAACTATGCCATTCCAAAATGCACGCTTGTACAAAAAACACAAGAGAAACAAATAGGAAAATACAACTACATAAGCTTGAAAAAGTATTTGATGTGCTCCACATGTGCTATGATTGTGAATTATAAAATTGATGTGCTCCAAATTTGCAACAAAAATTTATGCTAGATTCTTGAATATCATTTTGGACACTCGAAAAATGATTCTCTTACAAAAAACTCATATCTTGGAACACTTTTTTCTAATGATATTAACAATATTCAAAGTTTGTTATTTTTACTGAAAAGTATATCACACTTGGTGACACAATGCGAAGGTTTTTTATTTCTATATTTTTATAAATTTTTAGGTCGTCAAATAGAAGACATGATTCAAAATCTTATTTTCAATCGATTACGACCAATTTAAATGGTCTTAACATCATCAAAGGGGATACTCTATTCTGATTGGTCTAAAATCAGCTCACGCGGATCATGCCTTAAGCACCGTCGGATGCGCCCGGATCCAACGGCTGCCCACAACCCCCTCGTCGCTCTCACCCCCTCCCGAATCTCGTCCACCCACGAAACCCTAGCCCCCTAGTCCCAATCGCCGCCGCCGCCTTCTCCCTCCAGATCCAATCCAAGTCAGAGCCCCCGGCCTCCATCTCCATTCCTGCGCGCGTCGGCTACCTCCCTCCGGTGGAGCTCCACCCTCTCCCGCGAGGGTCTCTGCTGCCCGCGCGCGCACAACGTCCGTCCCCTGTTGCCCACCGCGGCGGCGCCCCTCCCTAACTCCTCGATCCAAACCGTCTCGCCTCGGCAGCGACCCACCCGAGCCAGCCAACCCTACCGCGCCCGCGCCTGCCAACCACGCGTTCCACGCCCATCCGCCCCCCTCTGACCACCCCTTTCCCCCTCCCTCCGATCCGCCATGCCTCCCCTCGCCAGCTCCTCCTCCTCTCCCGCTCCGCCGTGGGGCCCGACCACGCGGGCCACCACCGCCCAGCGCCGCGATCTCCAGGCCCACTGCGGCCGCTGAGCCACCCCTCTGCACCGCGCCCTCCCCGCCCGTCCCCACTCCACGTCGCCCATGGCCTGGGAGCCCGCCACAGGCCTTCGCGTCGAGCCTCACGGGCTGCCTCTTCGGCAGCCGCCGCGCCGCCGCCCGCTCCTCGTCCTCCGCCGCCGCCGTCTTCGAGCGCCGATTCGCCTCCGCCGGTATGGACCCCCGCCACCTCGAAACGGATCGTCGCGTCGCGTTGTGGTCTCTCGCTGACGGGGCCTCTGTTGTCTGTTCCTTTATTTCGCAGGGACGAAGAACTCGTACGATGAAGTCCTCACGAGCCTCGCCAAGCCGGGAGGGGGAGCCGACTTCGGCAAGTACTACAGCCTGCCTGCGCTCGCCGATCCGTGGATTGGTGAGTTGTTTCCCAGTCTCCCACCATTTTCGACCGCTATTGTTCCTATCTCGCGCCGTGTGTTGGGTGAATTGAGAATCTAATCGGGGCCTGGGCGATGTTTTGGTCCCTCTGTTGCTGCTTGTTGTGAGTTGGGGTGGATGAATTGTTAGCTTCTCCAAAGCGATTCGTAATAGGCTCTGATCTACTCCTTGTTGGATAGTCTGTAATGTTGGTGAAATTTGGCTGCTCCACGTGTTCCCATGGGGCGAATTGTCAATTTTGACGGTGGAATTAGTCTCTGGATGCGTTGTTTTCTATTCAGTTTTTTTGTATATCACTGAATTATGTGAATTGCCGAAGATTTAACCATCACTTTGTTTCCAGATCGGCTACCCTACTCGCCTCCTATCCACTCCCTTGTCCAAGTGCAAGGCGTTGTGAAATTCAGTAGGTTGGCATGGCGTAGCGCTAGGTTTGCCGAGGCTGCGTAGATTCATTCATGCAAGTGTTGTGAATGCACGAACGATCAATAGCTCTTGATGTATCAAACATTGCATCCTACTGATGTCAACTGGTTGAGCACACCTAAGAGTATTGTGTGCAATTATTTGCATATTGAAAAGCATGCTCTATATTGTTTTGTCACATGCACTTTGGTCTATGTATGATGGGAGATTTTGTACATGAACAAAAGAAACAAAGGTAAAACTGTATTTATCACTTTGCATAACCTCAGTACATTTACATGCACACACACACATTTGACTGCTGAGTGTTTGAATTATTGGAATGTGGGGGTTGGTCTGTTTATTCCCATGCTCTTTGCTGGTTTGGGGACTGGTGTGTTATTTGTTGGGCTATTCAACACTGATTTTCGTGGGTTGGGAAGAAAAATGGAGCTGATAATTTGTTAGGCTATTCAAAACCTGGAAGGAAGATGAGTACTTTGGTTACTGATAATTTGTAGTCATGCTAACAGAATTTACAACTATTGTTTGATTCAAACCTTTGTTCTTTTTCTTGGTGTTTACAGGTGCCGATGAGTAGAGGCTGGTCGAATCCTCGATGTCCTACATTGCCTGCTATCTTATTCAGTTTTTTTCTTCCCTGTATCTGTCAAGCTTAGTCATGTTTACATACAACTTCAGTAAATGGCATTGTATATGTTTTTCTCAGTAAATGCAATAAACACAAGCTATTCGGATTACTCAACTGAATTTGTTATATGCTGCAGTTTTAACTGAATTAGAGCACCTAAACTGTTAACTGAACATGTGCGTAGAATATGTTAACTGAATTTCTGCAGTAAACGTGTTATCTGAAATTCTGTAATGATGTTAACTGATGTGAGTTTGTGCACTTGATGTTTTATACTTGGAAGACAAATGAACTTGTTTTGGTTATACCTCTCCCTGTTAATTATGGGTGATTTCCTTCTTTCAAATTATATATGTTCTGTTTTGAGCTATCTCTCTGCCTGGTAATAAAAGTATGTGCATTGGTTGATATTTGCTGCTATTGTTTCTATGGTGATGCAGAGTTGTCGTGAAGAAGAGCAAGGCCAATAAAGACTCCAACAAGCCCAAGCGCCCCCTGAGCGCCGTCTTAGTCCTCATGTGAGCCCCGGATTTGATTTGTTGTTGTGGTTCGATTCACGTTATTTCTGTGGCGTGGATAATTGGCAAACTAGTAATGCAGCATGCTAGCTAGTGATTTTTCAGACATAATACTAGTGATTTTTCTTTCTTTCTTTCTTTCTGTTCTCTTCTCCATGGCTGGATCAACGCGATGCGTTCCTGACATTTTTTCTCTCCGTCTCTGTGGTTGGGCAGATGGAGAGGGTGCTCAAGGATGATGCCATCCAGGATAAGGGCGAGCGCGCCAGGATGGTAACCACCCCCTCCCATCTGATCTGCTTGTTTTCCTTCTTGGTCTCACTGGGTCGGTTTGTTCGTCCGTTGGTTCGATGGCGTTGCTGCAATTGTGTGCAATTAGTTTATACTGATCTCATTTGGACTGCAAAATCCATAGATTGTTAGTTCGACAAGTACAAGACCAACAACCTGACTGCTGGCTTCGCTTAGTAGGATATGTAGGTAACCGCGGCACACACACACACACACACACACACACACACACACACACACACACACACACACTGATGATGTACACACACACACAAACATTTAACTGCTGCAATTGTATTGCATGATAGTGTCCAAATTCAGGAAGGGAAAGGTGAGGCTGGAACGTACGAGTGGGTAGATCTACTTTGTTGTTTACATTAGTGTTGCCATTGCAATTGTTTGGTTCTGCCCTCAGCAGCAGTACACTAATGCTGGTAGCCTTTGTGTTCACTCTTTTACAGGAGAGCCAGGACAAATTTGAAGTGCAAATCCATGAAGCCAAGTGCAAAGCTGATGCATTGTGATACTGTAGAGATTGTGACATTGGAACGGATTTACTGTTATTTGTATTCACTTGCCAGAGATTTGTTTATTACGCTTGACTGTAATAGATTGTGACATCAGAACAGATTTACTGTTATTTGACAAATTATGTTTGTTTTGTTTTGTTTGAAATAGTGATTTAAAAATGTGTGAAATGGAAACCTCACAAGTGGGATCCACTTATCAAAATAATCTGAGCAATGTTGAAATATTTGACGTGTGGGACCAGCTCCAATATATAATGGGCAAAACTAGAAATCTATGGACTAAAAAGGCCACGACCCAAAATAAACAGGCTATAATGTTGCAATGAAGGCCATGGGCCAAAAATAAAAAGGCTGCAATGAAGGCCATGGGCAAAAAATAAAAAGGCTGCAATGTTGGGCTTGGTCCATGAAGCTGACAAAAAATTCATAGGAAAGAAATATAAATGGGTTGAATTAATGGGCTCGGCCCATGTAGAAAACCGAATTGGACCGGGCTGAATCTTGTGCCACATCAGCTTGCCACGCTGGATGCCTACGTGGACTAGGGAGGCTGCTAGTGACCAAAACGCCATAGTAGGAATATTTTGGTCGTAAACGTCCACGACCTTCTAACAGAGAAGGTCGCTATAGTGAGTTTACGACCCTCAGCTTTTGACCTTCTGTTTTTGGTCACAAAAAGGTCGCAAATGAAAAACTATGACCTTTCAGTGACCAATAGTGGAGGTCACAAGATAGCATATTTCTTGTAGTGAATTCCCTCTGCGTGGATTGCCCTTCGCATGTCTACGACTGTGGCCGGCGGCCTCCGTGGGCTAGCATGCCGCCAGTCTTGCGTACGCGGCTTGTCACAAGTCTGAAAGTGTTGTGGCAGTTGCAAACGCCCGGCACGCGTGTCCGGGGCGTGGCCTCCTAGCTCACGGGCGGCGCCGCTGCCAGCACCTGCAGGGGGGAAACGAACGCGTCGGGTCTACACGGAGGGGACGTAGGTGTGGTTTTGGCCCGGATGTTTCTCCCAGGGGTCCCTCTGTGCTGACCTGACACAACCGGGTGGAGAGGTCCACTGGTCAAAGCCCGCCCGTGGGAAGTCAAAGGGCTAGATCTCGTGGTCAACTAATACGTCTTGCTACGTCTTGAGCTTGCGTTGGTTTTCCCCGAAGAGGAGAGGATGATGCGGCACAGTAGCGTAAGTATTTCCCTCAGTTTTTGAGAACCAAGGTATCAATCCAGTAGGAGGCCACGCACAAGTCCCTCGTACCTGCACAAAACGATAGCTACTCACAATCAACGCGATTAGGGGTTGTCAATCCCTTCACGGTCACTTACGAGAGTGAGATCTGATAGAGATATTTTTTTTGTATTTTTGGTATAAAGATGCAAAGTGAAAAGTAAAAACAAAGCAAGTATAAAAGTGGTGGAGATTGATATGATGAGAATAGACCCGGGGGCTATAGGTTTCACTAGTGGCTTCTCTCAAGAGCATAAGTATTCTACGGTGGGTGAACAAATTACTGTTGAGCAATTGAAAGAATTGAGCATAGTTATGGGTATATCTAGGTATGATCATGTATATAGGCATCACGTCCGAGACAAGTACATTGAAACGATTCTGCATCTACTACTATTACTCCACTCATCGACCGCTATCCAGCATGCATCTAGAGTATTAAGTTAAAAACAGAGTAACCGCCTTAAGAAAGATGACATGATGTAGAGGAATAAATTCATGCAATATGATAAATACCCCATCTTGTTATCCTCGATGGCAACAATACAATACGTGCCTTGCTACCCTTTCTGCACTGGGTAAGGACACCGCAAGATTAAACCCAAAGCCATGCACTTCTCCCATTGCAAGAACTACCAATCTAGTTGGCCAAACCAAACGGATAATTCGAAGATACTTGCAAAGATAACTCAATCATACATAAAAGAATTCAGAGAAGATTCAAATATTATTCATAGATAAGCTGGATCATAAACCCACAATTCATCGGTCTCAACAAACACACTGCAAAAAGAAGATTACATCGAATAGATCTCCACGAGAGAGGGGGAGAACATTGTATTGAGATCCAAAAAGAGAGAAGAAGCCATCTAGCTACTAGCTATAGACCCGAAGGTCTTAAGTAAACCACTCACACTTCATCGGAGAGGCTATGGTGTCGATGTAGAAGCCCTCCGTGGTGGATGCCCCCTCCGACGGAGCTCCGAAACATGCCCCAAGATGGGATCTCGTGGATACAGGAAGTTGCGGTGGTGGAATTAGGTTTTTAGCTCCTGTTCTGATCGTTTGGGGGTACGTAGGTATGTGTAGGAAGAAGGAGTACGTCGGCGGAGCATCAGGGGGCCCACGAGGCGGGGCGCGCCTAGGGGCGCCCCACCTCGTGACCGCCTCCGATGTTCCTTGGCGAGGGTCCAAGTCTCCTGGATCACGCTCGTGAGAAAATCACGTTCAAGGTTTCATTCCGTTTGGACTCCGCTTGATATTCTGCTTATTCAAATCTCAAAAGGCAAAAACAACAATTCAGGTTGGGCCTCCGGTTAATAGGTTAGTCCCATAAGTAATATAAAAGTGGAAAATAAAGTCCATTATAGTCCAAAACAA
This sequence comes from Aegilops longissima, assembly GCA_021605205.1. NCBI lineage: Eukaryota > Viridiplantae > Streptophyta > Magnoliopsida > Poales > Poaceae > Aegilops > Aegilops longissima. The sequence goes on along the minus strand of JAHIAM010006546.1, from coordinate 84,098 downwards.
TAGATAAAGTAGCATGGAGCAATAAAAAATTATAGATACGTTGGAGACGATCGCATCCCCAAGCTTAATTCCTGCTCGTCCTCGAGTAGGTAAATGATAAAAAGAGAATTTTTGATGCGGAGTGATACTTTGGCATAATTTCAATTTAAATCTTCTTAATCATGGTATGAATATTCAGATCCGAAAGATTCAAGACAAAAGTTCATATTGACATAAAAATAATAATACTTCAAGCATACTAACTAAGCAATTATGTCTTCTCAAAATAACATGGCCAAATAAAGTTATCCCTACAAAATCATATAGTCCTGCTATGCTCCATCTTCCCCACACAAAGTATTTAAATCATGCACAACCCGATGACAAGCCAAGCAATTGTTTCATACTTTAACATTTTCAAAAAAAATTCAATCTTCACGCAATACATGAGCGTGAGCCATGGATATAGCACTATATGTGGAATAGAACGGTGGTTGTGGAGAAGACAAAAAGAGGGAAGATAGTCTCACATCAACTAGGCGATCAACGGGCTATGGAGATGCCCATCAATAGATATCAATGTGAGTGAGTAGGGATTGCCATGCAACGGATGCACTAGAGCTATAAGTATATGAAAGCTCAACAAAAGAAACTAAGTGGGTGTGCATCCAACTCGCTTGCTCACGAAGACCTAGGGCATTTGAGGAAGCCCATCATTGGAATATACAAGCCAAGTTCTATAATGAAAAATTCCCACTAGTATATGAAAGTGACAAAATGAGAGACTCTCTATCATGAAGATCATGGTGCTACTTTGAAGCACAAGTGTGGTAAAAGGATAGTAATATTGTCCCTTCTCTCTTTTTCTCTCTTTTTTATTTTTTTTATTTGGGCCTTTTCTCCTTTTTTTATGGCCTCTTTTTTTTCGTCCGGAGTCTCATCCCGACTTGTGGAGGAATCATAGTATCCATCATCCTTTCCTCACTTGGGACAATGCTCTAATAAGGATGATCATCACACTTTTATTTTTCTTACAACTCAACAATTACAACTCGATACTTAGAACAAAATATGACTCTATATGAATGCCTCCGTGATGTGTACCGATATGCAATGAAACATGAGTGACATGTATGAAAGAGTTATGAACGGTGGCTTTGCCACAAATACGATGTCAACAACATGATCATGCTAGCAATATGACAATGATGGAGCGTGTCATAATAAACGGAATGGTGGAAAGTTGCATGGAAATATATCTCGGAATGGCTATGGAAATGCCATGATAGGTAGGTATGGTGGCTGTTTTGAGGAAGGTATATGGTGTGTGTATGATACCGGCGAAAGGTGCGCGGTATTAGAGAGGCTAGCAATGGTGGAAGGATGGAAAAAGTGCGTATAATCCATGGACTCAACATTAGTCATAAAGAACTCATATACTTATTGCAAAAATCTAGAAGTTATCAAAGCAAACTATTACGCGCATGCTCCTAGGGGGATAGATTGTTAGGAAAAGACCATCGCTCGTCCCCGACCGCCACTCATAAGGAAGACAATCAATAAATAAATCATGCTCCGAGTTCATCACATAACGGTTCACCATACGTGCATGCTACGGGAATCACAAACTTCAACACAAGTATTATTTGAATTCACAACTACTCAACTAGCATGACTCTAATATCACCATCTTCATATCTCAAAACAAATCAAGCATCAAAGTTATCTTAGTATTCAACGCACTCAAAAGAAAGTTTCACATATCTTGAATACCAAGTATATTAACATTAAGAAAATTACCATGCTATTACAACCCTCAAAATAATCTAAGTGAAGCATGAGAGATCAAGTTTCTTTAAAAAAAATCCACCACCATGCTCTAAAATATCTAAGTGAAGCACTAGAGCAAAAATTATCACGCTCAAAAAGATGTAAGTGAAGCACTATGAGCAAAACTATCAAGCTCAAAAGATATAAGTGAAGCGCATAGAGTATTCTATCAAATTCCAATTCATGTATGGCTCTCTCAAAAGGTGTGTACAGCAAGGATGATTGTGGTAACCTAACAAGCAAAGATGCAAATAATACAAGACGCTCCAAGCAAAACACATATCATGTGGTGAATAAAAATATAGCTCCAAGTAAATTACCGATGGAAGTGGATTTAAAGAGGGATGCCTTCCGGGCATCCCCAAGCTTTGACTTTTTGGTGTCCTTGGATTATCTTGGGGGTGCCATGGGCATCCCCAATCTTAGGCTCTTTCCACTCCTTGTTCCATAATCCATCTAAAGAATTCACCCAAAACTTGAAAACTTCACAACACAAAACTCAATAGAAATCTCGTGAGCTCCGTTAGAGAAAGAAAACAAAAGACTACTTTAAGGTACTGTAATGAACTCATTATTTATTTATATTGGTGTCAAACCTACTGTATTCCAACTTCTCTATGGATCATAAACTATTTTACTAGCCATAGATTCATCAAAATAAGCAAACAACACACGCAAAACAGAATCTGTCAAAAACAGAACAGTCTGCAGTAATCTGTAACTAACGCAAACTTATGGAACTCAAAAACTTCTACCAAAATTAGAAGACCTGGAAAATTTGTTTATTGATCAGCAGCAATTGGAATCAATATTATATCACGTTCCGGTGATTTTTAACAATTCGGGCACTGAGCACAAAGTTTCTGGAAATTACAGCAAGATCAAATAACTATCATCCAAGAAGATCCAATAGGTTTAACTTGGCACAAACACTAACTAAAAGATAAAAGCACATCTAAACAGAGGCTAGATGGATTATTTATTCCTCAACAGAAGCAAAAAGCATAAAACTAAAAATAAAATTGGGTTGCCTCCCAACAAGCGCTATCGTTTAACGCCCCTAGCTAGGCATATAAGCGAGAATAGATCTAGGTATTGCCATCTTTGGTAGGCAATGCATAAGTGGCTCTCATGATAGATTCATATGGTAATTTTATTTTATTTCTAGGATAGTGTTCCATGCCTTTCTTTAATGGAAATAGGAATCTAATATTCCCTTCCTTCATATCATTAATTGCACCAATCGCTCTAAGGAAAGGTCTACCAAGAATAATAGGACATGAAGGATTGCAATCTATATCAAGAACGATAAAATCTACGGGCACATAATTCCTATTTGCAACAATAAGAACATCATTAATTCTTCCCATAGGCTTTTTAATAGTGGAATCCGCAAGATGCAAGTTTAGAGAGCAATCATCAAAGTCACGGAAATCTAGCAAATCACACAAAGTTTTGGGAATAGTAGAGACACTAGCACCCAAATCACACAAAGCATTAAACTCATGATCTTTAATTTTAATTTTAATAGTGGGTTCCCACACATCATAGAGTTTCCTAGGGATAGAAACTTTCAACTCAAGTTTTTCTTCATAAGATTGCATCAAAGCATCAACAATGTGTTCGGTAAAGGCCTTATTTTGACTATAAGCATGAGGAGAATTTAGCACGGATTGCAACAAGGAAATACAATCAATTAAAGAGCAATTTTCATAATTAAATTCCTTGATATCTAATATAGTGGGTTTAGTAACATCTAGATTTTTATTTCTTTCAATCCCACTTTTATCAATTTCATCATCAAGATCTAAAAACTCCGAATTCTTAGAACGCCTTCTAGGTAAAGGAAGATCATATTTAGTTTCATCAAGATACATATTGCAAAACAAAGATTTAATAGGGGACGCATCAATAACTTTTAGATCTTCATCTTGATTTTCATAGGAATTAGAAGAACATGCTTTAATAAAGGCATCTTTAGAAGCACGCATCCTAGCGGTTCTTTCTTTGCACTCATAAATGGAAATTCTCATAGCTTTGGGAGACTCATTGCTATCATGCTTAGGAGGAATAGATCTAAGCTTTAAAGAATCAACCTCAAGAGAAATTCTATCAACGTTCCTAGCCAAACCATCAACTTTAAGCAATTTCTCTTCAAGCAAAGCATTAAAATTCTTTTGTGAATTCATAAACTCTTTAAGACTATTCTCAAATTCAGAGGGCATCTTATTAAAATTTCCATAAGAGTTGTTGTAGGAATTTCCATAGTTATTACAAGGATTACTAGGATAAGGCCTAGGATTAAAATTCCATCTATACGCGTTGTTACCAAAATTATTCCTACCAACAAAATTCACATCCATAGATTCATTATTATTCGCAATCAAGGTAGACAAAGGCATATCATTAGGATCAGAACAAACACTCTTAGTAGCAAATAATTTCATAAGTTCATCCATCTTTCCACTCAAAACATTAATTTCTTCTATCGCATGCACTTTTTTATTAGTAGATCTTTCAGTATGCCGTTGAGAATAATTAACCATAATATTATCTAGGAGTTTAGTAGCATCCCCTAGAGTGATTTCCATAAAAGTGCCTCCCGCGGCCGAATCTAAAAGATTTCTAGAAGCAAAATTCAATCCGGCATAAAAAATTTGTATAATCATCCACAAGTTCAAACCATGAGTAGGACAATTACGTATCATTAATTTCATTCTCTCCCAAGCTTGTGCAACATGTTCATGATCAAGTTGCTTGAAATTCATAATATTTTTAGGCAAAGATGAAAACCACGCTTTAGCACGATCTCTAAGCGAAAAAGGAAATAGCTTCAATTTAACGACATCATTATCGACATCTTTTTTCTTTTGCATATCACATAAATAACCGAAGCTATTCAGATGAGTAGCGGCATCTTCACTAGGAAGGCCGGCGAATTGATCTTTCATAACAAGATTCAACAAAGCGGTATTGATTTCACAAGATTCAGTATTGGCAAGAGGAGCAATCGGAGTGCTAAGGAACTCATTATTATTGGTATTGGTGAAGTCACACAATTTGGTAGCATCTTGAGCCATTGCGACAAACAAGCAATCCAACACACGAGCAGACAAACGTACGAGGAAAAGGCAACGGGAAAAAGAGGAGGAGATTGGGAAAGAGAGGGCGAATAAAACGGCAAGGGTGAAGTGGGGGAGAGGAAAACGGGATGCAAATGGAAAATAATGTAATGCGAGAGATAGGGATTGTGATGGGTACTTGGTATGTTGACTTTTGCGTAGACTCCCCGACAACGGCGCCAGAAATCCTTCTTGCTACGTCTTGAGCTTGCTTTGGTTTTCCCCGAAGAGGAGAGGATGATGCAGCACAGTAGCGTAAGTATTTCCCTCAGGTTTTGAGAACCAAGGTATCAATCCAGTAGGAGGCCACGCACAAGTCCCTCGTACCTGCACAAAACGATAGCTACTCGCAACCAACGCGATTAGGGGTTGTCAATCCCTTCACGGTCACTTACGAGAGTGACATCTGATAGAGATAATATTTTTGGTATTTTTGGTATAAAGATGCAAAGTGAAAAGTAAAAAGCAAAGTAAAAACAAAGCAAGTATAAAAGTGATGGAGATTGATATGATGAGCCATAGGTTTCACTAGTGTCTTCTCTCAAGAGCATAAGTATTCTACGGTGGGTAAACAAATTACTATTGAGCAATTGACAGAATTGAGCATAGTTATGAGTATATCTAGGTATGATCATGTATATAAGCATCACGTCCGAGACAAGTAGATCGAAACGATTCTGCATCTACTACTATTACTCCACTCATCGACCGCTATCCAAAGATGCATCTAGAGTATTAAGTTAAAACAGAGTAACGCCTTAAGCAAGATGACATGATGTAGAGGAATAAATTCATGCAATATGATAAATACCCCATCTTGTTATCCTCGATGTCAACAATACAATACGTGCCTTGCAACCCTTTACATCACACGGGTAAGGACACCGCAAGATTGAACCCAAAGCCATGCACTTCTCCCATTGCAAGAACTACCAATCTAGTTGGCCAAACCAAACGGATAATTCGAAGAGACTTGCAAAGATAACTCAATCATACATAAAAGAATTCAGAGAAGATTCAAATATTATTCATAGATAAGCTGGATCATAAACCCACAATTCATCGGTCTCAACAAACACACCGCAAAAAGAAGATTACATCGAATAGATCTCCACGAGAGAGGGGGAGAACATTGTATTGAGATCCAAAAAGAGAGAAGAAGCCATTGTCGTGGTTCTAAGTCTGACAGTAGAATAGTGGGGTAGGAATGGAGAGGCAAGATCCTAGCTATGGAGTAGTTGTATACGCAAGATGTTTACGAGTTCAGGCCCTTCTCGGAGGAAGTAACAGCCCTACGTCTCGGAGCCCGGAGGCGGTCGATCAGATTATGTGCGTATGAGTTACTGTGGGTGCGAACCCTTTATACCGAGGAGGGGTGGCTTATATAGAGTTCGCTGCACCCTCCTGCCCTCGCTATGCATGGATTAAGGTACATTAAGATCGGGGGTTACTGGTAACGCCCCACATAAAGTGCTATGATGACCATAAAAGCTACTTAATGACCGACCTTTTGTACGCTGAGTGACTTTAGATCTCCTGGCGGTCGAGTGGTTGGCTTCACGGTCGAGTGTCTTCAAGTCCGTCGAGTGGAACCCTTCCAGGTCGACTGAAAGGTGGTTTCTTCTAGAGATGTCCTTGGGGAGGGTATTTTGGACAGGTCCATGACCCTACCCTAGGTACATGACTTCATCATTAGCCCCCGAATGGATCGAGGTTTGAGTGGGGAAGAAGTTGAACATACTTCTGACCCATTCTTGTGCTGCGCGTGTGTCTTGTTTTGGATCAATGGACTTAGGTGACGGCATCAACTTCTTTTTCAGTCGCCTTGATCCATTCTTTGTATCCGTCGAGTGTGTTTTCCGTACTTGGAGAACTCCGAGTGACAGGACGGAGGAAATCTTCTGTCTGACGATTTGCTCTGCGGCGCGCGGATTTAGCGGGATTCAAATTTCAGGAAGCGAGCGGGGCGGAGGAAGCCGCAGTAATCGGATGGGATAAGGCAGGGTCGCCTCGATCTCTGCGCCACCTTTTTTGCCACGTATCATGCGGGCGACTGTTGCGGGATTTGACAGGATCACCCGGGCCTACCAGTTAGTCACTCGGAAGCAACCTCATATAAGGCCCCGGGCGGGGGTTTTTGAACAGTGCGCTCTCATTTTCTCCTCCCTTCCCCAGATTTATCCACCGCGTTCGCCTCCATCTCAGCGCTGCTGCTCCGTGTGTGTTTCGCCGGCGACAATGGTGAAAGAGAAGACGGCGGCTTTAGAGCGGGCGAAGAAGGCGACGGGGAAAGCGAAGGGAAGAGCGACCAGTCGGGGCGGATCTTTGTCAAGGGCTGGCTTGCCGCAAGGCTGGATCCAGGGCGACTGGATCCGCTCGATGATCCGTCAGAAGGATCTCGACGACATGGCCAATGAAGGACGGATCCCCCGTGGATCAGCGCGGCTCCCGGGGGAAGAGACGGAGCCGCAGCCTCAGGAGGGTGAGTGTGTTCTCTTGGCCACCCATGTTGACCGCGGGTTTTCTCTGCCGCCTCACCTTTCTTTCGGGGATTTCTGAACTTCTTTGGGGCACAACTTCACCACTTCACTCCCAACTCCATCGTGTATCTCGCTGCTTTCGTGTCTTTGTGCGAGAATTTCTTGGGTTGTCGGCCTCATTGGGGTCTTTTCAAGCACATTTTCACCAGTCGCTCCCAGACGGTGAAAAAGGCCAATCCGAGTGACGAGAGAACTCAAGTGATTCAGATGTGTGGGGGTCTTGGGGTTCAAATGAGAGGAAAAAGTTCTTTTCTGGCCATGATCTTACCCTAGTCAGTCCATGGATGGCAGTCGACTTGGTTCTACTGCAAGGACCAGCCGACGCCAGGGCAGTCGACTGGACTCCCTCCTTTTTCCATGGACCGAGTGAGCAAGCCATCCTCTTTGAAGGTGATCCCGGAAGAGAAGGCGCAGGTTAAGGTGCTGGTCGGACACGTTGTCCAGCTCATCCGAGACGGAGTGACTGGCATGGATCTCTTGGAGGTCGTCCTCCGACGACGCATCCAGCCGCTTCAAGCTCGAGACCATCCGATGTGGTTGTACTCTGGCACCGAGGACACCACTCGGATCCACCCGGAGGAGGTCGAGGATGCCATGCTGGAAAGGTGTCTGGCGAGCATCACAGGAAACAAGGACAACCCTCGAGGAGCCAGGAGGATTCCTCCACTCGACCAGTCATACGAAGTAGACAAGGTCCAATCCTGCGTCTTTGACTGTGATCCTGCTTTCTCCATCTTGTTTTCTTAAAATCGGTCGACTGACTTTTGTCTTGTTTGTTGTCTTCCAGGCTACTACTGAGATGTACTCGATGCCCAACGGGGCGCAAGAACAGGTCGAGGAGGAGGAGGGGAGCGGAGGCGAAAGTCAGGAGGAATGGCAATCTGATGGTGAGGAGGACGAAGACAACGACAGCTCCGGTGAAGAGGAGGAGGAGGAAGAGGAGGAAGAAGTCGACCCTCCTCGCATGGAAAGGCGATCCAAACTCACCCATGACCCCGTGGTCGAGTGTGGCAAGGCTACCACGCCTGTCGGGCAGTCGACGAAACGCCCTCGGACGACCTCTCCGGCACCGACTGAAAAAGCGCCGAAGCAACCCCGAGCGACGCCATCAAAGCCGATGAAGGCTCTGCCCAAGATGAGGATGGCCATTCCCACCATATCCGGGTAACAGCAGAACTTGTGTTTTCTTGTTTAGCATGGACATACTTTTGGTCGACTCGTTGACTGATCAACTGATTTCTGAGATCTGCAGTGCTGCTACCTCCGATACCTCAGCCAGGAAAGAAGACCAGGAAATGGAGGATGCTGCCACCTCTAACCTTGGTATGATCTCTGTAGTTTCGCTTTTGGTCGATTGGATTTCCGTTTATAACTTTGAATATTTCCTGTAGTCCCACCTCATGTCATTGATCTCCTTGATGATGACGATGAGGCGCCGCTGAGGCGGAGGAGGAATAAAAAGGCGTCTGCTGGCAAGACTGCTCAGGTTGTATCAGTGCCTGAGACGCTGGTTCATGAGGGTGGCAACATCACTCGGACTTCTGTGTCTTTCGCTGTGCCGCTGACGAGTGTCCGGCCTTCATCGTCGACTGTTGATCCGTCCTCCCTTTTCGCCACACACCACGTCCCAGAGGACCAAGTGGGTGCTGCTAAGGAAGCTATACGCTAGGCGGGGATCATGATAGAGCAAGTGAAGGTGGTCCGGGAAGCCAGCCAGGTGGCCTATGATGCTAGCTCAGCTCTTCAGAACAACGTCCAGGTTAGTTGATCACCACTTGTTCTGTTAGAATATGCTACCTGAAAACTCTTCCTTCTGAAGATCTTCATATCTATACACCCACTGGGTGTGTCGATTGAATTTTTGGATTGGTGGGGCATGCTGAGTGCACCCACTGGGTGTAGTCCCCGAGACTATGGTGGACTGCTGGCAGTCGACTGTAGTCTTTATACTTTGAATTTCTTCGCTAACTTCTTCACTCGGTCTGGTCGGACCATGTTGAATGGAATCTTGGAACCGGTGGGGGCACGCTGAGTGCACCCACTGGGTGTAGTCCCCGAGACTATGGTCGACTGCTGGCAGTCGACTAAAGTCTGAAGAACTCCTTTTTTAGATCATGATGATACCGTGGCTGACTGCTGATAGTTAGCTATGGTTTAGGATCATAACCTTTTTGTCTCTTTCGGTCGACTGATCGAACCGAGTCGAGAAAACCAGTGGGGGCACGCTGAGTGCACCCACTGGGTGTACTCCTCGAGACTATTGTTGAATATTTTGATTCGGCTGTAGTCTTAGAAACGCTACGATTTTTTTTAGTCACTCGGAAGCAACCTATCTTTGATGTCTGTCGATTGACTCTTCGCAGAAATCCTGCGAGCTTGTGGCTCGCTATACTGAATTGGAAAACAAATAGATCCAGCTCAACCTTGACTTGAAGCTTGCTCAGGAGAACTTGCAGAAGGCGAGAGACGAAGCAAAAGGTATGGCTGGTGAGAACATGACGACTGTCTTTGTCTTTCTGCCCATTCCTAATTCTGATCTCATTGTCATTTTGCAGATAAAATGGAGGAGGCTCTGAAGAAGAAGGACCATGACCTTGCCGAGGCGCAGAAAGCGGCTTTGGACAAAACAAATCTTGCGGAAGAAAAATTGGCTTCAGTCGGTAAACTTGAAGAAGAGAACGCCAATCTGAAAGTTGCTCTCGACGCGGCCAACAAGGAGGTTAGCCGACTGAAAAATGACTAGATAACTCTGAGTGACAAGGCTGGCAAACTGGCGGGGAAGAGGAACGATCTGGAGGCTTATCTCGGAGGGCTCGCCAACAAGTTATTCCTCATGCTTGAAGGTAATCCCTCCTATCCGACTGACTTGTTATCACCGACTCATCATAGAACCATTAGCTTGAACTCGAGTTGCGTTTACAGAATTCTGTCAGAACTTCGAGGAGGAGACTAGTCGAGTGGAGACAAGCCTGGACCCCATTAACTCTCGTGTGAAGGATGAAGCCGCTATGAACATGCTCCGACTGGAGTCTCGTGTTACTGGTGTGGTGGACTACCTTGCTCTACTGAAGGTTGCGGTGTCGCGAATCGACTCGACACTCTGGCCAGGCGAGACGCTTCAAAATGACCTTGAGTCTTTAATGAATCGATCAATGACGCTCCAAGTCGAGTGCAGGAATGGAAAAGTCTTCGCCAGTGTGGTGCCGATGTTGCTCGTCCCTGGTCCGTGTTCACTGCAAGGAGGCGCGAGAGGAAAAGCTGGCGTCCATCAAAGTTGCCAATACCAAGAAGTACGACTTCCAATCTTTCATGGAGACTTTCATTGCTGCTGCCACCCGGATGGCTGACGGAATCGACCTGGACCAGTTTGTCGCGCCTTCCAGTCCTCCACCTGAGGAGTAAAAAACTTCTATGCTTCGTCTTAAATTTGCCTCGGAATGCCGAGTGGTTTTGCAACCGATAAACTTTAACAGGTTTGACGCCTGAGCACTTCTGAATCTGTAGGATGTTATCTGAACTTGGCTTATCATCGAATATGCTTTCATTTGACTTCGAGCGAACTTTGTTTTTCACTCGGAATATACTTCAGTGCTTGAGATGCAGCTCTGAGGTGAAAAATCCAGTCGACCTGCACTTCATCGTCCTTGCAGGTAGGGATGGAGCACATATTGCAGTCGACCTGCGTCCTTGCGGATCGGGATGGAGTGCTTGTTGTACTTGTGGCGTAGCTCCGAAGGAGGAGGTAGAGTCAACCTGCACCTCGTCATCCTTGCGGATCAGAATGGATTTCATACTTGGGCGAGTACTCGGACTGCAGCTAAGCCTCCGAGTGGGAGGGTTGCTCTCCACTCGGTAGGGTTTTTAAATACTTAGGCGAGTATTGGACTGCAGCTAAGCCTCCGAGTGGGAGGTTTGCTCTCCACTCGGTAGGATTTTTAAATACTTAGGCGAGTACTGGACTGCAGCTAAGCCTCCGAGTGGGAGGGTTGCTCTCCACTCGGTAGGATTTTCAGATACTTAGGCGAGTACTGGACTGCAGCTAAGCCCCCGAGTGGGAGGTTCGCTCTCCACTCGGTAGGATTTTTCAAATACTTAGGCGAGTATTGGACTGCAGCTAAGCCCCCGAGTGGGAGGTTCAATCTCCACTCGGTAGGATTTTTCAAACTTAGGCAAGTACTGGACTGCAGCTAAGCCCCCGAGTGGGAGGTTTGCTCTCCACTCAGTAGGATTTTTCAAACTTAGGCGAGTACTGGACTGCAGCTAAGCCTCCGAGTGGGAGGTTTGCTCCCCACTCGGTAGGATTTTTTGTGTCGTAGCTCTGAAGGAGAAGGCAGCAGTCGACCTGCACCTCGTCGTCCTTGCAAAGCGCACATTGTATTAAATACTTAGGCGAGTACTTGGACTGCAGCTAAGCCCCCGAGTGGGAGGCTGGCTCACCACTCGGTAGGATTTTAAACACTTAGGCGAGTACTTGGACTACAGCTAAGCCCCCGAGTGGGAGGCTGGCTCACCACTCGGTAGGATTTTAAACACTTAGGCGAGTTCTTGGACTGCAGATAAGCCCCCGAGTGGGAGGCTGGCTCACCACTCGGTAGGATTTTCAAGTACTTAGGCGAAACGGATTCGCAGCTAAGCCCCCGAGTGGGAGGCTGGCTCACCACTCGGTAGGGTTTTTCAAACTTAGGCGAGTTCTTGGACTGCAGCTAAGCCCCCGAGTGGGAGGCTGGCTCACCACTCGGTAGGATTTTCAAGTACTTAGGCGAAACGGATTCGCAGCTAAGCCCCCGAGTGGGAGGCTGGCTCACCACTCGGTAGAGATTTTTGTTACAAACTTAGGCGAAACGGGTTCGCAGCTAAGCCACTCACTGGAGGGGGGGGGGGTTCTCATGTAAACAAAAATTAATAACAATCACTAGGAAAATTATAACATTCTTGTCTTTGATAAACAAACTACAGAGGTACTTTTATTACATCTCATCCGAGTGAACACTTAAGTATAAAATGAGCGGAGCAGCTCCGCATTCCATGCTCGAGGCTCATCAATATGGCGATCAACGTTGTAAAGATGGTATGCTCCATTGTGGAGAACTCTGGTGACGATGAAGGGACCTTCCCAAGTGGGAGCGAGCTTGTGTGGTTTCTGTTGATCCACTCGGAGGACCAAGTCTCCTTCTTGGAAGGCTCGACTCTTCACGTTTCTAGCATGGAATCGATGCAAGTCCTGCTAATAGATAGATGAGCGGATCAAGGCCATCTCTCTCTCCTCTTCTAGGAGGTCAACTACATCTTGCCGGGCTTGTTCCGCTTCATCTTCAGAGTAGAGTTCGACTCGAGGTGCACTGTGAAGCAGGTCACTCGGCAGAACTGCTTCAGCTCCATAGACCAGAAAGAATGGAGTTCTCCCAGTCGACTGATTAGGAGTGGTCCTCAATCCCCAAAGAACTGATGGAAGTTCGTCGACCCACGCTCCTGCTGCATGCTTGAGATCACGATCAGCCGGGTTTCATCCTTTGAGAATTAGACCATTTGCTCGCTCGCTTGTCCATTCGACCGGGGTGAGCAATCAAGCATAGTCGACTCGCGTGCCTTGAGAGGCGCAAAAGGCTTTGAATTTGTCGGAATCAAGTTTGACCCATTGTCAGTGATGATGCTATGCGGAACTCCATATCTGAATATCAACTCTCTGATGAAACTGAAAGCAGTGCACGCATCGAGATTCTTGATAGGCTTAGCTTCTATCCACTTAGTAAACTTGTCGACTGCCACTAGCAAGTGAGTGAAGCCGCTTCTGCCAGTTCTAAGTGGTCCAATCATATCCAATCCCCAAACAGCGAAGGGCCAGACGAGTGGAATGGTCTTCAAGGCTGATGCGGGTTTGTGTGACATACTGGAATAGAACTGACATCCTTCACACTTGTCGACTATTTCCTTTGCCATTTCATTTGCTCTTGGCCAGTAAAATCCCGCTCGGTATGCTTTAGCCACAATGGTCCAAGAGGATGCATGATGACCACAGGTCCCCGAGTGGATATCATCAAGAATTATCTGACCTTCTTCTGGTGTTATACATTTCTGGCTGACTCGATCGCGCTTTCTCAGATAACTGTCCCTTGATCACAAGAAGGCCTTGGATCGGCGACGATCTGTCGAGCCTCTTCTTTGTTCTCCGGGAGCTCTTTCCTTAGGATATACACGATGTATGGCACTGTCCAGTCGGGAGTGATGACAACAACTTCCATGATTAGGTCAACCACAACTGGGGCCTCAACTTTAGTCGGATCAGTGACACTTTTTGGCTGTGGGGCTTCTTCGGTGAAAGGATCCTCTTGAACTGACGGTGTGTGGATGTGCTCCAAAAACACATTACTGGGAATGGCTTCTCTCTTGGACCCTATTTTTGCCAAATCATCAGCAGCTTGATTTTTCAGTCGGGGTATATGATGAAGCTCTAACCCCTCAAATTTGTTCTCTAGCTTTCTCACTGCATTGCAGTAACCAGTCATGGCTGGGCTTCTGACGTCCCACTCCTTCATCACTTGATTAACCACCAGATCTGAGTCGCCATAGACCATGAGGCGACGGACGCCGAGTGAAATGGCCATACGCAACCCATACAAAAGTGCTTCATATTCTGCTTCATTGTTGGAGGAATCAAAGTGGATCTGGAGCACATATCTGAGCTTATCTCCTCGGGGGGAACCAACACTACCCCAGCACCGGAATCATTCAGCATCTTGGAACCATCAAAGAACATGGTCTAGTGCTCCGAGTGAACTTGAGTCGGTAGTTGCTGTTCAATCCACTCGACGATGAAATCTGCTACTCTTGGGACTTGATGGCTTTCTTTGCCTCAAACTTGATATCAAGGGGAAGGAGTTCAATCGCCCATTTCGCCACTCGACCAGTTGCATCTCTGTTGTGCAGAATCTCTGACAATGGGGCGTCGCTGACGACTGTTATGGAATGGTCAGAGAAGTAAAGAGCAACCTTATTCGTGGTCATATAAATCCCATAAACAAGCTTCTGATAATGTGGGTATCTTTGCTTTGATGGGGTCAATACTTGAAAAGATAATATATTTGGGCGCTGAACTTTGAAGGCTTTTCCTTCTTCTTCCCGCCGATTGTAAGTATCTTATCTCGACGACTTGTCCTGTGGCTGCAATGTAAAGCAGCAAAGGCTCTTTGCTGATTGGGGCAGCAAGCACCGGTTGGTGGAGAGCGAGCTTTTAGCTCGCAAACGCTGCATCAGCTTCGAGAGTCCACTCGAACTTGTCTGACTTCTTCATCAGTCGGTAAAGAGGCAATGCCTTTTCACCAAGACGAGAGATGAATCGACTTAAAGTGGCCAAGCATCCAATAAGCTTCTAGACATCGTGCACACGTACAGGGCGTTTTATTCGGAGTATAGTACCAAATTTTTCTGGTTTGGCGTCGATTCCTCGTTCGGAAACGAGGAAACCGAGTAACTTTCCGCCAGGAACTCCGAATGTGCACTTTGATGGATTAAGCATGATATCATACCTCCTGAGATTGGCAAATGTTTCAGCAAGGTCAGTCAACATGTCGGAACCTTTCCGTGATTTGACCACAATATCATCCATGTATGCTTCCACATTCCGACTGATTTGAGTGAGCAAACACTTCTGAATCATCCTCATGAACGTGGCTCCGGCATTCTTGAGGCCGAATGGCATGGTGACATAGCAGAAGCACCCGAATGGACTGATGAAAGCTGTTTTAATCTCGTCGGGTCCATACAGACGGATCTGATGGTAACCGGAATAGGCGTCTAAAAAAGAAACCGCTCACATCCCGCAGTCGAGTCGACTATTTGGTCGATGCGGGGGAGAGTAAAATGATCTTTCGGGCAGGCCCAATTGATATGTTTGAAGTCGATGCACATGTGAAGTGACTTGTCCTTCTTGGGGACCATGACAACATTGGCGAGCCACTCGGAGTGGTAAATTTCTCGGATAAACTCTGCTGCTAAGAGCCAAGCCACCTCCTCGCCAATGGCCTTTCTATTCTGGACGGCGGATCGTCGAAGATGTTCTTTGACAGGTTTAACTTTTGGGTCGACTCGTAGACGATGCTCAGCCAGCCCCCTGGGAACACCCGGCATGTCAGCAGGCTTCCATGCGAAGATGTCCCAGTTCTCATGGAGGAACTGGATGAGCGCTTCTTCCTATTTGGAGTCGAGTGTTGTTGAGATATGGGTCAGAGCAGCATTGGGGTCGGTCGGGTGACTGTGAATCGGTTTCGTCTCACCGGACGACTGAAATGCTGATTCCTGTAGCGGGCTTCTTGGCTCGCAACAAATCACTTGGGTCTGCAGGTTTCTGATATTCTTGCAGCTCTACCACTGCCATCTGAGCATCAGCGATCTTAGAGCCTTTTTGAAAACACTCTTCTTCTTTCTTCCGATTTCCAGTGATAGTGATCACACCTTTGGGACCTGGCATCTTCAGTTTGAGGTATACATAACATGGTCGAGCCATGAAACGTGCATACGCCGGCCTTCCAAGAATAGCATGGTAAGCACTCTAGAAATCCACGGCCTCAAAGGTCAACTTTCCTTTACGAAAATTCTTGGAATCACCAAAAACCACATCGAGAGCAATTTGGCCGAGTGACTCAGCCTTCTTTCCAGGAATGACTCCATGGAAGCTCATGTTGCTGGTGCTGAGTCTGGACATCGGAATGCCCATCCCTTTCAACGTCTCTGCATACAGTATGTTCAGGCCACTGCCACCATCCATCAAAACTTTAGTTAGTCGAGTGCCTTAGACGACTGGGTCGACCACCAAAGCTTGCCTCCCAGGGGTGGCTATGTGCGTCGGGTGATCAGACTGGTCGAACGTGATGGCGGTCTGAGACCATTTCAAATAATTGGGTGTCGCCGGAGTGACCATATTCACTTCTCGGTTGATAACTTTCAATCGACTTTTGCTTTCAACGTCAGCAAAAATCATCAGGGTGGAATTGACCTGGGGGTATCCACCATCACTATCTTCCTTGTCCTCAACTTTGTCCGACTCCTTTTCGTTATCCTTGGGTTGCTTCCCTTGGAACTGCTGAATCAAGAGCCGACACTGTCAAGTGGTATGCTTTGGGTAAATGAGTTTACCCTCTTCATCTTTCTTCATGTCAATGTGACATGGCAAGTCCAATACATCATTTCCATCTTGGTCTTTCACCTTTTTGGTTCCAAGGCTCCTTGGGTTTCCCCTTGAACTTTCCTGGAGTCACGGCCAAGGCTTCTCCAGGAGCAGCTGGCTCGGCTTTCCGCTTCTGCTTCCGACTAGAGTTCCCTCCTCCGGCTTCATTAGCGGCTAACTTGTACTTGCCACTCCGGAGCCGATCCTCTTCTTCACCATTGGCATACTTGGTGGCAATCTCCATCATTCGACTCAGGGTCATGTCTCCGGTCCGACCGAATTTCAAACTTAGCTCTCTGTTCTTAACGCCTTCCTTGAAGGCACAAACTGCTTGGTGATCAGATACATTTTCTACCGTGTGATGTAAAGTGATCCACCTCTGGATGTAATCCCTCAGAGTTTCATTCGACTTTTGCACACAAGATTGCAGCTCTGTCAAACCTGCTGGTCGCTTGCAAGTTCCTTCGAATGTTCGGACAAACACTCGGGCGAGATCTTCCCAAGTGTAAATGCTGCTAGGTGCCAACTGATTCAGCCACGCTCTGGCCGAGCCCTCCAACATAAGAGGTAGGTGTTTCATGGCCACCTCATCATTGCCGCCGCCAATCTGAACAGCCACTCGGTAGTCCTCAAGCCAAGTATCGCTTGGACTCACCAGTGAACTTATCGACTCCACCGCCAACCTTGAAGTTGGGAGGAATCACCGCGCCCCGATGGCTCGCTAAAACACTCGTCCCGAGACGTGAACTCTGCTGCTGGTGGGCACATCTCTGTCATGGCCTTCTCGGTGAGCTCTGTTCCTGTCGACCAAACCTTGAACGATAATGGATCTCGCATCAAAACCTGGTTCTCTGGGGTCGACGGGAATCCTTCGCCCAACACTGTGCTGGCGTCTGTCATCCTGCTGTCGAGGAGAGTATGATCCACCCCTTGGGGGAGGGGTGGGCACTCGACGTCGATCATTGCGATCGAATCGGTGCTCATACTGCTCATGGCTCTTGTACTGATCATCACGCCGGCCCCCACGTTCCTCACGCCTCAGGGGCGATCTCGGACTATGGCCCGACTGGATTGAATTCGCAGCGACGGATCTACTGTGAATCCTATTCCGTGACTGCGATACGGCTGAATTTTGATCTCCTGCTGCCCGGAGTAAATCTCTGATCTGTAGCAAACCTCTACCCGCCTCTCACTGGGAAGGATGAATCAATTCTGCTATACGGGCTGCAGCTGCTAGATTCTGAATCGGAGTTCGATATACCTGAGTTGGTTGTGGAAAGAGTTGACGTCGACTGGATTCTAGAACCCGTTGCCGCGCGCGCTCGTCGAGGACTCGCTGGAGGTTCTCCAGTCGAGTGCGCTCAACCAGGTTGGCCAAGCGTGTGTCCTCTAAGGCACGAGCCTCGGGAGTTTCTCCAACGATAGGAGTGTGTAACGCATCCATGTTCCGGCGGCGAAGTTCTTCCCTCTGCAGCGAAGTGAGGGGCTCAGGTTGATACTCTTTGTGAACCTGCGCCGGATCGCCTCCGCCGTCGCCTCCGTCGGTGCGGGGAAAGCCAGGAGGACTGCGTCGTCCATCGACCATCAGAACCTCCACCGCTGGATCACTGCTGTCGCACTCGGATGCAGTCTCTGCGGAGCCAGTCGACAGATTGAACAGGCCGTAGAGAGATTCGTCGGGCTCGATCGCCGCGACTTGGGGAGTGGCCGACTGGCGGGCCACCGCGTACCTCACCCACCGCTGAAGCCTCGACCGACCGGAGCGCTTGCGCCGGTGGGAGACTGGGAGGGAGGATGGCACAGGAGCCGCCCGATATTGGGTCGATGGTTGCCGCAGGAGGACGCCGCGGACGCACGCGCGAAAGTGCGTTGCCCCGTGGACGGGGAGCGCGTCGACGTCGAGTGGAGCCTCCTCAAGCCAAGCGGAGTCATCGGCGATGAACGTGAGCGCGCCGAGACGGATCTCGCTGCCCTCAACCAAAACTCCACCTGAAACCATGATGAAGGAGATCGGAAAAATTCCAACTTCTCCAATAAATCGCTAAGACACCTGCCCCATGGTGGGCGCCAACTGTCGTGGTTCTAAGTCTGACAGTAGAATAGGGGGGTAGGAATGGAGAGGCAAGATCCTAGCTATGGAGTAGTTGTATACGCAAGATGTTTACGAGTTCAGGCCCTTCTCAAAGGAAGTAACAGCCCTACGTCTCGGAGCCCGGAGGTGGTCGACTGTATTATGTGCGTATGAGTTACAGGGGTGCGAACCCTTTACACTGAGGAGGGGGGTGGCTTCTATAGAGTTCGCTAGACCCCTCCAGCCCTCAGTTATGCAGGGATTAAGGTACAGTAAGATTAGGGGTTACTGGTAACGCCCCACATAAAGTGCTATGATGACCATAAAAGCTACTTAATGACCGACCGTTTGTACGCTGAGTGACTTTAGATCTCCTGGCGGTCGAGTGGTTGGCTTCACGGTCGAGTGTCTTCAAGTCCGTCGAGTGGAACCCTTCCAGGTCGACTGAAAGGTGGTTTCTTCTAGAGATGTCCTTGGGGAGGGTATTTTGGACAGGTCCATGACCCTACCCTAGGTACATGACTTCATCAGCCATCTAGCTACTAGCTATGGACCCGAAGGTCTGAAGTAAACTACTCACACTTCATGGAGAGGCTATGGTGTTGATGTAGAAGCCCTCCATGGTGGATGCCCCCTCCGGCGGAGCTCCGGAATAGGCCCCAAGATGGGATCTCATGGATATAGGAAGTTGCGGTGGCGGAATTAGGTTTTTAGCTCCCGTTCGATCGTTTGAGTGCGTGGGGTATATATAGGAGGAAGAATGCGTCGGTGGAGCATCAGGGGGCCCACGAGGCAGGGGGCGCGCCCTAGGGGGGCGCGCCCCCTCCCTCGTGACCGCCTCCGATGTTCCTTGGCGTAGGGTCCAAGTCTCCTAGATCACGTTCGGTGAGAAAATCACGTTTTCGAAGGTTTCATTCCGTTTGGACTCCGTTTGATATTCTGTTTCTTCTAAATACTAAAAAAGGCAAAAAAAACGGCAATTCTGGGCTGGGCCTCCGGTTAATAGGTTAGTCCCAAAAGTAATATAAAAGTGGAAAATAAAGCCCTATCTATATATTTTTATTGCTCCATGCTATATTATCTACTGTTTTCAACATTAATGGGCTTTATTATTCACTTTTATATTATTTTTGGGACTAACCTATTAACCGGAAGCCCAGCCCAGAATTGTTGTTTTTTGCCTATTTCAGAGTTTCGCAGAAAAGAAATATCAAACGGAGTCCAAACGGAATGAAACCTTCGGGAACGTGATTTTCTCACCGAACATGATCCAGGAGACTTAGACCCTACGTCAAGGAAGCTTCCAGGAGGCCACGAGGTAGGGGGGCGCGCCCTCCTCCCCCCGCGCGCCCTCCACCCTCATGGGCCCCCCTGTTGCTCCACGGACGTACTCCTTCCTCCTATATATACCTACGTACCCACAAACGATCAGATACGGAGCCAAAAACCTAATTCCACTGCCTCAACCTTCTGTACCCATGAGATTCCATCTTGGGTCCTATTCCGGAGCTCCGCCGGAGGGGGCATCCATCACGGAGGGCTTCTTCATCAACACCATAGCCTCTCCGATGAAATGTGAGTAGTTTAACTCAGACCTTCGGGTCCATAGTTAGTAGCTAGATAGCTTCTTCTCTCTTTTTGGATCTCAATACAATGTTCTCCCCCTCTCTCGTGGAGATCTATTAGATGTAATCTTCTTTTTGCGGTGTGTTTGTTGAGATCGATCAATTGTGGGTTTATGATCAAGATTATCTATGAACAATATTTGATTCTTCTCTGAATTCTTTTATGTATGATTGGTTATCTTTGCAAGTCTCTTTGAATTATCAGTTTGGTTTGGCCTACTAGATTGATCTTTCTTGCAATGGGAGAAGTGCTTAGCTTTGGGTTCAATCTTGCGGTGTCCTTTCCCGGTGGATGAGGGGCAGCAAGGCACGTATTGTATTGTTGCCATCGAGGATAATAAGATGAGGTTTTTATCATATTGCATGAATTTATCCCTCTACATCATGTCATCTTGCTTAAGGCGTTACTCTATTTCCATGAACTTAATACTCTAGATGCATGCTGGATAGCGGTCGATGAGTGGAGTAATAGTAGTAGATGCAGGCAGGAGTCGTTCTACCTGTCTCGGACGTGATGCCTATATACATGATCATACCTAGATACTCTCATTACTATGCTCAATTCTGTCAATTGCTCAACAGTAATTCGTTCACCCACCGTAAAATACTTATGCTCTTGAGAGAAGCCACTAGTGAAATCTATGGCCCCCGGGTCTATCTTCATCATATTAATCTTCCAACACTTAGATATTTTCTTTGGTTTTTAATTTGCTTTTATTTTACTTTGCATCTTTATCACAAAAATACCAAAAATATTATCCTATTATATCTATCAGATCTCACTCTCGTAAGTGACCGTGAAGGGATTGACAACCCCTTATCGCGTTGGTTGCGAGGAGTTATTTGCTTTGTGTAGGTACGAGGGACTCGCGCGTAGCCTCCTACAGGATTGATACCTTGGTTCTCAAAAACTGAGGTAAATACTTACGCTATTTTGCTGCATCACCCTTTCCTCTTCAAGCAAATCCAACGCAGTGCTCAAGAGGTACCATCGACCGCTCCAGGGTTAGGGGGACGGGGGCCCTGGGGGGGTAGCAATGCCACCGGAGCGTCGCACCGGCCCCTCATACATGCGGGGTGGTGTTGTGGCATGTCCGAAGAGGCAGCACGCATCTCCGGGACGTGGCCCCCCTCACGGACGGCGCCGCCGCCGGCACCTGGAGGGGGGAAACGGACGTGTCGGTTCTACACGGAGGGGATGTAGCTGTGGGTTGGCCCGGATGTTGCTCCCAAGTTTCCCTCTGTGTTGACCTGACACAACCGGGTGGAGAGGTCCACTGGTCAAAGCCCGTCCGTGGGAAGTCAAAGGGCTAGATCTCGTGGTCAATCGCCCGCCTTCAACCACCCACCCACCCTCTCTCCTCCCCCGATTCATTCATTCATTCCCATTCCCGCAGCCGCCGCCGCCACCAGCCCCGCGCCAACCATCTCCCTCCGAGGGACTTGGATCCGCCGCCGCCCCCACCCCCACTCCCACCGTCTACGACCCCCCTCCCCCTTCACTCACCTGACCTACTAAGCTCCAGATCGAACACGCGAGGCGGCGACCATGGCGCTCCTAGACCCACGACCAGTCCATGGCCTCGGCGGACGAAGCTGCTCGAGTTCGGCGCCTCCCCTCCCCTCCCCTCTGTGTTGTTCTGGGAGAGGAGAGGGCCGAGCGGTTAAAAAATTAAAAAATCTATATGAATTAATAATACAAAAAACATAAAAAAGGAAAAATATAACTATAAAAAAATAAAAAATCTATATGAAATAAAAAAAGGAATATTATAACTATAAAAAAAATTAAAAACCGAAAAAAGGAAAAATATAAGCCATCGGCATAGCTGCGGCCATTGGCACTAGTAGAAAAAGGGTCAAATGTGAAGCACAATAGTGCCGGTTGGAATTTCAGCCGGCACTAATGTGTACACTAGTGCCGGTTCATGGCGGCGATCAATAGCACCGGTTCGTGGCGAACCTTTAGTACCGGTTCATGCCACGAACCGGTACTAAAGAGGCTGTGTCACCATGCGTCGCTATGGCCCCACCATCACCATTTAGTGCGGTTCGTACCACGAACCGGTACTAATGAGGTTATGGCAAGCTGTTTTTAGTCCCACCTCGCTCCCCTAACAAGCCTTTTACCACCTTAAATATGTTATTTCTCAAACTATCACAAGCACTTGGTCTTCATTGAACTCTATGTGTAGAATTTGTGGCCGCAATATGAGTATTCATCGGTTTATAAATCGTTGATGACTCATATTGACAATTCAGATTGTACACACAAAGATCATTGATGATCAAAGTATTTTTGATGTTATAAGATCATATTGACAATTTAGACTGTAAAGAAATATAAGATCATGATCTAAATGCTCTTATATTTTTTGCGTTAAGTATGCACCATTCAAAGCGACGCCATCAACTTTCAACCGTTTATGCCTTCATTTGCTATTTTTCATGCATTTAATGATTTGTTTTCAGAACTAAATGACCTGGAAATTGAAAAGCACTACAAATGAACTCTGAAAAATTTGAAACTTGGCATGGTATCATCATTTTACCCACATATCATGTTCAAAAAAGTAGAGAGGGTTACGGCAAAAACTTGATGCACTTCGTTTACAAACTGGACAATCTCTTTCGAAGTATTCGGGTTTATGACAAAATTAAACTCATCTCTTACAAAGGCATTTCATTTTTTTAAACTTATTACAAGTCCAGACTTTTTGTGCATTCAGTATGCACCATTTAACTGCTAGGCGGGAGGCTCTTAAGTACCGGTTCCAACTGCTAGGCGCGAGGAGCTCTTTAGTACCGGTTCCAACTGCTAGGCGGGAGGAGCTCTTTAGTACCGGTTCGTGGCGAACCTTTAGCACCGGTTCGTGCCACGAACTGGTACTAATGAGGTTGTGTCAGGTAAGGCTGGGGCCCCACGAGCACCTTTAGTACCGGTTCATGGATGAACCAAACGTAAGCTGTTTTTTAGTCCCACCTCGCGAAGTGAGAGGGACTAGGAGCGGTTTATAAGCCCTGAGTGCAGAGACGATGAAGAAGAGGCTCAATGCTCACGTTGCTTAGCTTCAAGCCTTCAGGAATACGGTAGACTACACGGAGCTATGCGCAGTGCAGTTTACACTATTCCGAAAGGCTTGAAGCAAATTAACGAGCATTGCACCTCTTTTTAATTTTTAATAACTTATTACAACTCCGGACTTCTTCTGTTATGGCAAAAACTAATTGCACGTCGACATTTCTTTTTTTTAAGTTATAACTCCAGACTTTGACCATCAAGTTTTGCAGAAAAGAAAAAATAGCAGAAAAGAAAAAATAGCAGAAAAGAAGAAAAACTATAGCTGAAAAGAAAAAAAACTATATAAAAAAACTACTCAGAAATAAATAGAAGAAAATAAATATAGCAGAAAAGAAAAAACTACTCAGAAATAAATAGAAGAAAAATAAAGCAGAAAAGAAAAATTATATTTGCTATTTTTAATCGTTTACAAAATGACCGTGAAATTGAAAATCACTACAAAATGAACTCTGAAAATGTTGAATTTTGGCAAACTAGATGAAAAACTACTCACAAATAAATAGAAAAAAATAAATATAACAGAAAAGAAAAAACTATACAAAAAACTATGCAGAAATAAATAGAAGAAAATAAAGCAGAAAAGAAAAAAACTATAAAAAAAATTGGGGCGCTGTCCTGTGGGCCTGATAGGCCACAGGTGTGTAATTATAGGCCTTAAAGGCCCAGCAGACTCACAGGGCAGCGCGCAGAGTTTAAGCCCACAAGCCTGCTATATAGAGGAGTTCGAAGGGGTAGCCGCGACTGGGTTTATAAACCAGTGCGGCTGCCCTTCGCCCGGCGAGGTGGGACTAAACTTTGGGGTGGCAGCGCGAGGCCTTTAGTACCGGTTGGAGCCACCAACCGGTACTAAAGACCACCCTTTAGTACCGGTTGGAGCCACCAACTGGTACTAAAGGCCTGCTCTTCCTGCCTCTTGGCTTGGCCAAAGTTGGCCTTTAGTACCGGTTGGTGGCTCCAACCGTTACTAAAGGCCTCTCCTATATATACAACACTTACAAAAATTTCAGTTACATCTCCCCACTTCTTCGCGTCTCCAACCTCTCGCGACGCCGCCGCTCGAGTCCCGTCGTCGCCGCCGCCCGCCGCCCGTCACCCGTCAGTTCCGTCGCCGTCGCGTCGCCGCCCGCCGCCCGCCGCCTTAAATGCTTTGCCGTCCGTCATCGTCGCGCCATGTCCGCCCAGACGTACTCTCTCGCTCTCGCGTACCAGCTATGCTGGCAACCGCCCAGACGTACACCCCCCGCCAGACGCGGCGCCCTGCTCAGACAGTCGGGGGTGGCGGCGTCGAGGTCACAGACTGCAGTGTACGTATACGTACACAGACACACACATATATACACACATACACACACACACACACACACACACACACATGCACACACACACACACACATACACACACATTTTTTTACTTATTTTCTGTTTTCTGTTTTTTAGAAAATTTAATTAGATATTAATTAGCTAGGTATGTGAGATTTGAACTAGTTGAATAATTAATATAACTAGTTTATTTTTAGTAAGAAAATTGTCGAACTAGTTTATTTAGGTATTTGAGATTTGAACTAGTTGAATAATTAATATAACTAGTTTATTTTTAGTAAGAAAATTGTCGATCTGAGATTTGATGATCTAATTAAAATATTATTTGTTAATGAGTTTTTCTGTTTATTTAATGTTTTATATATTTTGAGTTTATATAAATGTTAGATTAATGTCGAATGTTAGATGAATATAGTTAGATATATATTTGAATTGGCTAGATATTAATTAATGTTAGATAGTAATAAGTGTTTAATGTTTCACCTATATGAACATATAGGAAATGTCATCTGACGACGAAAAAGATTTCATTATGTGCGAACACTGTGAAGACCAGCGCGGCCTGTGCGACAGAAATTTCCTTGTTGATGGTAGGCGCTTCAGCATCAAGCTGAATGAGACATTCGAAGTGGATACAGTAAGTCACAACGGCAATTATTATTTGAATGCAAAACTTATGCTTCATTTGCTTCAACTTATGATTTTAAAGCATGACTTATGCTTCATTTGCTTCAACTTATAATTTTAAATTTTCACTATTCTACTAGCGCATCCCCTGCCATGCAAGAATTTTTGTCTTGGATAAGATAGGTTTTAGTGCTATAGATGATATGGAGGTAAAGAGAGTTTACTTGAAGACGGAGCATAGGTATACTTTCAACGTCAAATTATATAATGGAGACACATACACCCATTTTGAATGCAAAACTTGGCAAGCACTATGCAAGGCTTATGCATTTGAGCCTGATATGGTTATCACCTTTGATATTCGTCCGGAAGATGATATTGAAGGTAATATAGACATCTGGGTCGATGTGCAAACGCCTCCAGTTCTACCATTATGTGAGTTTTTCTCAACTATGGATGCATATGTTTATGTCTTTGATACAAACTATACAAAAATAGTTGACAACTAATTTGTATTGTCAGCTTATTTCGGTTCAAGCAAACATGTCCGGCGCTTGGTAGACAGGACCTGCTACTGCCCCGGGGCTCAACTAAACTGCGAGGAAATAAGTCATTATGTTTCATGGCTTGAGGGTCTTAATACTGTCAAGACAATTTTTTTCCTAAACTTAGAAATGTTAGTACTCAAAACGTGCGACCAATGGTGATCGTATTGAACTACGGTCACATCTATAATCGAAAGATGGTAAGATTTTAACTATTTGTCCTTAATTAGTGCATCTTTTGCATACATTATTTTGAAGCTAAACTTTCATTGCTTAGTATATTAATTACTATACGATGTTCTTTCATCAACAGGGACTTCCGATGACAGTTGTGCCTCAGTGGATCGAGACAAAAGGTCGCATGTCAATGGTTAGCTTACGACCAAGATTTCCTACATTACACATGAGTGCATTCAGGATTTCTGAAAGCGAAGAATGCTTAATAGTGAAAGATTGGAGCAAAATTGTAAACGATCGCAGAGAAGTACTAGGGGGCAGCAAGGAGAAGCGCAACCCAAGATTAGGAGACAGATTCATCTGCATGCTCCAGTATGATGAATCAGGAGAGCTATACATGTTCTATGCTATTCTACCTGAGAGGGAGTAGCAGGAGTAGCTAGTTCATGCTCTTAATTAATTAGTACTTGTCCTTTCTCATGCATGTTCGTATTGTCCTAAACTTCGATGTTGGTGATGATTATGTTGAACTCGATGATATCTTTGCTTCTGTTACAAAGTGAACTCGATGATTATGTTGGTGATTAGATAGCTAGCGTAATGACTATGATGATTAAATAGTGGTAACTAATGACGACTATGATGATTTTTAGCTAGCTAAAGTTTATTTATTTATTAATATGCGATGATGATGATGATGATGATGATGACCACTACAACTCACTATAACGTAAAACAATCCTAAATTAAATTGATAACACAAATTTAATTGAAAAATAAAAATAAAACAAAACCCACAAACATTTAGTACGGTTGGTGTTACCAACCGGTACTAAAGGGCCCCTGCCCCGGAGCTGCCTCGTGCCACGTGGTTGGCCTTTAGCACCGGTTCGTGCTGAACCGGTACTAAAGGGGGGGCCTTTAGTGACCACACTTTAGTGCCGGTTGTGGAACCGGCACTAAAGGGCCTTACAAACCGGTGCTATTGCCCGGTTCTGCACTAGTGTGGGGGTGTTGCACGCGGATCGGTGACGTGGCGTCTATGCCGACGACAGCCGTCGGCATAGATTGCCTTATCCCCTCGCGTGGCGTCTGCTCCACTCGTTCTCTCCCAGCTCCCAGCCGCGACCCCGCGAACTGCTCGCCACCGCCGCCGACTCCCGCCCCTTATCGCCGCCGCCGCTTGCCCCCACCCTGCCGCCGCCCACTCGCCGCCGCCGCGCACTTGCCCCTGCCCCCCGCGCTCGACACTCGCTTCGCGCCTTTGCAGCCCGCAGCGCGCCGCCGCCCCCATCCCACCGCAGCTGCCGCGCCGCCGTCCCTCCCTCGCTCCAGCAGGCGCCGCCTCGCTCCAGCCGCCCGCCTCTCCCTCGCTCCATCCGCCCCACCCCTCCCTCCTCGACCCGGCCCACCCTGCGTGGGCGCTGCCCGTCCGGTCCACGGCCTATCCTGGCCGGCCCCCTGCTGGTCCGACCGGTCGGCCCCTCCGGCGACCGCCCCCTGCCGCTCCGGTGGTCGTCCCCTGCCCCGACCGGCCGGCCCCCCTGCTTCGGTGGTCGCCCCTCATCCGTAGGTAAGAACAATTTTTTTTACATTTTTTGTGTAGTAATGTTGTAGATGAATGCATATATATAGTAATAGATGATTAGATAGATGATGTTAGATAATGAAATGGAAGAGAGTATAAATGTGAAAAAAATTAAATGCACAATGTGAGATAGATAGATGTTAGATGAATGGATATTTGTGTAGTTTTACTATGTTTTTAGATACATACTTAATATTATAAATATATGTATTGTGAAGATGAGATGAGAGGGAAGAGTACACTTTTCGTGAAGATAGATAGACGAAAGTTAAAATTTGGATATGATGAGTGGTTACTTCATCATGTTGATCTTGCTAAAAAAAGTTTGTGATATGATGTGATTTGTGATGATGCTTTATATGTGATGTGATGACCTAATTTTTTTCATTTGGTGGAATTTAGAGGATTTCTGGTGTTGCCTCCGGTGGAGTGATCGTTGATGTTGGAGCTCTTGGTCTTTGATTGTCCCTTCGCTGATCGACTACATCATATACATCCAAGGGTGAGCTACAAATCCATCACCTCATATGTTCTTTTAATCATGTCACTAGATTAAATTTTCACATCAAGTCGCGTAACCTAGGTCTCCCGTCCGAAAGGGTTGCATCGATAAATATGCATTCAATTGCATATTTATCACCGCAGCTCTTTCGGATTGTCCAGCGCTTTCCACGGACAACCCAAGGATGTGTAGATTGGGTACGTTGTTCATGCTCTACCCCGTTCTGAGACAGGATTTCGGTGGCGCCTCCCTGTTGTTTTCCGGATGCACATTCTCTCAGCATTTTGCCGAGACATGTATTTGGAGAACAGCGGGGAGGTGCTGCCGAAAATTTGTCTCGGAATGGGGTAGAGCATGGACAACGTACTCAATCTACACATTCTCGGGTGGGATTAGGACCCATCTTTACCTATTATAGATGTAGGTGGATTAAATGTCGTTTCTCGTCAACACTCTAAAAAATAAAATATTGATGTGAGTAATTTAAATGAATCCTTAATTTTGTTGTGTGGCTTCCAATAAAGCAGAGATGGCAGATAATCAGTGGATGTATAGTGGGTTTTTCTGTCGGAATCAAGTAACAACAGATTGGGTCGAGAAAACTATGTGTTTTTGAAAGAGATATTCCGTAGTCCAATGAGGATGGTGCCAGAATGCCCGTGTGCCAAATGTAAGAGATGTATCCGCAGAGATAAGAGTGAGATGACTAAGCACCTTCGCACGCATGGATTTATGCCCAACTTTAATATGCTGATAAACTTTGCCCAGCGGGACCGTGCTAGAGAGGAGGTGATACAACAACGCGTCGCTGGGAGGACGATGGGGTTAGAGACATGCTAGATGATGTCTTTGCTGCACAGCCGACACCTCCGTCAAATTCAGCGAATGAACCGGAGGAGCCGGAGGAAACCGCAAAGGCCTTCCTGGATATCTTGGCCTTGTCAAAGAAACCTCTCTATGAGGGTGCCAAGCTGTCTGTGTTGGATGCCATCTCGCAACCGATGGCAGTCAAAGCTGAGTACGGCTGTAGCCGAGGTTGCTTCGAAGCATTTCTGGGAGTATGGGCTAACAGCCTGCCTGAGGGCCATGAACTACCGAAAACCATGTACGCTACGAAGAAAATCATGAAGGCGCTCTCCATGGACTATGAGAAAATACATGTTTGTCCAAAGAATTGCCCTTTGTTTAGGCATGAGTATGCGGATGACAACTACTATAGGAAGTGCGGTTCCTCTCGGTATATTGAGGTGGTCGATAAGCATGGTCAGAAGCGGCAGCTAAAAATCCCTGTGAAGGTTCTTCGCTATCTTGATTTTATAAAAAAGACTACAACGCCTTTTCATCACCGAGGAGTCTGCCAAAATGATGAAGTGGCACAAGGAAGGGAAAAGGTACAATCCAAAAAAAATTGTACATCCATCAGAAGGTGAAGCATGGAAGTCATTCGATATAGAGTACCTGGAGGAAGCAGCCGAGGCTGGGTTATTGTCAGAATTGCTATAACAGGTGATGGGTTCAATCCATATGGTATGTCATCTAATCCATACAGCTGTTGGCCCGTATTTGTTATTCCGCTCAATCTCCCTCCCGGCGCCCTAATGCAACGCAAGACCATGTTCATGTCGCTTATAATTCCGGGGCCTGATTATCCGGGGAAGAATTTGAGTGTGTTTATGCAGCCGTTGGTGGATGATTTGCACCATTCTTGGTACTTCCCGAGGTTGACATACGACTGGCATCTGCAGAAAAATTTCTTGATGAAAGTTTGGCTACAGTATTGCATGCATGACTTTCCCGGCTATGCCCTTTTCTGCGGATGGTGTACAAGTGGAAAGATGCCTTGCCCAGTGTGCATGCAGGCCTTGATTTTCATTTGGCTGAAGAAGGGTGGAAAGTATGTTGCCTTTGACCTGCATCGACAGTTCCTCTCTCCAGACCATCCTGATAGGGAAGACAAGAAGAACTTCACAAAAGGAAAAGTTGTCCATGAAGTAAACGAGATTCCAACGTTTTCTGGTGCGGATGTGCTTGCTCAGCTAAAAGCTCTTAAGCCTGCCAGCGAAGGGAAAGGCAAAGGCAAAGGCAAAGCCACAGGCGAAGACAAGGGCGAGGGCAAAGGAAAAGGTAAAGGGAAAAATGTTTTGAAGGATATGGTGAGACGCACAACTGGACTCACATTACCCCCTTCACGCAGCTTCCCTATTTTAAGGACCTCAAACTTCCATACAACATCGACGTGATGCACACCGAAAAGAATGTCGCAGAGTCCCTTTTTCGCACGATCCTCAACATTCCTAATAAGACAAAGGATAATGTTAATGCTAGAGTCGATCAACAGAATATTTTTGATATACCACGTCTACACATGCAACCTCCCACAGGCAGTCGAAAATCTTGGTTCAAGCCAGATGATGACTTTGTACTTAAAAAGGATCGTAAGATGGAGGCATTTAAGTGGCTGAAATATGTCGTGAAGTTCACTAATGGTTATGCATCGAATATAAGTAAGGGGGTCAATCTTTCAGCGGGCAGAGTGACCGGGATCAAGAGTCATGACTAGCATGTATGGATTGAGCGAATAATGCCGGTGATTGTTCGGGGCTATGTTCCCGAGCTTGTCTGGTGTGTGCTCGCGTAGTTAAGCCATTTCTTCCGCACGCTTTGTGCTAAAGAAGTATGTCCTAAGAGGGTAAAAGAAATGCATAAGAAGGCGTTGGAGTTGATATGCAAGCTAGAGAAGATCTTCCTGCGAGGTTTCTTTACTCCGATGACACATCTCATTTTGCACCTCGCGAACGAGGTATTGTTGGGGGGCCCTGTGCAGAATCGTTGGCAGTACGGCCCTGAGAGACAGAACAAGCATCTGAGACAGAAATGTGGAAACAAAGCTAAGATTGAAGCTTCCATAGCTGAGGAAGTTATCCTAGAGGAGGTGGCAGACCTTAGGACAACCTACTATCCGGACCATGTTCCCACGTTGCACAATAAGGTGTCTCGATACAATACAGAAGAACCAAAGTATAAACCCAAATTGCCTCTATTCATCGGGCAAGGTGGCAGGGCTGGATGCTCGACACCTTATCTCATGCCACGAGATGAGTGGGAGGATGTCATGTTCTATATCTTGCACAACATCAAGGAAGTTGAGGATGAGTGGATGAGGTAATACCTTTGCACCATTATTTTAGTCAATTCGTTATGTTCACTTTGCCTAGTTCTTATACCGCTTTTCTTATTGTAGTCAATTCGTTGATGAAGAGTGGACGGGAATGCTGCCTCCTACTGAAGCGGAGGCACTTGCTCTTCTCCGAAAGGGTGCTGATGGAAGGAAAAATTTCGTTGCGTGGTTCATGGAGAAAGTAATTTTTCACACTTCCCTATTACCTATTTCAATTAAACTCATGCACCCTATAATTTAAAAACTCATGCACCCTATAATTTCAATTAAACTTGTAGGGAAATGATCCGAACGAATCAATGGATGAAGAATTGAGATGGGTTTCCATGGGTTTTGACCCTGCCGTCATGACATGCCAAAAGTATGATGTGAATGGGTATCGCTTCCATACAGAGGAGCACCAGAACAGTCGGCCTGATCCCAAAACCATCAAGTCTCACTGTGTTAAAATGCCAATGGTTCGACCCCAAAAAGGGTCTGAGACATACGCCTTCTGTTGGTTTAGTTGAAGTTAAACCATAAACCGTCTATGCCGGAGCTGATCTCTTTATCGCCGCTACCCAGGCCACACAAGTATATTATCTGCCTTACCCATGCCATAAAGAGTACCTAAAGGGTTGGGAAGCTGTGTTCAAGGTGTCGCCACATGGTAAGCTACCGGAACCGAAAGATGATGATTACTACAAAATAAACCCCATGACATACAAGGGAGTGTTCTTTCAAGAGGAACATGATGACGTGGTCCGAAACAACGAGGATGATGACTTGGGTTATGTTGACCTGGACCCAAACGACGACGACACACGGATTGATGGTGAGGCAGTTGTGAATCAAAGAGACATAATTATGCTTTAAAAGTTAAATGAAGACGCTGACGACAAGGAAGAGCCTCCACCTCCGTCAGACAACGAAGAAGATATGCGTGATAGCGATGATGAGACCGATTGACAAATAGATTACAATAGTGATGATTCATATGGGTTCTAGAAAATGTAAGTTTTTTTAATGATCATTACAATAGTATGCTTAATGTGCTCTTCTGTTATTAATGTTTTTCATGTATGCTTGTTTATTTGATATCCTTACTAATTGTTTATTCTCTTCTCAATGCAGGTTTGCTAATCATGGGCAAGTCCAGCGGCGCCAGTTTCCTCAGTAAATTCAAAGGACTTACTCGGAGTGGACGAGCCCACAAGGTTCCCTCCCGACTACGCGAGGATGAAACCTCACAGGGAGGTGGAGGGGTCGGAGGAGGATACCCTAGAGGAGGAGGGGGTGGGGGAGAGCCCTAGAGGAGGAGGAGGTGGGAGAGAGGCAGCCGGGGCAAAAAACTCCGGGCCTTGTCCGAAATAGGAGGTTCTTCTTCGATGCCCTCCTATACTGAGGCACCTTCTGAGTCTGAGGAGGAGGAGTATGTTCCTGATGGCGAGGAGGAGGAGGCCGAGGAGGAGGGTGAGGAGGAGGGTGGAGGGGAGGTTGACCCCGAGTTGTGGGGTGACTTGCCACCGGGTGCTCCGCAGGGGTGGCTGCGTGGTAATGCCGGAGTACCTACACCATCTTCTATCGAGGCGCACACGTGGCTCACTGAACCTACGGGGACAGAGTAAGTGCCTCTCAATCATATTTTCAACACAAGACAACATTTTCTTATTGTACACATGGCAATCCTTTGATTCTTCTGCAGTAACTGGATCCTTCGCGGAAAGGGTCGTAAACCGAATGGCCTTATCACTATCCTGTTGAAGGAGTTTTGGCCTGGCCTATTCTGCCCGCGGCCAGACAGGGACCCACAGCTGCGGGCTGTGGCCACGAGCTGGGCCCACTACGAGGCTTGCAGCAACGCGGAGTACGGGACGGCCGCTAAGGCCGTGATCACCAAATTTTGGGTAAGTTCTCTTCTGAATCACTTGTCTTCAGTTTCGTTCATATTTTATCATTGAATCACTCAAATCATGCCTTGTTTGCTTCTGGTTTATGCATGATTGCAGCAACTCTATAGAGTTCTTGACGAGCACAAGGCCAGAGCCGATGTGGTCTTGCTTGCGGCTGCAAAGAAGAAAGCTCGTCAGTTGCAGTAGGAGGTGCGCTGGGTTGCCGTCTCGCAGTACTACCACATCTACCTGCACCAAAAGATGACCAAAACTCAAGCGCAGAAGCAACGACTTACCTTGAACAGCGAGCAGTTCATGATGGTAACTATTACTAACTTTTCATTATTTCAAGCAGTCAACTATATGTTTCGTGCTCACATGTCATGCTTCCAAAATTTGCATAGGTTGTTCCTCGTTGGTGCTATGGAAGGCATGACGGATGGGCGAGTTTGGTGGATAGGTGGCTTGGCGACGATGCAGAGTTTGCTGCCAAGAGCATCAAGGCCCGGGCTAACCGTGGAAAAGACGGGACACACAGCCAAGGAAACAGGAACCACTGGGGCTTCAAGGCCATGAAGGTATATCTATATGCATGATGCATTTTTGTTCTTCTTTACTGTCATGTTCTTATGTATGGCTAACTTTTGTTTGACGTTGCAGGAGGACAAGTTGAAGAGGCCGCTCTCAGACATTGAGTCGTGGAAGCTAGCCTGCGAGCGAAGTGATCGCAAGGACGGCGAGAGCCAGTATGGCAAGACCGAGGAGCACCTGGAGTCTTACACTCAGAACTATCAGAAGTTGCATCCGGATGTTCCTGTTCCTGAGGTCGCCCAGTCTCTGATCGACGACACGGCAGTGGTGGCCATCCAGGGTAAGTCACATGGCCGGTATCCGTGTTTCGATGGCATGATCACTCCTTCGATCTCGTACACACGGTTTCGGGCTACCAACCCGAGCCAGTTAGAGAGTACGGGGCGTTCACAGACTCCCTTAGCCCGCCAGCATGTTGTAAGTACTTCCCCTTTATCTTCTTTCTCTCTAGCATTCTCAGTTTATTTTCAGCATTGCTCACTTAGAAACAACCTAAATTATGTAGGCATATAAGGCCTTTGTCGAGCATGGGAATCTTGAGGTGCGAGAGTACTTGCAACGAGTGAAGGCAAACGACGATTACAACCGTCAGATGATGACGGTTAGTTTTGCCCTCTTAAAACCAAGCTAAATTTTTGCACTTTCATTCCTTCTGACCTTCTAGTTTGCTCGTTTAACTAACATCCAGGCTATGTTGGCGTCTTGGAGTAACCGCATGGATCCACGACAAATGGGATCCCCACCACCACCTGCGGGAGAACCCCCACATGTGCCCATGTTCGATGAATGGGTGGCACTAGGTAGTGATAGTCCGGTTAGTACATTTTCCTAACTACTGACAAACTAGTTCTCGTTCATTCAACACTATCATATCATATTTACCGTTAGAATCTTCTCTCAAACATGTAGGGGACTGGTGGCTCGACTCCTGCTCCGTCGACCCCAGTCACTCCGATCTGGCAGAGTGATGGTGGTCGCGGTGGCGGTTTTGGCGGAGGTGGTCTTGGCGGTGGTGGTTTTGGCGGAGGTGGTCTTGGTGGTGGTGGTTTTGGCGGAGGTGGTCTTGGCGGTGGTGGTTTTGGCGGAGGTGGTCTTGGCGGTGGTGGTTTTGGCGGAGGTGGTCTTGCTTGATGTCGATGATGATACCCGTGCATGTGGCCGTCGTGCCATACCTTTCATATTCCTATGTTTCTGCTTTGAAATGATGTTCCATGTCTTGCACTACTTTTATGTTCATGAACTTTCGCCGGTGATGATCTTTAGATGATGAACTTGACTATGTTTAAATGATGATGATGAACTTGAGTATGTTTAGATGATGAACTGTCATATTTCTGCATAATCCCATATTATTCTGCTTTGAAATGCTGTCAAATGAATTGAAAAAGAGAAAACAGGGAAAAAACTATGCCTACGACAAAGCCGTCGGCATAGATGTGCCCAGGGCTTCCCAGGGCTTGCCACGTGGCAGGGCTATGCCTATGGCAAAGCCGTCGGCATAGAATCTATGCTGACGGCTTTGCAGTAGGCATAGCCCTGCCTCCAGGAGGCACTAGAGGACGACACGTGGCACGGCTATGCCTACGGCAAAGCCGTCGGCATAGATTCCATCTATGTCTATGGCTTTGCCGTAGGCATAGCCCTGCCACCAGGATGCACCACGGAATGCCACGTGGCAGAGATATGCCGACGGCTTTGCCGTCGGCATAGATTTCCACCTATGCCGATGGCTTGGCCGTCGGCATACCTCTGCGACATGGCTTCCCGTGAATCATCAGCGCTATTGACGGTGCCGTCCGTTGCCGTCAGGCGAAAAACACTGTCGACGGCTAAACTATGCCGACGGTCTGACAAGACTACACTGACGTGATCTACGCCGACGGGGCTATGCCAACGGCAGCCGTAGGCATAGATCTATGCCGACGGGAAATGACCTATGCCGACGGCCCAGGGCCCGCGAGTCCGGTAGTGGGGGGGGGGACGGCCGGCGGTGGCGGCTTCTGCTCCGTGGGGCTCCACTTCTACGACGTTAACATGGACGCCTACTCGCCAGCGATCGTCAGTTCCTGGCCGGAGACCTGTCTCACCCAGCTAGCGTAGTGCGCCGGACACTACACGCTCCACGACACCGCCCGACTGGCCTACCATGGCGGCGACAGGTTTTGCATCTCCATGTCCATGGTCTTCACCGGATACTTCGATCAGAAATATACCTTCGTCGGCAACACGGATAGGCTACCGTGCCAAGCCGTCTCCTTCATGGTCGTGGAGGTCTCCCCGGAACTGCATTTGCTTCAGCGCAAGTTTGATGGCTACTTCATGCCACGATGCTGGAGCTCGGAACTAGGCTATGTACTATAGTAGTCCATGGGCCATGGCTGCCAAACTAAAAACAAAGGGCAACTTTTGCATCCGTTTGTGGAAAATATAGGGAAACGTCGTACCCTACCGAGGGCGACGGGTTCGTGTTTATATAGCCAGCGCTTATCTCTGGTATATGCGTACAGGTTGTTTGGATTACAAACTTGGGATACAAGGAATAGAGGAGAATATATTCGGTTACAAGAGATAGAACTAACTTAAACAACCAATGTATATCTCTATATCTCTACGAGTCCAACCTGGCTAAACACATGCATGTAGCATGTTTAACACTCCCCTTAATCACAGCTTACATAAGTTGAGATTACGCTTGAATTCTTCAAAACTCTTTGTAGGCAAAGCCTTTGTAAATCCATCAGCAACTTGATCTCTAGAATGGATAAACCGAATGTCCAGTTGCTTGCTAGCAACTCTTTCTCTAACAAAATGAAAATCTATTTCAATGTGCTTCGTTCTGGCATGAAAAACTGGGTTAGCTGATAAGTATGTAGCTCCAAGGTTGTCACACCATAAGCATGGAGCTGGAATCCGTTTAATGCCAAGTTCCTTAGCAAAGACTGAACCAGATAATTTCTTGTGTAGCATTTGCAAGAGCTTTGTATTCTGCCTCAGACTTGACCTTGATACGTTGGCTTGTTTCTTTGCACACCATGATATGAGATTAGGACCAAAGAACACAGCAAAACCACTGTTGATCGTCATCATCTACACAGCCTGCCCAATCGTAGTCTCGAGAAAGCAGCGATAAGCACAGATGATGATTTGCTGAAAGTAAGACCAGTACCCAAAGTATGTTTAACATATCGACAATGCGCTTAGCTGCAGTCCAATGAATAGCAGTGGGTGCATGAAGAAACCGACATACTTTATTAACAGCGAAGGATATATCTGGCCTTGTAAGAGTCAAGTCTGAAGTGCACCTACCAAACTTCAGTAGTTGGCACTTGTCCTCTTGATTCAAGAGGTTTCCTTCGTCGAGACAGTTTTTGAGCTTGATAAGGGAGTTGATGAGGGTTTACATCCTTGCAAACCAACCTTCTTTACCAGATCTGTTGCATACTTTTCCTGAGACAAATGAAGATCATCTCCATGCTTCTGTACTTCAATGCCTAGGAAGAAGTGTAAGTCTCCTAGATCTTTTAAAGCAAACTCAGCATTTAAATCCCTCAACAGTCCTGCCACTGCTTCATTAGATGAACTAGTGACAATGATATCATCAACATAGATGAGCAAAAACATGCAAGTATTTAACTTGTTGTAAATGAACAATGAGGTGTCAGCCTTGGAGGGGATAAACCCAAGAGCTTGCAGTTTGTGACTGAGACGTGAGTACCATGCTCTAGGGGCCTGCTTCAGACCATATATAGCTTTGTCAAGTTTGCACACATGTGAGGGAAACTTTTTGTTTTCAAACCCAGGAGGTTGTTTCATATAGACGTCCTCTTCCAGAACACCATGAAGAAACGCATTCTTTACATCCAGTTGTCTAAGACTCCATCCCCTGGAAACAGCAATAGACAAAACGAGGCGAATGGTGGCAGCTTTTACTACTGGACTAAAGGTATCTTCATAGTCCAAACCATATCTTTGCTTAAAACCTTTTGCAACCAACCTAGCTTTATAGCGATCAATAGTTCCATCAGATTTTCTTTTAATTCTGAAAACCCACTTGCAGTCAATCAAGTTTTTACCTTGTTGTGGGGGAACTAGATGCCAGGTCTTGTTTCTTTGCAGTGCTATGTGTTCTTCCTCCATGGCCTTTCTCCACGTCACATCACCCAGTGCCTCTTGAAGCGTTGCAGGTTCACCTGTGGAACAAGCCAAACCAAATTTGGTAATATGTTTGTAATTTATAGGTTTAAGTACCCTTTTTGTAGCCTTGTCCGTGGTGTAGCGGGAGCCACAGAGGATCCAGGAGCACCCCCTGCAGCGGCGGATCCCGAGGCTGATACGACCGGCTCGGATCGGTGCGCTGGAAGATCTTCTGTGGCTGAACGCAGAGGCAGAGGTGACGAAGATGGCACAGAGGATCCTGCGCCAGGCCCAGCTGACACGCCATCATGGCACAAAGATTGGGCCGGTCGGGCTGATGGAGGTGCGTCAGGTGCGGCGCGCCGGGTGTAGCACCGGGTCTCATCAGCGGGCCACCGAGCCAAGGGCCGCGTGGCAGTAGCAGACTCACCCGGGCCGGAATCAGGCGTGTGGTCGCTGGGTTGGCCCGCGCGGTCGCTTTCACGGGCGGGTGGCGCGGAGCCAGAAGCCGACGCGCTGGCCCGCTCCTGCGACGCGGATCCCGCGGTAGATGCGCCGCCAGACTGCTGTTGTAGTGATCCCGAGGGAGATCTGCTCCCTGGCGGCGGACACATAAAATATGGCCCTTGTGCCACATTGTTTTCTTCATTTTCTGCAACGATTTCTTCTGTATTTTCACCTGTAGTGCCAAAAAGCTCATGCATGCTGTTATGAGAATCAGTCAATATTGGTTCACCGCAACTATTTTTCCCTGTGACCGCACCGGTGAGATGTGAGGGCAATAGGAGGATTTCTTGGCGAAGGAGTGCTTCGGCATTGGGATGAAGATCGGCGAAGGGGAATTTAGTTTCATCAAAAACAACATCCCTGGAGATGTAGACACGGCCGGTGGAAACATCAAGACATTTCACGCCTTTGTGTTGAGCACTATATCCAATAAATACACATTGTGTCGAGCGGAACATGAGCTTTCTATTGTTGTAAGGTCTGAGGTTTGGCCAACAGGCACATCCAAAGACGCGAAGTGACTTGTACTCAGGTTTGGTGTGGAGAAGTCGCTCAGTGGGAGTTTCATAGTTGATGACTCGGCTAGGTAATATATTGATGAGATGCACGGCGGTGAGGAAGGCTTCATCCCAAAACTTAAGAGGCATGGATGCACGTGCAAGTAGAGAAAGCCCTACTTCTACAATGTGTCTGTGCTTGCGCTCAGCTGACCCATTTTGCTGATGAGCATGTGAGCAGGAGACGTGGTGAGATACACCAAGTTGTTGGAAAAAGGAATTCAACTTTTCGTATTCCCCTCCCCAATCAGATTGGACAGCAAGTATTTTGCTATCAAATTTCCTTTCAACTAAAGCTTGGAAATTTTGGAATACTTGAAACACATCAGATCTTTTCTTAAGAAGATAGATCCAGGAATATTTGCTATAGTCATCAATGAAACTCACATAATAACTATGTCTACCAACAGAGGAAGGGGCAGGACCCCAAACATCGGAAAAAATGAGTTGCAAAGGTTTGGTAGAGATACTCATAGAAATTGGATATGGTAATTGATGGCTTTTAGCCTTTTGACAAGAATCACAAATTGTTTCACAATTGTGCTCTCCAACATATGGGAGCTTATTTTTCCTAAGCAATCTTTCAACTAAAGAAAATGATGCATGCCCTAAACGATCATGCCACCGAGAGGATGAGAGCTTGGTGACACCACATGCTTGCTTATTGAGCCTCCTAAGTTCAGGAATCAACGGATACAGCCCTCGAACGCATCTACCTCGATATAGGATTTTCTTCGTGACCTGGTCCTTGATAAAAAAGAAGAAGGGGTGAAACTCAAGAAACACATGATTATCAAGGGTGATTCGATGAACAGAAAGAAGATTCATGGAGGCTTTAGGGACATGCAAGATTTTTCTAAGATGAAGTTTTCGGTGAGGGGTTTTAATAGTTGAGTGACCAATATGACAGATTTTCATACCTTCTCCATTTGCAGCATGGATTTGGTCGGGGCCGCGGTACTTCTCTCTCATGGTCACCTTCTCCAGTTCGCCCGTGATGTGGTTGGTAGCACCACTGTCCACGTACCAGTTCGTATCGACGCCGTACGATCCTTCAACGCCGCCAGCTACTTTCTCGTCTTGGGATGAGTCGTTGTCATCCTCAAAACGGTACCAGCAGTCCTTCGCGGAGTGCCCCAGCTTGCCGCAGATCTGACACTTGACAGCGTCGGGGCGAGACCTAGCAGAGGAGTTGTTGCGGCGGCCCTTGGTGTTGTTGGAGGGCCGGCCGCTGCCATTGCCGCTGCTGGTCTTGTTGTTGGCGCGAGGGTTGTTGTTGTTGCCGTTTTGCCCTTTGCGTGGAGGGCCACGGTAGCGGGAGGAGCCACCGCCTCCACGGCCACGTGAAGCACCATTGGCTGAAGACTTGAAGCCGTTGTCGTTGCCGCGGTAGAGCGCCACCCTCTGGTCGAAGTTACTCATCTGAGCAAAGAGCTCATCGAGCGTGACCGGGATGGTGCGAGCATCCAGTGCTGAGACCAGCGGCTGGTACTCCATGTCGAGCCCCGCAAGGATGTGAGAGATCAGTTGATCATCCTCCAGAGGCTTTCCCGCCGCCGCCAGCTCATCCGCCGGCGAACGCATCTGGGCAAAGTACGTCGCCACAGACTGCTGCCCTTTCTGCGCATTAGCAAGTGCTATGCGTATGTTGTTGATGCGGGAGATCGAGGTCGAGGAGAACATGTGTGCGAGCGCCGTCCAGAGATCATGCGCATGGGTGATGGCCGTAACCTGCACAAGCACTTCCTTCGACAAGTTATTCAGCAGATACCCTAATACCTGCTGATCTTCCCTGATCCAGAGTGAATACAGGGGATTTGGCGACGACTCCTCCTTTCCATCCGCCAGCTTGGTGATGACGGTCGAGGCAGGAGAACCCCGCGCCTCGGAGTTGTGGCGTGATCTGGGTACGCCAGAGCACGTAGTTCGTGCGCGTGAGCTTCTCGGTGATCTGGCCGGTCAGGGTGCCCTGAGGAACGCTCGAGGAGGACATGGTGGCTTTGTTGTGGAGATCGAGAACTAGATGTAATGGAAGAGAATAGCTCTGTACACCATGTGGAAAATATAGGGAAACGTCGTACCCTACCGAGGGCGACGGGTTCGTGTTTATATAGCCAGCGCTTATCTCTGGTATATGCGTACAGGTTGTTTGGATTACAAACTTGGGATACAAGGAATAGAGGAGAATATATTCGGTTACAAGAGATAGAACTAACTTAAACAACCAATGTATATCTCTATATCTCTACGAGTCCAACCTGGCTAAACCTGTCGCATGTAGCATGTTTAACACCGTTCACATTTTCTAATGAGTCACAAGAAATCCACAAATGTTTGAGTTCTTCCACAACTTCAACTTGAAAAAACAACCAACTAGACAACTCTCAGGCAAACTGTATTTTTTTCATAGATACAAATAGAACAAACTACAGTATTCAGAGATTCAGATAAACAATTCAATTCTAATATTTATCAAAAATCATGCAACCCATGAACTTCATGTACTGCACCAAAATAAGCATTGGAGCTTCAACAATCATACAATTTCTGAACAGAAAGGTATTTTGGAGCTTCAACAATCATACATCTCAGACGGTGGACGAGGGCTCACAACGCCATGGAGGATGCCACGGCGCTCGTACTCGAACCTTGGGATCGTGACGTTCCCCCAAACTCCACAACATCATGGATGTCCTTTTCATTTCGTGCTCTCGATGATCGTCCTGCCGTCATTACGACTTTCAATGCCCTTGCGGCGTCGAGCATCCTGATGTTCTACTCCGCCACGACAATGTAGACGTCGATGTTGTCTGCGTCGGCTATGGAGGACCTGTTCTTCAGCTCCGTCGATACCTTCTCCTTCTTCACCGCCTTGGTCTTCGCTTCCGGCCGCTGCAGTACCGCCATTATCCCGTGGTGGGATCAAAGATGACGTGTACGATTCAAAGCATCAAAAACTACCCTGGTCGTGAGTAAGAGAAATGGACTTGTGTGAAAATTAGAGTTAAATGGTTTGTAAATGGTAATCTCTCTATTGGTACTGCCAAGTGTGTCTTCATGTCTGTCTTTCTCATCTGTCTTGCCGTTGGTACCACCACCCCTCGTCTCTCTCTCCGTCGTTGCCCCTCCTCTCTTAATCCACCTAGTAGCTTCGTTGTACTTTCCGTCCCTCTCTGTTGCCACCCCTCCTCTCTCTTAGAGTGTCGTCTCCTCTCCATCCTCCTAAACATGCCCCTTTTCTTTGGTGTGTGGGTTGGAGACGGCTTAATTTTACCCCAAAATCATCAAAAAAGGTGTCGAGAGGCATAAAGAGTTGGTTGGAGTTGCTCTAGGTCCAAAGAAGCATGCGAGCTCCGGTTGAGATAGATGGAGTTAGCAACCAGCCATTGAAATGCTAATGCCGCCACACTCAACACAAGGATAACCATAATCCTCTACGTTACAATGCATTTCTCTAGCATGGTATACGGCGTAACAAATAATAGCTTGATTTCACCGAAATGCTTTTGTGTAGCAGATAAACAATCCTCTCTGAACCATCTCACAAAATACGACTGAGAAAGGCCAGAGGCCCCTAGTCTATAAGAGTAGGTGCGAAATGTTCATTTGGGTTGACGGCAACCACGATTATATATCTACTATGAAACATCTTTCCAATCTACCATAGTACACTAGTATTGATGTACAATCTCACATTTTAAACTCATGCATGGTACCCTCAGGGAACATTTACATCGACCAAAATATAAGGACATGCATGCACCTTGCTGGCAATGACATTCCCCTTCAACTCCCGCCGTCACTAGACGCCTTTAAAATGTATCCCTCCCATCCCCCACCCCCTTAGCCCTTCACCACTCAAGATACGCATACTCACGCTCAAGGCTATTTTAGTGGCGTGGATTGCTCCAAATCATTTTGATCCCTTGGTCTATCAAAGTTCAGATCGATTCGACCCCTCTCTAGTTTTGTTGAGTGCATCTATTGTTTGCCCTGGTTTGGAGCGATTTGGCTTGATTTTCTCTTGGTGCTACGAAGGTCCGCATTGAGCATGTGAGAAACGTGTTGTACAGCCTAAATATATTGGATTAACTAGAATTAGACTTGAGACTACATTGGGAATTGGAGGCACCCGGAAAGTTTTGCGAAGCTGACTATAAGAAGCTGCTAGGAAACTAAAAGAGAATCGTTCCGTTCTTCATAGGTGGTGTTGTGCAACTGCAGAACTCTGTCTCCCATGGTGGTGGTTGCATCACTACCAAGAGGATCACCTTGCTCCCCTTTAGAAAGGGCATCGCGAGCGACACCGCCAACCTCCTTGCCTCATGGCGGGGCGAGGACTGCTGCCAATGGAGAGGCGTCAAGTGCAGCAACCAGACCGGCCATTTCGTCGGGCTTTGGGTCCGCACTCCAACCCCGGATGTGTAGGAGGATCCATTTCATGGTAACAGTCTGTTCCGCGAAGTAAGCCCTTCA
This sequence comes from Aegilops longissima, assembly GCA_021605205.1. NCBI lineage: Eukaryota > Viridiplantae > Streptophyta > Magnoliopsida > Poales > Poaceae > Aegilops > Aegilops longissima. The sequence continues at coordinate 40,616 of JAHIAM010006546.1, read as the reverse complement.
TTGCTCGTGGATCAGCGGCTCTGCCTGCTGATGTAATAACTCTACTTTGTACTGCCATTTCCTTCATTCCTTGATGAATCGACACGCAAAAATCTTGCGTATTTCAGAAAAAATGTGTTGTTGCTCTGCTTTTTCCTCTGTTCTTGCCTGAGTCCCCATTATGTTGAACAACTTCAGTACGAGTTAAATCCATCAAATCCGGTGAAAAAGAGAGATGGAGGCGACCAACACCGCGCCACGCGCCTCGACGCTCCTGACCAGCGCACGTTGTGGCTCCAGAAGGAAGTCCTTGGCGGTGAAGGAAATCCATCAAATCTAGGGCATCTCGGGATACTTCGTTGCGGGGGCGCACGTGTGGGCCTCCTTGGCGGTGAAGGCACCTTCTGCTTCGACGTGGCGCACCGCCGATGGCGCGGAGGGCGCATGGGAGTTGCCCGTAACGGGCTGGGGTGCTAAGCGATCTTGGTCCCGGACTTCTAGGGCAGCGGCTTCTGCTCCGAGAGGCTCCACTCTTGCGCCGTTGACATGGACGCCAACCCACCGGCGATCGTCAGTTCCTGGCCAGAGACCTGTCTGACCCAGCTAGAGCAGTGCGCCGGGCACTAGACACTCCGCGACACCGCCCGACTGTCCTACCTTGGCAGCGGCAGGTTTTGCATCTCTATGTCCATGGCAATCTTCACCGGATACTTCGATCAGAAATATCTACAGTGCCAAGCCGTCTCCCTCATGGCCGTCGAGGACTCCCCGGAACTGCATTTGCTTTAGCACAAGTACGACTGGTACCCCATGCCACTGAGGCTCGAGCTCGACACTAGCCTATGTACTATAGCTCATGTGGACCATGGCTGTCAAACTAAATACAAAGGACTACTTCTTTGCTTCCGTTCCTATTTTGAAATGGGTCTCAAGAAAACCACAAGTGTTTGAGTTCTTCCACATTTTCAATTTGACAAACTTAATTTTCCAGAGAGACAAATAGATACAAACTACAGTATTCAGAGATTCAAATAAGCAATTCAATTTTAATATTCATTTTAAAAGTCATGCAACACATGAACATCATGTATAGCACAAAAATAAAGCATAGGAGCTTCAACAATCATATGATTCTTGAACAGAGAGGTATTTTGGAGCTTCAACAATCATACAATTCCCGAAGAGAGGTATTTTGGAGCTTACACAATCATACATCTCAGATGGAGGACGAGGGCTAACAGCGCCATGGATGCCCATGGGCTCGTACTCGAACCTTGGGATCGTGGCGTTCCCCCAACTTCCACAACGTCATGGACGATCCTTTCCATCTCGTTCTCTCGATGTTGGTCCTGCCGTCGCCACAACTTTCAAATGCCCTTGCGGCGTCGAGCTTCCTAATCTTGTACTCGGCAACGAGAATGTAGACGTTGATGTTGTCTAGGTAGGCTATGGAGCACCCGTTCTCCAGCTCCGTCGGTACCTTCTCCTTCTCCACCGCCTTGGTCTCCGTTTCCAGCCGCTGCAGTACCGCCATTGACATGCGGTGGAATCAAAGATGAAGTGAGGAGCCAAAGCATAAAAAACTTTCCTGGTTTTCAATAAGAGAAATGGGTTATGTGAAAATTAGAGTTAAATGGTTGGTAGATGGTAATCTCTCTGTTGGTACAGCCAAATGTGTCTTCACGCCCGTCTTTCTCATGTGTCTCACCGTGGTACCGCCACCCCTCATATTTCTATCCATCTTGTCCCACCCCTTTCACTACACCTAGTAGCTTCGCTGTACCGCCCTTCCCTCTCTACTGCCACCCCTCCTCTCTCTTAGAGTGTCATCTATTCTCATCCCCCTCAACATGCCCCTTTTCTTTTGTGTGTAGGTTACATACGGCTTAATTTTACCCCAAAATCATCAAAAAAAAGTTGTTTGTGTCATACAAAGTGGTTTGGAGTCACACAGTATCCAATGAAGCGTGTGAGCTCCGATTGAGATAGATGGAGTCACCACCCCCACCCACCCCCCTTGAAAAGCTAATGCTTTCTCATTGATGCACATGACCTATGCACCACACGCCTTGCTCATGCGACCGCAGTCCTCTTACTCACTATGCATTTCTCTAGCATGGTGTACGACATAACAAATAATAGCTTGATATCACTACAATGCTTTTGTGCAGCAGATAGATAGCCAAGCAAGTAATCATCCCTGAACTATCTCACGAAATACCATTGGGCAAGCCCAGAGACCCCTAGTCTATAAGAGTAGGTGAGAAATGTGCATTCTGGTTGACACAAACCGCGATTGTATCTACTATGAATCATCTTCCCAATCTAGCATATAGTACACTAGTATTAATGTACAATCTCACATTTTAAACTCATGTTACCCTAATTGGGACATTTATATCAACCAAAACATAAGAACATGCATGCACCTTACCGGTGGTGACATGCCCCTTTAACTCCCACCATCTCTGAAATGCCTTTAAAATGTTTCCCTCTCACCCCCACCCCCCCCCCCCCACCCCGAGTGAAAAGGAGAAAACCATCACATTTGGGGCTTCATCTGCGGAAAACCACGAGGTCGCTAATTTTTGCAAAATGCACCACGGATTCAGTAAACATTTTGCAGATAGCACTGAATAGGTGATTTGGCGTGGTTGAGGGCGTTTCCGATAGGTGGGGCCCAAAATTGATGACGTGGCCTAACGGTCGCGCAAACGGCGCCGTTCGCTTAAGAGAACGTTGTCGGCTCGCGCCGGACAGACCGGCCGCGCCTTAGCAGATCGACCTCGCTCTCTGTTCTCTCACGCTCGCTCGCTCCCTCCTGCTCCTCTTCCTCTCCGGTTGCCGCCGACCGCCATGGTGTCCTAGAGCGAGAGCGAGAGCACTGAGGGCTCCGCCGCGCAGTACAACTCCACTCCCGACTACCCTCTCAAGGTCAGCTCCATCTCTGGTTCTCTGTTTGTTTTGGCTGCCGCTCATTTGTGTTTTAGGATTCTACTAGTTCTGCTGAGTTCTGCTCGATTTGAACAAGTTTGTGTTGGATTGCACAGATCCCAGCTAAAATTGATGACCCATTGTTCGAGGGTGCTGCTGACGATTTGATGGTGATGTGCGAGCATAGGGCTCCAGGGAGGACATGTGTTGCATTTGAAGGGATAAGCACTGGGAGGAGGTTCATTGCCTGTGCCACTGAAGTAAGTATGAAGTTGTAGCTTTGCAGCATTCCAGTTCATCGTCTAGGGTTCATAGTTACTGTTCATGTTCTAGGGTTCATAGTTACTGTTCATGTTCTAGGGTTCATAGTTACTGTTCTAGGGTTCATAGTAACTCTTCATTAACTGAATCTGGTAGATTAACTTAACTGAATCTGGTGGATTAACTTAACTGAATCCGATCGATTAACTTAACCGAATCTGATGGATTAAGCTAACTGAATCTGATGGATTAAGCTAATTGAATCTGGTACATTAACTTAACTGAATCTGGTACATTAACCTAACTGAATCTGGTACATTAACTTAACTGAATTTTTCTGTAACTTCATTGCATATGGTATATTAACTGAATCTGTAACTAATGACTTAAAGTTTGAACTGGTTTTTCTGTTCCAGGGTGCTAATAATTGTGGATTAGTGCAGTGGGTAGATAGGAGTGGCCAGATCATCTGCAGAATGCTCTTCACAAGCTGTGGCTTGTGTATGAGGATAGCCAGCATAACAATAGGATGGCATGCCTGGAGCATTCATGTACTGTACACAATCTCACACAGCAGAAAAAGGAGTTGTAGGAGACAATATGAGAAGCTTGTTAAAGATGTGAACAACCTCCTGGATTCACATGATAACCTGCCTGAGGTAAATCAGATGGATGGTGCTGAGAACATTACAATCTGCGTGGAAAGCAGCATGGCAAAGGATGCTGAGATAAAAAAATGGAAGGTTGTTCATGATCAGTTAAAGTTAATTCATGTAGCTCAAGCCACTGTCATTACGAATTTGAAGTTCAATCATCTTAAAGAGAAGGAAAATATGAGCTCTGATAAGAGGACTTTGGAGATTTGCTATGCTGACGTGAAGAAAAAGAAGGATGACCTGAAGAAAGAGAAGGATCAGGTGGATAGTTGCATTGCTGAGCAAATGAAAGAGAAGGAGAAGTTGACCATGGAGAAGAGTACTCTTGCTTCCTGCATTGTTGAGCTCAAGACAGCAGGTGATAGTAACAAGAGGAAGCTTCACCAGAATAAGGTTATTTGTGATGAAGACTAAGTTGAGTTGTTGTCTCACCATGTGGGTCACTGTATTTTGTAATAGCTTTGGACTAAAGCTTGTAATGGGTTAACTTTGACTGTGTTGAACTCTAGTAATTCTGTAGCACTAAACCTTGGTTTGTATGTTGTTTGTTGAATCTTTTAATTAAGATCAGTTTGTAGTGTTATTTAAGGGTTTGTTTGTGATGAGGTTTCATCATTTATGGTTTATCGACGCGGAGGCACCCTAAAAGCGAAGGTTCCATCATATAGGGTTTATCGACGCCGAGGCACCCTAAAAGCCATGGTTTCATCTTATAGGGTTTGTTGACGCCGAGGCACCCTAAAAGCCATGGTTTCATCATTTAGGGTTTATCGACGCCGAGGCACACTAAAAGCGAAGGTTTCATCATATAGGGTTTATCGACGCCGAGGCACCCTAAAAGCTAAGGTTTCATCATATAGGGTTTATCGACGCCGAGGCACCCTAAAAGCCATGGTTTCATCATATAGGGTTTATCGACGCCGAGGCACCCTAAAAGCCATGGTTTCATCATATAGGGTTTATCGATGACGAGGCACCCTAAAAGCCATGGTTTCATCATTTAGGGTTTCTCGACGCCGAGGCACCCTAAAAGCTAAGGTTTCATCATATAGGGTTTATCGACGCCGAGGCACCCTAAAAGCTAAGGTTTCATCATATAGGGTTTATCAACGCCGAGGCACCCTAAAAGCTAAGGTTTCATCATATAGTGTTTATCAAAGCCGAGGCACCCTAAAAGCTAAGGTTTCATCATATAGGGTTTATCGACGCCGAGGCTCCCTAAAAGCTGAGGTTTTATCATAACAACTATGATCATCATCATATCATCATAACAACTAAGTTCATCATCATATCATCATAACATCATGAAACTTCTTGAAAACATCATAACAACTAAGTTCATCATCATATCATCATAACAACTAAGTTCATCATCATATCATCGTAACAACTAAGTTCATCATCACTGCCATGGCCACCACTGTCTTCCCGCTCGTTAACTCGTCATGGCCCTCTGCCAGCCGATGTTGTGCGAGGAGGGAGGGGTTGTAACGATGCTCCTCCCGCCGCTACTAGAACGTCTGACACTGGTTGCTTCTCCACCATGAAGGCGTCGAAGTGCGCCTACGCCTGCTCCATGGTCAAGCAGGAATGGACAGGCATGGGCAGAGGCGTTGGCTCGTCTGAGGAGGCCGTCTCCATCATCGGGTCCTCGTCAAAGACCTCCATGGAGCTGGCCGGCAATGCCTGCCTCTATCTGCCTTGCACGGTGGCCCTGCCAACCAGCCGTAAGGACGTCCAACTCGTGTTTCTGCTCCGCCGAGAGGCTCCCCCACAATGCGCTAGAGCTTGCAGTCATGGCGGAGGTCGTACATGGTGGAGGATGTGAAGCAGGACATAGGTGTGGTGTGGTTTATGCGGGGAGTGGCATCGCTTAAATAGTGGATGCCGGCCAGGCCAGGCGGCAGGGTGTGTCAATGCGGGCGTCGGAGTGGGTTTTGTCAGATGGCATGCGTGTTTAATGCCGGCAGGGGGATGGACGGGCAGCCCATTTGAATGCGGTAGATATCGGTCCCGTCCTATCCAGTAACGTTGCTTCGGCGTTGAACTAGCGCAGAGACCAGGACGCGGTGCGGGCAGCGCTCTCGGCGAGCGCTTTGATCAGTGCCAACAAGAGTGAGAGGTCGCGTCCACTCTGGGCCGGCATGAATGCGGCACTTATGCTCTGGAGCGACCCTGAGTGGTATGAATGTGCGGCAGCCACTTCACGCCTGAGAGGATTTTGGGTGGGTTTGTACTTCATATATTGAGTGAGCGATAGTGTGGATAATGTCATATTAATACCATCCAGACTTGTCTGTAACTTGATCAAGGAACAGAGTGAAGATGCATCAATTTGAATACAAAGACCAAATCAAACAGCTGGTAAATTTACAAAACACATAAACTCCATATGATATGTATATGAATACATAGAAGATGCATCAATTGAATTGGGGTTTCTACCACTAATGTGGGAGCCAAACACACATATCTATATCTATATTTATACCTACTAATAAAGCAAGATGCGTTTCTCCGAATTTTCCAGCCGTTCACCGTCAAAAGATTTTTTTTTTATCTGACGTGGTACTAAACCTTTGTATGTCCATCTGTTAGCAAAGGAAAAGCGATTTGTGCACAATTTCGTATGTGGGCCGCGTGCCCTATGGCCCAGTAAAGTCAGCCCATTTTTTTCTTGCTCACGCAGCAATAAAAAAAATCCTATTTCCCACACAATGTAGCAAATAGTTTCAGCTACGCACAGGGTGCCCAAGAATCGGCGGCCAATTTTTGTTTGTGCTCCATTTCAAATTTCTTTTTTCTGTTTCTTTCTCTTTTTATTTCATGTTTCCTTTTTATTTTTCCTATTCCAAGTCTACTTTTTACCTTTTTCTGAAATTCACAATTTCTGAAAATGTTCGCAATTTCAATTTTTATTTCAAAATTTCGTAAAAAGTTATGAATTACAAAAATGTGTTCCTATTCAAAAAATGTTTAGATTTTTTTGTGGTGCCAAAATTTGTTCAAAATTTAAAAAATATTCCCGTTTAAAAAATGTTTGTATTTAAAAAATCAAGATTTAAAAATGCACTTGAAAAATGTTCCAAATATGAAAATATTCTTTTTTTAGCGGCATGTTTAAAAGTTGAAAAGAATGTTTGCATTAAAGAAATGCATTTTCCAAAACTCTTCTGCATGTATAAAACATGTTCCCATTTTCAAAATGTGTTCACAACTTAAAAAATGTTCGTATTTTTATAAGAAGGTTCGTGTTTTTAAGAAGTGTATGAGAATTTCAGGAAATGATCCATTCAAATTTTTTGTTCTTGTTTTGTCCAAAAATATATGGAATTTTCAAAAAAACTGTTCATAATATAGAAAATTGTTCACGTTGCCAAGTATATTTGGTAGGTAATGTTATGAATTCCAAAACTGTGTTCCTATTTAACAAATGTTTGAAATTTTAAAATTTTCTCATTCCAATTTTTAAGTATTTAAAATGTTTTCTCATTTTTGAAATATGTTTGGGTTTTTCCAAATTTGTTCAAGATTTAAAAATGTTATAAATTTGAAAAATATTCTTGTTTTAGTGATATGTTCAAAAATTGAAAATAATTTTTGCAATAAAAGACACATTTTCTAAATTTCTTCTATATGTTCAAAACATGTTCCCATTTCCAAAAATTGTTCACAACTTCAAAAAAATCGTATTTTTATAAAACATTCATGCTTTTAAGAAATGTTTGTGAATTTTAACAAATGTTCCGTTCAAATTTTTTGTTCGATTTTTTTAATGTGAGGAATTTAAGAAAAATCATGATTTGGAAACAGTTCATGTTGCCAAGTATATTTGGCATGTCATAGTTATCAGTTTTTTAAAAGTTGCAAAAAAAGTTTAGAATATGACATTGCATTATATTCTTTAATATTCACGCCGACCATTGGTTAGCAAAACATGTTTGTTTGAGTGGCTAGCAACATGTGGTCGGGTCTTTGAGGTCGTGAGTTCGATCACTCCCATACTGGGCCTGTTCCGCATCCGGCGCATCGAGCGAAGTCGGCTTGTTCAGAATAAGGGACACTATAAATTATTGACAGTGGTAGCTTCCATGTGCAAATAAAAGATAATATGCTGGTTAATTATAATTGAAACAAATTATGGGCACGTGCCAATAAAAAAGAATTGTTTGGCTCTAATTAAAGGGTGCCATGTTGAACTAGAGAATACAGACATGTGGGGGTGTTGATCCATTCTTATATTGAGCTAGAGGTATGTAATTTTATTATCCCGTTGCAACGCACGGGCATGTGTGCTAGTGTATACATAGTACATCAATACATCCATTGCTTTCTTTCTCCTTTTCGACCTCGAGATTCTCAGAGTTTACACTAGACAAGAAAGACGACCACTAGGAAGAGTTCACACTAGGCAGCAGTGCGTTGTTGCAATTGCACCGGTCCATTCAATCAACGTCACCTTTGGTCACCTTTCCCAGTATCCAGTAGCCTTTGGTGACTGGGTCATGGTCTCTTCGTCAACTGGCACCAACCAGACCCGAATGAACGGTACATGACCGTAGGCCAGACATCTCCAGTTCTCCACTAGCATCCTCTGGAAGGTACTGTTCTTCTTCCAGTATGCATCGCACAGCCAACCTCCTCCTCCTCCTGACCATCATAAGCGCCGGTTCATCCTTCACGGGTGGTGCGCCGCAACCCCCGGGCTCCCATGGTGGTGGTTGCATCGCCGCCGAGAGGACGGCCCTGCTCTCCTTCAAAGAGGGCATCACAAGCGACCCCGCCGGCCTCCTCGCCTCGTGGCGCGGCCAGGACTGCTGCCGGTGGAGAGGCGTCAACTGCAGCAACCAGACCGGCCATATCATCGGGCTTCGCCTCCGCACTCCAAACCGGGAGCCATGTGCCGATAACAGTCTGTTCGGTGAAGTAAGCCCCGCTTTGCTTTCCTTGGAGCATCTAGAGCACCTGGACCTCAGCATGAACTGCTTGTCAGGGCCAAATGACAGTTTTCCTGTGTTCCTGGGCCAGATGAGGAACCTGAGATACCTCAACCTCACCGGCTTAACGATGTTTACCGGTATGGTGCCTCCACAGCTTGGTAACCTGTCCAAGATGCAGTATCTGTCCATGGGCCAGGCTGGTAGTCGCTCTCAGATGTACTCTGATGACATCACCTGGTTAACAAACCTTCGTTTGCTACAGCACGTTAGCATCGGAGGGATAAATCTCTCGGGGATACATGACTGGCCTCATATGCTGAATATGATTCCGTCTCTAAGGGTTATCAGTCTTAGTGGTTGTTCGCTTCAGAGCGCAAACCAATCGCTTCCGTACCTCAATCTCACAAGACTTGAGAAGCTTGATCTTTCCTGGAACAATTTTGACCACTCAATTGCAACTAGTTGGTTTTGGAAAGCCACAAGCCTCAAGTACCTCAATCTTGAGGACAACAGATTATCCGGCCAATTTCCTGATGCACTAGGAAACATGACATCCCTTCAAGTCCTTGACGTGTCAATGAATTTGAACAAGCACTTGATGGTGACAGGAAACCTGAAGAATCTTTGCAGTCTGAACATTCTAGACATCAGCGATAATGAAATAAATGGAGATATAGCAGTCATGATGGGGGGTTTGCCAGAATGCGCATGGGAATCTTTGCAAGAGCTAGATTTCAGCTACAACAGTTTCACGGGAACATTGCCAAATTTGATAGGTACATTCAGCAGCTTGAGGAGACTTGAACTCTCCAATAACAACCTCACGGGGAGTATACCACCAGGCATTGGGAATTTGACATGTTTAACTGCCCTTGACCTTTCGAACAACCGCTTCACTGGAAGTGTACCCTCTGAAATTGGTTCCCTGATCAATCTATCTTCTTTGGATCTAAGCAACAACAACTTCAGTGGTATTGTGCCTTCTGAAATTGGTGCCCTTAGTGATCTGACTTCTTTGGTCCTAAGCAAGAACAACTTTAGTGGTGTGATCAAGGAAACACATTTTGCAGGTCTAAAAGGTTTAAAGAACATAGACCTGTCTTCCAATAGTTTGAAGATTGAAGTAGATTCCGATTGGCTTCCTCCCTTCAGGCTGGAGTCTGCGCTGTTTTCATCTTGCCGAATGGGTCCTCTGTTTCCTGCCTGGCTTCAGTGGCAACAAGAAATTACTAAACTTGACATTTCCAGCACAGCTCTAGTGGACAAGATTCCTGATTGGTTTTGGTCTACATTTTCACGAGTTACATACCTCGACATGTCTGACAACCAAATTAGTGGCAACTTGCCAGCACATCTAGATGACATGGCGTTTGAAGAACTCTACCTCAGTTCAAACCGGCTTACAGGGCCAATACCACCGTTCCCAGGAAATATCACCGTGTTCGACATCTCCAACAATTCCTTTTCAGGAACACTGCCATCAAATCTTGAAGCTGTGGAACTGCAAACATTGCTCATATATTCAAATCAAATTGGTGGTAGCATTCCAGAATCTATGTGTAAACTACAAATGCTAGGAGATCTAGATTTATCAAGCAATCTTTTGGAGGGTGGAATTCCTCAGTGCTTTGAGAACATATCCATATCATACCTACTATTAAGCAACAATAGTTTATCAGATACATTCCCAACATTTCTGCACAATGGAAAGAGTCTCGAGTTTCTTGATCTTGCATGGAATAAGTTCTATGGAAGGATACCAACATGGATAGGAGAGCTCAGAAGATTACAGTTTGTGCGACTAAGCCACAACATGTTTTCTGGGACAATTCCAGTTGAAATAACAACCCTCAGTTATCTTCAATACTTGGATCTATCAGGAAATAACATATCTGGTGTTATACCTTTGCATCTGTCAAACCTAACAGGTATGACCCGGAAGGGCTTCATGCCTATATCTGGGAGAGCTATTGGTCCATCTGGCTTGGGTTCAGTAACTGTAACAGGTCAATTTGGAGCGATCTTGTCAATAATCACAAAAGGGCAAGAGCTTAAATATGGCGGCACCCTTGCATATTTTGTGAGCATTGATTTATCCGGCAACTCCTTAACTGGTGAAATTCCCATGGATATCTCTTCCCTTGATGCACTGATAAATCTGAATTTGTCATCAAACCACCTGAGCGGAAACATTCCTACCAAGATTGGCGGCCTACGGTCATTAGAGTCTCTTGACCTCTCTCGGAACAAGCTTTCCGGTGAAATCCCATCGAGCTTGTCAAGTTTGACATCTCTGAGCTATTTGAACATGTCTTATAATAGTTTGTCTGGAAGGATACCATCAGGCCATCAACTTGACACCCTTAGTACCGACAACCCAACACTTATGTACATTGGCAACAACGGACTTTGTGGGCCTCCTCTTCAGAAGAATTGTTCAGGAAATGGTACGGTTTTCCATGGTCATCTTGGAAGCAGCAATCGGGAATTTGAGCCACTGACCTTCTATTTTGGTCTTGTGCTGGGACTTGTAGCGGGGCTCTGGAGTGTGTTTTGCACGTTCCTGTTCAAGAAGACATGGAGGATTGCTTATTTTCAACTCTTTGATGAGCTGTGTGACAGAATCTATGTATATGTGGTTGTGAAGTGGGCAAGCTTCACAAGGAAGACAGATGAAGAATAACCTGATTTCTTGAAGGAGACAATGTACGTGCCACAAGCAATAGAATGGGAGCTCCATATTAATCTGGCTGGGTGAGGAGGACACAGAATATGTGCCAAGTCGTGTGTCTTGTTTAGCTTTTTGTCTAAATAAATATGTCAATGTTGGATAATTCTTCTTATATATACATGTAAGACTTCCGCTATTCAGGACTCCAATCGCACAAGGACCTTTTGCTGAATAGTTTCCACAAGTTTTCTTCTGTAATCAGTGAACTGGTACAAAATCCTGCAAAACTGCAGTTCTGCAGCATATATATACTCTTGTTAAATTTAAGCCATTTAAAAACTGCAGCCCTGTATATGCCATATCGAACCACTCCCAGGCATATGGATCTGCACTCTAAACTACAGCAACAACTTATGAATCGATGCTACGCCTTCTATGCACGGGTGCCAATTATACAGGTGAGAGATTATTGCATGAACCCTTCCAGTTTCAAGACTTCTGATCGAGACATTACCTGGTTATATAGGAATGAATGCCGTTGTACAACGGACGCGCCCGCCGTCGCCGATGAACAGCGTCCTCGGGTGCCCACCACCTTCTTCGAACACAGGAGTTGCCCTGCATCGGGTGCCCACCACCTTCTGATCGCAGGGTTACAGTGCGCGGGCATCGTCTTCGGCTGCTCCTCCCGTTCGTATATTGGTGTGGCAGCCGAACGTCACCACGCCGGTGAACAGCGGGCTGGGCATTCCGTCGAACAATTGGTGCACGCGGCCGCGCCGTTCCCCGCTCTGGTGACCAGTGCATCCTAAGTGACCAGCAAGGAAAAAGGGTGGTCCGCTGGTGGCGGTGCGGCACTAGTGGCGGCCGCAGGTAGTGGCCGGCGGTGAGGAAGCGACAGCGGTCGCCCGTACGACGAGCGGGGAGCCATAGACGAGAACACGGAGGTGGCGGTCTTTCTGTTTCGCATAATTTCAATTGGAAATTGGGCGCATAGCTTCAGGGGAAAATACCTTATATACTGATCTCCACTATTTTTATTTCTACGGACATGCATGAAAAGTAATATATATTCTATAAATATTTACACCTATACTATAATCAAATAAATAAATTGTATGTATTTTTTCCACAATAAAAAATGGAAATGTTATCTCTGACGTTCCCTAGATACCCAGTACGAATCTTGATGCACACTAAGGTGCCACACATTTTTCTAGAGGTGTTCGTTGTATTATCAAACCCGACGAAACGAAGAGCACAGTCTCTTTTCACCCCACTCCTCCCTCTCCCCCTCACTCGTCTCGCATTCCCCATAAAATCCACTCGTCGTGGCCCAAGCTGGCGATTCCAGCGGTGTGGCGGTCGCCGAGGAATTCGCCCCCGCCCCCTCCTTCCCCGGAGAGGCAGAGTTGTAGCTGCCCCGGAGGAGGTGTTGCCGCAGCGGTGCCTCCCGTGTGCGGTAAGCCATTGGGCCATTCCGGCGCAGTTGGCGCGACGCGATGGCGCCGCACGTCGAGCCCTTTTAGGCACGCTCATCAAAACCAGTTGTTGGACCATTATAGGCATGAACCGAAAGATCTGAACATGACACTCCCATAGCTACATCAAAGTCTAGGAAACCACCCGATTGAGTCGGCACTCGACTCGAGTCCGGACACGACATCAATCAGATATGTGGGGTTCCAAGGTGGTTGGCACTCGAAAATGAGGCAACCCCTTGTATCAGCTCCATGGTAAGGGTGAACCACCAGGGCTGCAACCCCTAATCGAGCCCAACCTCCTAGTAGCTCTAGCGTAAGAAACATATATAGACCAATGTTGTGGCTCCTGGAAAAGTCTCTAGTTTCGGGTACCGATCGAGGGGATTCTCAGGCCCCGCGTGCGGTTAGTGCGCTCATTCTTGGACCAAGATCCCAAGAACTCGGGTCCTAGTCGGCTCAAGTGGAACGAAACACCATACGCTCAAACATGGCCTTCCATTGTTTCCTTCCTAACTTACTATCTCATATCACACATATCATAATTAATAACATAGTGTACCCGAACCAAATTAACAACGTAATAACCAAAGGTAACAACAAGGGGATAACATGGTAAAGCATAAATCATAAACATGCATACTACTGCAAGGCATGTTGAACAAAGCTTCTACTCAAACAAGCAGGTCATGCTCGAATCAGGTAAGACCAAGGCTATATAGTGGAGTGAGAAAAATAGGCCATGCATCAGATAAGTATCAAGAACACACTACAACATCGTAAAGCCTTGCCTAGTGTCCACGCTTGGTTGAAGATCAATTCTTGCTCACGTCTCACCTCATCTCCTAGTCCTATCCGCGAACAAGCAAAGCAACACTGGAAAGAAAAATAGATGCAATCTTACTACACAGCAGAAGATCCAACATGATCATGGTATGCAATGACTTGACATGGAAAGGGTGATATGCATGATCCAGTGCTATTACTAAACTTCACATTTAGGAAGGGTTCTATCTTATGTACGTACACATCAAGTTTAAATGTTGTTTAACATGGCATAAGCACGAAATAGCGTGGTGATGAAATAAACTATCATATCCAAACAAGTTAAATGGTGTGGGGGAACATAAATATAGTGCATTACCAAGTTACCCCATATAAAACAAATGTGTTAATTAAGGTCACAACATAAACAACAATTTAACATTGGGAAGAGGGCATCAAAAAATGGCGCTCTAGGAGGCGGACGACGGCGAGGTCCTCACCGCTGCCGTCGACGGTGGGCACCATGGTGGAAAAGGCTGAGCAAGGGCGGTGGTCGTTGTGGAGCCGAAGGTTGCTGGCGGGAGGTGTCCACAGGGAAGGACTGGGGCAGCGGTGCTCGCAAAGGAGTCGTGAGGCACTCGGGTGCATCTCCTCGGCAGCTTCGGGTGCAGGGGTGCGAGCGCGGCTCAAGGAGGGCCGCATATGGGCCTGAGCGGGCCACGGAGGTCCCTGTGTGATGGTTGTTGACTAGTTGCACGCATCTGGTCGTCGGATCTGAGATACAGCAGCTCAGATTGAGGAAGGCGGCTTGGGATTGAGTGGACGCTGAATCTGGAGGTGGGAGGAGACTGTGTGGCGGCTAGGGTTAGGTTTGGGAGTGTGTGTGCTAGGATGTTGTCCCAAATATGGAAGGGATGACCTATCTTTGTAGGTAAGGGGTGACCTATCTTTATGGGAAAGGTTCTATGGGGCTTTAGGTGGGCTGGCTGGAGGAGAGAAAGAAGAGTCCCAAAAGACAATTTTATTTTTGAAATTGTTATATTTATTCAGCTGGCCATAGCGCCTCATATTCAATCATTGGGGATCAAACAAACTCAAAAAGACTTGGAATTTTAAACATAGCCTTTCTATACTATAACAAGGCCACACAAAACATTTCATGCCATTCAGAGTTCGTTGGATTGGCATTTTGAAAATATATCCATTTATTTGCATTAAATGGGGGCATGAACTAAGAGTGGTAGCAAGGTTGTGGTAAAATCATGAAATAAGTGGGTGACTCCTTAATGTCACGAAAAGAATGTGTCCAAGGTTTGGGGGGTCTGTCTCGGTGCATAATATCAAAAGGGAGAGGGGGTTTACTTATCACCATTTAACAAAATGGCAAAATAAATTATCCAAAGTAGTTATTTAATTAATGCAATATGATGCACAAACAGTATAACATGTAAATATATCTAGGCTATTCCTCCTGGGATGCTACACATGGTGTACGGTGTAACAAATGATAGCTTGATTTCACTGAAATGAATCTGTGCAGCATATAGATAACTAAGCAAGCAATCCTCCCTGAACTATCTCACAAAATATGACTGAACAAGGCCAGAGGCCCCAAAGTTATACGAGTAGGTGAGAAAAGTGCATTTTGGTTGATGACAATCATGGTTGTAGTACTATGAATCATCTTCCAAATCTACCATAGTACACTAGTATTGATGTTGACTCACATTTTTAACTCAGGGCACCCTAATTTGGACATTTATATCATCCGGAATATAAGAACATGCATGCACCTTATACAGGTGACCTGCCTCTTCAATTCCCACCTTCTCCAAGAAGCCTTTAAAATGTGTCCCTCACATCCCCCACCCCCTCAGCCATTCACCACTCGAGACACACATACTCATGCTTAAGGCTATTTTAGTGGTGTGGATTGCTTCAAATCGGTTTGATCCCATTGACTGGCCTCTCATAAGTTCAGATCGATTCGATCCTTCTCTAGTTTTGCCGAGTGTTTCTATTGTTTGCCACAGTTTGAAGTGATTAGCTTGTTTTTCTCTTGTTGCTATGAAAGTTCTCATTCAGCATGCAAGAAATGTGTTGTGGCATCCTAAACATATTGGGTTTGATTCGCTAGAATTCGAGTTCAGACCAGACTAGGACTTGGAGGCATCCATGGAGTTTTGTGAAGATTGTAAAAGGTCACTCGTAATTTTTTAAAGAGAATTTTTACTTTGCTATTATTATTAGTTTTGAATCAGTGATTACAATGTTGTTTCAAATTTGTACCATGAACGTGATATTGAATTTATCCTACTTGATTATCATGTTAAATAATTATCATTTTTGTCCAAGTCTGCAAGTGCAACATCTTTCAAAATAGCGATCATCAGGTCTTCCTCTTGTCTCAGCTGCGTTGTTGCAAGAATTTTTTTTTTGTTTTTTCACTTCTTTCAACCCCCAACATTATTTTCTCTTTGCCTTGATTAGGGCATAAACTCATACTTGCGCTCACATTCTAAATCTGAGAAGATTGTCAAATGGAGCAAAGATAAAACAAGGGATTGTATTCATTCTTGTATCAAGGGTTAAACTACAAGTGATTGACATCTTATTATACTTTGCCTGAATGACGATCATTGTTTTCCCAATAAACTTGACTTTCTCTCTAAACCTTTGGAGCCTCAACAATCAAATGTCTCTATCAAACATAGGGCAGGGGCGCACAATACCATAGACGCCCTTGCGCACATGCTTAAACCTTGGGATCGTTACATTCCCCGACTTCCTTGACATCATGGATGCCATTTCCATCTCGTGCTCTCGGCGATGGCCCTGCCAGCACCGCGCTTTTCGATGCCCTTGTTGAGTCGAGCTCCCCGGTCCCCTGCTCCACGTGACAAAATAAATGTTGATGTTGTTTGTTTTGTCTATGGAGCGCATGTACTATAGATTTGTCGGTACCTTCTCAGCTGCCTTGATCTCTGCTTCTAGACACTGCAGTACAGTCATGTTGTGAGATCGATGATGAAGTTCTTTTGGGAGGATCCAAAGTATTACTTTTTCCGACTGTGAGCAAGAGCAAAGGGTATGTAAAAAATAGAGTTAAATGGTTGATATTCTCTCTCCTCTCTCACTATCTATCTATCTCTCTATCTCTCTTCGTGTGTGTGTATGTCTTATTATGGAACCGTCTCCAGTCCTCACGATTTATCATTCTCTCTCAATCTTCACACCCTTCTTTCTCCTATGTCTCTTCATTGGTACCGTCACCCCTCACCTCCCTCTTCACCTTTGTCACTGCCCTCTCACTTCACCTAGTAGCTTTGTCGTACCTTCCCCCCTCTTCGTCGTCGTCCCTCCTCTCCCTTTAGAGTGTCGTCTCATTTCCAGCCTCCTCAACGTGCCCCCTATTCCGTTGGTGTGTGGGTTGGAGATGGCTTAAGTTTACCCCAGAATCAACAAAATTTTGGATGCCAAGAGGTATACGGAGTGGTTGGAATTGCTCTGCATCTAAATTCTAGCAAGCATTCCTCTAAGAGTAGTAAATCCCTTTGACATGTTGAGCTTCCCCTGTTAGCGTTCATCTCTGGAATCTCTCTCTATTCCCTGAATTCCTTAGCCAGGGCCTGTCGTAGAGGCGGCCGCAGGTAGTGGTCGGAGATGGTTTAATTTTACCCCAAAATCATCAACTTTTTGGATGCCAAGAGGCGTACAGAGTGGGTTGGAGTTGCTCTATGTCCAAAGAAGTGTGTGAGCTCCCGTTGAGATAGATGGAGTTACCAACCACCCATTTAAGTGCTAATGTTTTCTCGTTGCTGCACATGACCCGTGTTGCACACCTTTCTCATGCCACCGCACTTAATACGAGGATAACCACAGTCCTCTAACTTACTATGCATTTCTCTGCGTAACAAACAATAACTTAATTTCACTGAAATGCTTTTGTGCAGCAGATAGATAGCTAAGCAAACAATCCTCTCTGAACTACCTCATAAAATATGACTGGGCAAGGCCAAATACCCCTAGTCTATAAGAGTAGGTAAGAAATGTACATTTGGGTTGACAGCAACCGCGATTGTATCTACTATGAATCATCTTTCCACCTACCATAGTACATTAGTATATATGTACAATCTCACAATTTTAGACTCATGATACCCTCATTGGGACATTTATATCGACCAAAATATAAGAACATGCATGCACCTTACTGGTGATGACATGCCCCTTCAACTCCCACCATCACTGAGATGCCTTTAAAATGTATCCTTCACATTCCCACCCTCTCAACCCTTCACCACTTGAGACACACGTGCTCACGCTCAAGGCTATTTTAGTGGTGTGGATTGCTCCGAATCATTTTGATCCATTGATTGGTCTATCAAAGTTCAGATCGATTCGACCCCTCTCTAGTTTTGTTGAGTGCATCTATTGTTTGCCACGGTTTGAAGAAATTTGGCTTGATTTTCTCTTATTGCTATGTAAGTCCCAATTGTGCATGCGAGAAATGTGTTGTGACAGCCTAAACATATTGGATTAGCTAGAATTAGACTTGGGACTAAATTGGGAATTGTAGGCTGTTGGAAATATGCCCTAGAGGCAATAATAAATTAGTTATTATTATATTTCCTTGTTCATGATAATCGTTTATTATCCATGCTATAATTGTATTGATAGGAAACTCAGATACATGTGTGGATACATAGACAACACCAAGTCCCTAGTAAGCCTCTAGATGACTAGCTCGTTAATCAATAGATGGTGACGGTATCCTGACCATGGACATTATATGTCGTTGATAACGGGATCACATCATTTGGAGAATGATGTGATGGACAAGACCCAATCCTAAGCCTAGCACAAAGATCGTAGTTCATATGCTAAAGCTTTTCTAATGTCAAGTATCATTTCCTTAGACCATGAGATTGTGCAACTCCCGGATACCGTAGGAATGCTTTGGGTGTATCAAACGTCACAACGTAATCGGGTGGCTATAAAGGTGCATTACGGTATCTCCGAAAGTGTCATTGGGTTGACACGAATCGAGATCGGATTTGTCACTCCGTGTGACGGAGAGGTATATCTGGGCCCACTCGGTAGGACATCATCATAATGTGCACAATGTGACCAAGGGGTTGATCACGGATGATGTGTTACGGAACGAGTAAAGAGACTTGCCGTAACGAGATTGAACAAGGTATCGGTATACCGACGATCGAATCTCGGGCAAGTACAATACCGCTAGACAAAGGGAATTGTATACGGATCGATTGAGTCCTTGACATCGTGGTTCATCCGATGAGATCATCGTGGAACATGTGGAGCCAACATGAGTATCCAGATCCCGTTGTTGGTTATTGACCGAGAACGTCTCGGTCATGTCTACATGTCTCCCGAACCCGTAGGGTCTACACACTTAAGGTTCGATGATGCTAGGGTTATAAAGGAAGTTTGTATGTGGTTACCGAATGTTGTTGAGTCCCGGATGAGATCCCGACGTCACGAGGAGTTCCGGAATGGTCCGGAGGTAAAGATTTATATATGGAAGTCTGTTTTGGTCACCGGAAAAGTTTGGGTTTTTCCAGAACGCATCGGGACCACCGGAGGGTCCTGGGTCCACCAAGTGGGGCCACCGGCCCCGGAGGGCTGCATGGGCCAAGTGTGGGAGGGGACTAGCCCCAGGTGGGCTGGTGCGCCCCACCACAAGGGCCCAAGCCGCCTAGGGTTTGGGGAGGGGGGCGCCCCACCTAGCTTGGGGGGCAAGTTTCCCCCTCTCCCCTCCCTTGGCCGCCACCCTAGATGGGTTTGGGCTGGCCGCCGCCCCTAGGGGTGGAACCCTAGGTGGGGGCGCAGCCCCCCCTCTCCCCCTATATATACTTGACGTCTTGAGGGCTGCCAACACACGAGAACTTCTCCCTCTTGGCGCAGCCCTACCTCTCTCCCTTCTCCTCTCCCGCGGTGCTTGGCGAAGCCCTGCTGGATTGCCATGCTCCTCCATCATCACCACGCCGTTGTGCTGCTGCTGGATGGAGTCTTCCTCAACCTCTCCCTCTCTCCTTGCTGGATCAAGGCGTGGGAGACGTCACCGGGCTGTACGTGTGTTGAACGCGGAGGTGCCGTCCGTTCGGCACTAGGATCTCCGGTGATTTGGATCACGACGAGTACGACTCCTTCAACCCCGTTCTCTTGAACGCTTCCACTTAGAGATCTACAATGGTATGTAGATGCATTCTCCTTCCCCTCGTTGCTGGTTTCTCCATAGATAGATCTTGGTGACACGTAGGAAAATTTTGAATTTCTGCTACGTTCCCCAACATAGCCATCCAGAAAGTTTTGTGAAAATAACTATAAGGAGCTGCTAAAAGACTAAAAGTGGATCGCTTCGTTCTTCATAGGTGGTGCACTGCAATCCTCGGTCTCACATGGTGGTGGTTGCATCGCTACCAAGAGGATCACCTTTCTCTCCTTTAGAAAGGGCATCACGAGCGACACCGCCGACATTCTTGCCTCGTGGCGCGATGAGGTCCTGTGCCAATGGAGAGGCGACAAGTGCAGCAACCATACCGACCATTTCGCTAGGCTTTGCCTCACAACTCCAAACCCGGACGCGTATGGTGATCCATTTGACAGTAAAAGTTTGCTCGATGAAGTAAGCCCCTCATTCTTTGTGGATCAACTACTCTGCATATATCAACTCTACTTTTGTACTATTTTTCTCCAATCCTTAATGAATCAACACGCAAAAGCTTCAGTGCGAGTTGAATCCATCAAATCCTGTGAAAAAAGCAAGCTGAAGGCGGCCAAAACCGCGCCCCACGCCTCGACGCCCAAGGCACTCCCCACTTTGTGATTTCGCTCCGCCTCAACGACCACTGGGCCTGGTGGCCCATCCCGGACCCGCCGCTTCTCACCAGCCCACACTGTGGCGCCAGGAGGAAGTGGGGCGTCTCAGGATAATTCATCGTGGGTCCACACGTATGGGCCTCCTTCAGCGGTGAAGGCACCTTCTCCTTCGATGCGACACACTGTCGATGGCACATGGGAGCTTCCCATAACGGGTTGGGCGATCTTGGTCCCAGACTCCACTTCTGCTTCATTGACAAGGGCACCACCCCAGGATCGCCAGTTCCCGGCAGGAGACCAAGCTCTCTCAGCTAGCGCGCCATGCCCTCGACACTGCCCTCTTGGCCTACCTTGGAGGCGACATGTTTTGCATCTCCATGGTGGTCTTCACCGGATACTTCGATCGTAAATATACCCTCGTCGGCAACACGGACAACCTCGACAACATGATCGTCGAGATCTCCTCGAAACTGCATTTGCTTCAACGCAAGTTCTTCTGGTACTCTAGTCGATGCCATGAGGCTTGAGCTCAACACTAGCCTATATATACTATAGTAGCTCATGGGCCATGGTTGCCAAACTAAAAACAAAGGGCAACTTTTATATATTTCATATTTTCAAATGAGTGAGAAGAAACACACAAGTGTTTGAGTTCTTCCACAATTTCAACCTGACAAAACAACCAACTAGACAACTCTCAGACAAACTAGATTTTTCAGAGATATAAAAATATATAAACTACAATATTCAGAGATTTAGATAAGCAACTCAACTCTAATATTCATCCTAGAAATCATGAAACACATGAACTTCATGTGGCGCACCAAAATAAGCAGTGGAGCTTCAACAATCATATGATTCCTGGATGGAGAAGTATTTTGGAGCTTCAACAATCATACGGTTCCGAAGAGGGAGGTGCTTTGGGAACTTCAACAGTCATGCAAATGAAGCTAAACACAACAATCCTGAAATTGTACGAGAATATGTTAAACGCATCAAGTAGACCGTTTTTTTTACTCAACTTTAATTTCAGGCCAAGTGGATTTCTATTTTTTTATTGACTATCTTTTCTACTCCATGTAAAAGTTATATTTATAGATAACATCAGGAAAAGATTTGAAATGGCCGTGACAACACACACACACACGGGGGTTGTACGATTTCACCTAAAATAAGAAAAGTGGGCGGGGAAGCCGTTGACCTTGAAGAAGCCAACCGACTGGCGGCGATCCGAAAACGTCCGTCGGCAGTTTTAAAAAAAAAAACGGCCGTCGCCTCGCATTCCAGCGCACGACGGACAGGACAGGCACGAGACCGCCACGTCAGCGATCCGCGCCCCCTCGCTCCGCAGCCAACCAGCGCCGAGCACGCGGATCGCGTGCTTCCTGCACGCAACCCCCAGCCGTCAGATCAGAGCGCAATCGGAGACCCTTTTCCAAACGGTAACAAGCAACCGCCTCGGTCCACGCTTCCGCCGCGCGCCCACCCCCACCTATAAATTCCCCACCCACCTCCCTTCCCCTCCTCCCACTACCCAATTCGTCTCGTCGCCTCCCAGTTCGACTTCCGCGCCCGCAGCCAGCAACCGAAGCCAGGTTTCGAAGCCGCCGCCGAGGAGAAGCGGAGCCATGGCCCGTACGAAGCAGACCGCCCGCAAGTCCACCGGCGGCAAGGCGCCCCGCAAGCAGCTCGCCACCAAGGTCCGTCCCCTCCCCTCTTCTGAATTCGATCTGTTCATCCTTGTTGATTCGAGATTTGTGTGCTGACGTTCTGGGCTTGAATCGTCGTTGCGTTCTCATCAGGCGGCGAGGAAGTCGGCGCCGACCACCGGCGGAGTGAAGAAGCCCCACCGCTACAGGCCCGGGACCGTGGCCCTCCGCGAGATCCGCAAGTACCAGAAGAGCACCGAGCTGCTCATCCGCAAGCTGCCCTTCCAGCGCCTGGTCCGCGAGATCGCGCAGGACTTCAAGACGGACCTCCGCTTCCAGTCCCACGCCGTGCTGGCCCTCCAGGAGGCGGCCGAGGCGTACCTGGTGGGACTCTTCGAGGACACCAACCTGTGCGCCATCCACGCCAAGCGCGTCACCATCATGCCCAAGGACATCCAGCTCGCCCGCCGCATCCGCGGGGAGCGCGCCTAAGCGAGCGAGGCCAATCCAGCCCCCGGTCACCAATCACGGCACCGTTCGCCAGCATTAGTAGTTGATTGGCCTCGTTTGTTGAGATATGCATCTTGTGGTTCGTTGTAGAAAACCTGGTGTGTGGTTAGTTATCGTAGTTACAAAGACTCTTGTCTGCTTAATTAGTTTTGGTTTGCGGTAGTGCAAACCGATGCTTACTGTGGTGAAATTGTCGGTTAATATACTGTTGATTGACCCCATTAGCGTATGCATGCAGTTCTGTAGTGCTGTGAAGTCGTTGCCTCCTGTTCTTTGAATCGTGAATTTCTAGGAACCGAATGTCGCTGTGGTGCCGTTTGGCCAACGGTGGGGAATTTGGATTTAACAGGACGAAGAAGATGAGCGATATGTGTATGGCTCGGCACCTTGGTTTGGAAACAGCGCAAAATGTACGCATTTGACATCAGTTACGAGTAATTTTGAAATTGTTGCCATTGATCCCTTTTGTCATTTTGGCTGCTGGGCTGTACAATATTCGATGGGTCCCGGTTTGATTTGATGTTGCCGTGTGGCCGACGAATTCGGCGGCTGGGAATTTCGAGGTGCACGGTGATCATCTTGACTGGCTAATTGTTGGGCAACGAGTTCGAGTTGGGTATTTTCCGCGGATTACAGCCTGTGCAGTACAGTACGAGCTCTGGTGCGAGGTTCGTGTCATACCACCATTGGGGGAATATTCTCAAGTCCCAAAACTCTCCAAATCCAAAACAGTCGACTGAGACTTCACGAAGTCTCAGTCGCTGACATCAGCGTATAATTTTGTGGTGTAGGATTTTGTATTTAGCCAGCGTATGTTTATCTTCATCCCCGCATGGAAATTCTGCTCCTCCTACGGTCCTACCAAGAAATCGACCCACCTACCTCTCCTTATTCATCTCCTCCCTCAACGATGAGAGGTCTTTCAGTCTGAGATCGCCTTTGCTGCCGGACGCTGCTGTATATCCATTTGACTAACGCCACCGGAAATTACTTTCAGCAGTATTTTTGTGGTTTTCTTGGCCTCGAACCGATCTAGACCTGCTTGCCATAGCTAATGATCAAAGCCTCACCATCTCGCCCTTTCACCAACCCATCCTGACTGCTTGAGATCGCAGCCGCTGCCTTTGCTATGGGCCTGGTATGAATATATGATGGGTCCCCTTGATCTCTCTATTCCCCTCGAAAAAGGAAACTCTTAGTATTTTCTCTTCCAATTTTAAGACGTACATGAACAACAATTGAGGGTTTGACTTACAGGAGGTGCCCTCCCCTTGATCTCCTCCGTTTCCCTCGAGAAAGAATCGTCTCATCTAACTTGATGGTGAAATTGGCAACCTGCATCCAATTGAATCAGCCAGTGCATGATGGAGATGGCGTCTCTGCCTCCCCATGGCTTCTCTGCTGCATTATATAGATGTTGCGGCTCCATAGCAGGCAACAGCAACAGCCAAAGTTTGCATCATCCACGTCAGATTTGCGCAGCCGTAGCGTTCGCCAGGACCATGTACTTGAAGACTGGCGTTTGCTCCAAAGCAAGTTTCACTGATCTCAGGTATGTAGACTGATCTTATTTTCCTGTCTGATATATGTGCTGATTTGATCTAGAAAAGTTGAGATCAGACATTGTATTAGGGGTGATGGAATTGAGCTCTAGAAGCACTGCTCGTCCAAATTTTTTTTGGGATCTACTAGGATTTTGTTTTGATGTAAAATCAATACTTTTCCAACATTACCGTAATCAACTCAGGTTTCATGTTTTTTCAACTAGTTAAAAAATCCAGAGCCGGAGCCTCCATCCTGGAAAGTTCAGTCTTCTTAACTTCATATTCCTAAGACATCAAGGTTCAAAGATGTAGATCGGTGGCGTAGACAACAGACATGGAGGAGTCGTGTCGCCTCATGTGTCCTGTTCCTAAGGAAGACACATGGCCAAGTTCTGATGGATGCAACGAAAATCTTAAACTCGAATGTCCACCATGGACTGGATTAATCTATATCTATATCTATATCTATACCTCTCTCTATCTCTACCTTAATAATAATAAAGCAAATTGGGTTTCGGTCGTCCGTCACACACTTTTGCAGAAACCCCCCTGCATTTTTTATGAATTAATCCGCAGTACACACTTAAGACATAACCGAACCGTTATTTTACATTTTTACGGAAACCCCCCTGACGTATTAGATAATTCACCCGCCGATCATATATAAGTCAAACAAATGTTTTTCTAAATTATCCATATCTTTTAAACCGTAACTCCGATTTTAACATCTTATATATTTTAAATTGATTAGAAAATGTGTAGATTCTGAATATGATGTTATTTTGTTTGTTAAATATTTTTAAAATATTATTTTGAAAGATATTTAAGTCAAACAAATATTTTTCTTAATTATCCATATCTATTAAACCGTAACTCCGATTTTAACATGTTATATATGAAATTTGAATAGAAAAATATGTAGAATTTGAATATGATGTTATTTTTACCTATTAAATATTTTAAAATATTATTTTAAAAGCAAACTTGTAACCTATAGGACACGTCCGTTTTTCTTTCATACCGTGACGATCTGGATTGCAAATAAACAACCACTAAAATCATAAAGAGACGAAAGAAAACATCGATAACCACACATGAGCACCTCTGAAAAAACTGGCAGGGGTAAAACAACATTCAAACACACTTTGATTTGTGTGAACACTGAGGCCACCGAGGGTGAGAAGGAGGATATGCGGCAACACAAAAATGATGCCTCGCTAAAATAAAGGGCATGAACATATTATGGTTATTGGGTTAAGAGTGTGTGTTATTTTTTTCTCCCGTTGCGACGCACGGGCTCTTTTGCTAGTATATATCTATATCTATACCTACTAATCTATATCTATACCTACCTACAATAAAGCAAGGTGCGCTTTTTCAATATTTTCATCCGTTCACCGTCAAAAATATTTTTTTTCTATCTGAGGTGGTACTAAATTTTTGTGCATCTACTAAAAAAGACAAAAAGTTGCTCCAGAATTCCGCAACTGGGCCGGGCGCACTCCAGCCCAACAAAGCCAACCCAGTAATTATCGTGCTCATCCGTTAAAAAGACCTTATTTGTCGCCCAAGGCGACAAATAGTTCAAGGAACGCACAGGTCGCCCAAGACTGGGCCGCCCGTTTCAACTAAATTTTTGTGCCTGTGTTTCATTTTCGTTCTCCCTTTTCTAATTTTCCGTGAAATTTAAATTTTCAAAAATCAGCATTATAAAATTTTATTCCTATTTTGAAAAATATTAGAAAACTTTTAAAAAACTGGTTTTGGAATTTCCTCAACATTTAAAAATGTTTCCATTTTAAAAAGATTCCACTTTAGAATTTGTCGAGATTTTTTAATAAAATTAATATTTTATAAAATGTTCCATATTCAAAAAATATTCCTGTTTTAGTTAAAAGTTAACAGAAACAAAATAATGTTTATGCGTCTAAGAAAAAAATTTAAAATTGTTCTGAATGTTCTCCTTTAAAAGAATCAATAATGTGGTGTTTTTATAAAAGGTTCATTGTTTCAACATATTGTTTTTGAATTTTAATAACTATTTCCGTTTCTAATATTGTTTGTGTTTTTCCAAAATTATATGTAATTTTCAAAAAAATAAATGTTCGCATTTTTTAAAACTGTCCGGGCTTTCAAAAATATGTTAACACTAAAGTAATCAAAGAGAATAAACCGTGTGATGAAGGGACATTCATACCTGATTATGCTTATGAAAGAGGATTTAGGCACTGCAATTAGTAATCCATCCGGTTACACCGTCGTAGGAGAGTGGTCGAAGCAACCGTGTCTCATTGGTCGTAACACATCCACCAAATGAGGAGGCATGCACAATCCCGAGATGGAGGCGGGCGTGAAAGAAAAAGGCACGAGTTGGGTGCTGGCCACCACACCTACCAACCCCACCACTATCAAGATTTACCGAAAAAGGCTTCCGCCCCGCTTTATATATAAAGCCACGATCAACAACTGCCGGTACAAACGCACGTCACCACAACACACGCACACACCCAAGGCAGGATACATAGGCACTGAGCACAACAACAACACCCCTAACTACGAAGAGATGAAGCCACATATGACGAACCGTGGACTCCAAGACGGCGCCTTCAGGAAGGATACTACACCGGAGCGCCGCCACCGCCCGACACGAGGGTCAGAGTTTCCCCTGGAGCAACACAATGGGCAATGAGAGCCGCGACGACGCCTTTAAGAAGGGAACGAGTTTCGCCGCCGTCGAACCGTCCGAGGATAGAACAGGTTTTCACCCTGGCCAACACTCACCGCCACCGAATGCCACACCCCGGCAACCACGCCGCCCACACGGCCATGGCTACCGGGCAACACCAAGCCACGGCCTCTGCCCACGAGCACCGTGCTACCACCACCAGGGCCGTCGCCCCGGCATCCAAGACCAAGACCCCACCTCACTCGAGACCCGTCGCTACCCCAACCAAAGAGACAAGCGGAAAGGCCCGGCCTTTCACACCTCTGGGCGGCCCCCAGCGCCGAGACCCAATCGGCCGGCCAAAACTGGCCACCATCGCCGCGTCCTGCAGACCTGGGCGCGAGACGAGCTCGGTCCTGCCGCCGTGCGCGAGACGAGCTCGGTCCTGCTGCCGGGCGCGAGACGAGCTCGGTCCTGCGGCACCGGGCGCGAGACGGGCAATGGACCGCGTCTGGGAGCCGGCCAGCCCTATGATGCAAGTAGTGCCCAAACGACGAGGAGGTGAGGCGAAGGCCGATACGGCCCGACCGCAGACGAGCCGACGCCGGAGAAGCCGACCGCCGCCGCGAGCAAATCCGCCGAGCCACCGTGCAGCCACCGCACCACCAAGAGGTCACCATGCCGGACCTCCCGCGCCGCCGCCCACGGCCAGAACAACAGCCACGCTTCGGCACGCCCCATCGGAGCAATCGCCACGCCGACGGCCGCCCCATCCCGCATCGCCGCCGAGCTCAAGGCGTCGCATCCGCGGCACGCACCTCCGACCACCACCACCAGCGCCACATCCGAGAAAGCCGCCGCCGCTGGTCCACGCCGCCGCAGCCCGCAACCGCGCCGCCAGATCTCGAGCACCGAGCCGCCTCGAGGACGCCCCAGCCAGCCAGCCTCGCGGCCCCAGCCCCGCCAAGACGCCTTTGCACCGCCGCCTCGCAGCCGCCGCAGCCCCGCCCCTCGCCGCCAAGCGACGAAGCGCCACCGCCGTGTCCCACGCCACAAGACGGCGTCCTCGCCCGCGCGCGTCCCCGCCGCAACCCGCAGCAGGAGGAGGAAGATGAGACCCCGCCGCCGCCAACACCGGCCGGGCTTTGCCCGGCGGCGCCTCCGGGCGGCGGCGAGGGAGGGGAGGTCCGGGGGGAGGAGGCTCGAGAAGGGCAGCTAGGGTTCGCCTGGCGCGGGGCGAACGAGTGTCTCCACTATCAAGATTTCACAGGGCCAAACATGTACAGTGAGAACATCGCAACTCCTTGCTCTGTCGCCTTCCATTGAGACATGATGCTGAGTCGCTTAATGCCGCTCCTTCATTGTCTGATCGTCTCTCCACCTAGCCAAATCATCGGCCATCGCCGAGCTGCTAGCTAGCTGCACCACCACACCAGCCAGCTTGGAATCTTGTGCAATTCCTCTGAATTGGACGGTTGCACACTCCTGCACCCAATTTTTTTCTTCTAAAACATAGTACAGAGACAAACGCTCACACACATGCACACATTTGCGCTTGCACCTTATTTTGTACGATAACCTTATCGCTATATTTTGTTCAAGTGGCTTTTTTTATCAAAAATTGCGATTGCTATGGTAACTACATTAGAATTCCTTATTGCCTTTTTATCTCATTAAATTTATAATTGTTGATTCATGTTTCTTTTTAGTAAAGGAAAGTTTATTGTCTAAACAAATGTGTTGCCTTGAAAAGACAACACATTGAGGTGAGACACCCGTTGCGAGTACAAACCCAGCATCTATGTAGCGAAGATGCACACACCCCATAAAGTTCAAAACACACTGAAAAAATGTAACATGGTTTTACAAAAAAAATGACATCACCTAGGGTGTTGGAGAACCCACCGGTAGAATAAATAGTCATCCATGCAAGATAAACACCTCTCTAGCAATTTGCCCCAACTGAACAAAGTTTGATATCCAATACACATGATTCCAAAGGAATATTATAAGCCAAACATAATAAGGGGAAAAACACATAGATTGCCAACAGAGTTGAAATAGACAAGCCGGTGTAACATAAATCCGTGGAATCGCACATGCATTTGATCAATGAAAGAAACCTGAATAATGGAAAGAAGAAGTAATAAATGTCCCACCAATCTTAGCTTGTGTGTATACAAATGTCATCCCCATATATAACTTCATCATTTTCATTTGCATGGCAAGTGACCAAAGAGCACAACCACTCGGGAACCGGAGTCATCAGGAGAAAATTAATGCTTACTAAGTAAATCTAAATGAGCTTCATGGGTGTACTCCCTCCGTTTTTATTTACTCTGCATATTAGAGTTGACTGAAGTCAAACTTCGTAAAGTTTGACCAAGTTTATAGAAAACAATATAGACATTTATCATAATAAATCTATACCATGTAAAAGTACATTCAATAATAAATATAATGTTGTTGATTTCCTATTATATATCTTAATATTTTTGTTTATAAACTTGGTCAAAGTTTGTAAAGCTTGACTTTGACCAAAGCTAATATGCGAACTAAATAAAAACGGAGGGAGTACATATATATCTCTACGGAATACACGAGACATGGCTGTCTGTACTAATAGGCCTACCTTGGATTCTTGGGCTAACTGCTAATGTTCTCTTGTGGGCATCGAATTCTTGGGCTCCAAGCGGTAGTATTAGCACTTTTGTGCTTTTAGAAGGATCCAGTGGCTCACACATGCTCAGCTGCTGGTTCGGACCGATCTTAGGGATCTGCACGGCTTCATTGTTTGTGTTTACTCTACACGCACAAATATATTATCGGGCCGTACAATATAGAATTGAGCGTGGACTTGAATGAACAGTACTGAACTACTGATTAACTCTTATTTTTCTTTTGCGAAAAAGTAGTGATTAACTCGACTCAAGTACTGCCTACATGCTGCAACCATTGCCGTGGGGCCACTTCTACACAAAGCTTTGCACGGATTAGCATCTACAGTAGCTTTAGCTTAACAATCTCATTCTCGGAGTATAAAAACTGGCATACAAAATCAACCTTTAGTGTTCCAGGAGATTGCCAATTCCATCCTTAGTACCTATTTTATTTAGATGCTCGACCTTATATTCTGAGCTAACATCCTCCATATAGGCCAGCTACCACCATGTCTTTTGCTGAAACTTCAATTAACACCTCCATCGCCCTGCCACCACCCGAATGTTGACTATGCCTTCACGCAGGCCCTTCCAACTCCTTCCACTTGCACCCCATCCTCCCGGAATCTCTAAGCCACAGCGCCACAGCCAAGGCCACCACGCAGTGGCTGCCTCCATGACACGCTTTGCACCATCACCACCACTGTGCCTCATGACCGACTGTTGCTACATCCCCACGCGATTTAAGGAAAATGGATGTGCTGAAGTTGATGTCGTGGTGGCCATTGTCAGGAAGAAGGTGGAAAAAGGAAACCTTTACGTAGATGGCCGAAGATACAACATTATTATCGCCAGGGGTGGACCCAGGCACCCTTTTTAGTTCTTTTAGGGGTAACCCTTTTTTAGTATATAGACATGCAGGGTCCAGACATCGAGGGCTATGAACCAGGGCCTAATATACAAAGATGCTGAATTTTGCCCAGGTTCAGCCCACATATTTCTTATTTGCTACAGGCCTCTCAAGTCATGAACACTCAGCATGGCCCATGCAGAGGAGCTCGATCCTTTCTTTTGGTACCACAACGGATATATCGAGCCGACTATTTCTCGCATTAAGCGAGCCCGCAGGAAACTCTCCCTGAAGGTGTAGAGTAGTTGGGCCGACCCATTTTCACACATAGTTAAGCGGAAAAGAAAATAGAAAAATGGGCTACACAGGGATCGATCTCCGGTGTCCTAGGAGAGGGCTAGCTACGCTAACGACTGCGCCCGTGTCTTGCACGTGATAAGTTGTTGGTGCTTTGCGTACTTGAGGTAAACGACGCCGGTTTTTCCATGGTTCTCACATTTTTTTCCTATTATTCTTTTTGTTCTTTGACAGGGTTTTTCCCTTTTGTTTGATTTTATTTTTTCTTCTCCATTTTCCTTTTATTTTCCTTTTATTTTCATTTGTTTCTTCAGTTTTTTCATTTTCTTTTTTCTTTGGTTATTTTATTCTTTTTAAGTTTTCATTTTTTTCTTTGTTTCTTTTGTTTCTCATTCTACAATCTTATATACATGTTCAACATTTTTCAATACTTGTTCAACATTTTTATATACATGATCAACATTTTTCATATACTTGTTCAATATTTGTGAAATACGTGTTTCCATATTTTTAAAACATTTGTTCAATATTTTTCCATAGATGATAACCTTTTTTGCAAAAACTAGTACATCATTTTTCAATACTTGTTCAACATTTTTATACACATGATCAACATTTTGTCAAATACTTGTTGAAATTTTTCAAGTACTAGTTCAACATTTTAAATACTTGTTTAACTTTTTTTAACATCAATGCACTGTTACCCAAGATGAGGAATAGTTATTCTTCATCCCCCTCTATTTTAACATCAATACACCATATTTTTATGTTCAGTAAATTTGTTCTTATTTCATACGTAAAATGAGAACGTAATAAAATTATAATCGCCATAAAAGTATTATATGTTAACTAAATTACAAACATAAAATCCATATAAAATATACATAAAATACAAATTTTGTAGATTTAAGACCTATAACTTTGTTTTATTATGTCAAATTTTACGTAGTAAAATCAATATGAATCTAACTTTTGTATACAAAATGTAATTTATACATGAAACGATCGTAAGATTACCTCAGGTGAAGAATAATGTATTCTGCACCCTGGGTGATGAAACGACCGTATATATATGCATATATATATAGACACACACATACACACACAATATATATATATATATATATATATTAAAGTGTAAACAAAGTAAAAAATAAAAGAAAAAAATAAGAAAATAGAAAATGTAAAAAAAGGAAAAAGAGGCTGTGCCCTCCCTCGCTCATGGCCCAGCCCAGCCCGCTCGCCCCTCCAGGGAGTCCGAAGCTGGACTCGCTGAAGGCGGGTTATAGTCGTGCCATTGATATATATTCCTCATTGCAACACATAAGACCGTGAGGCCAATTATAAGACCTAAAGGAGTCGTCCGAGAGCATTTTTTTGTCCGGTTTTAGAACCTTCCATCCGGTTTTAGGAAGGTTCCATTCGGTTTTTCTTTCTCTTTTGTTATGATAAATGTATCGGTTTCCTAGTAAAGCAAGGTGCGTTTCTTCGATTTTTCATCCGTTCACTGCCGATAATATTCTTCTTTTATTTGAGATGGTACTAAATATTTTTTGCGTCTGTCTGCTGGAAAAAAAATAATGGTTTGTCCAGAATTTCATATCTGGGCCACATGCGCTCTAGCCCAGCGAAACCAGCCCACTTAATTTACTGCCCACGTAGTGGGTAAAACACCATTTGCCCCAAAGTTTCCAGAATTTCATTTTTTCCACAAATTTCCAGAATTTCAATTTTTGTTAAATTTCCAAAAACTTTTCAGAGATTTCAAACAAATAATTTTTGAATTGTTTTGGAATTTTATTTTTCTCGCTCGAAAAGTTGTTCAATATTAAAAAAAAAAATAGTTTTTTTCAAACTTGCTTGAGATATTCAAAAAACAGTTACATTTTAAAAATTGTTCAAAATTCGAAAGATATTATTGTTTTACTGAAATGTTCGCAGATTGAATATAACGTTCGTGTCTAAAAAATCCATACACGTTTTGTGTGGTGCCTAAGAGGATCAGCCCACACGCCTACGTGTGAGCGAAACAACTAGCGCCCACACGCCTCTTTTTTTCCTTGCGGTCCCTCTCACACGCCTACGTGTGGGCAAAATGCATAATGCCCACATGACCTCTCTCAGCCACCAACCTGCACGCCCAGCGTGACAGTCACCACGCGTCCTCGCAGTTGCCATGGTCCGAACCCTCTTCAATGTCCGTTTACCTGCAGTTGCCATGTCGTTGAACTAGAGTTGCCATGTCGGACAACTACAATTGCCATGGTTGCTCAACTGCAGTTGCCATCTCAGGTTAAGTGCCAGATGCCATTTTAGAAAACTGCAGCTGTTGCCATGTATGATCTGGTTTACTATAGTTGCCATGATTTGAAAACTTTAGAGGTTGCCGCCTACTAACACTAAGCAGTTGCCATGATTTGAAAACCTTAGGAGTTGCCACCTACTAACACTAGGCAGTTGCCGTGTAAAGCTACAAAGAGGCATGGCAAACGCCCACACCGTTTCTAAAATTGTTCTGGATGTTGAAAATATGTTCCCGTCTTAAAAAAAATCACCAATTCAAAAATATTAGTGATTTTATAAAAGGCTCATGTTTTCTATTTTTTTTTGTAAACTTAAAAAAATGTTCCTGTTTCATATTGTCTCTCCCGTTGCAACATACGGGCATATATTAAAAAATTGTTCACATTTCCAAGATTATTCGCCATTTCATATTTTTTTAATGTTCAAATAAAAATATTTCTAATCTGATGCTATAGCATTTTTTTTAAATATTCGCGCTGGCCATTAGTTAACGGTTTCTATGCTGGTTGACTATAAATGAAAGAAATTGTGGGCACATGCCAATAGAAGAGAATATGTTGTTTAACTTTAATTAGAGCAAAATTATAAGCACTTGAGCACTGAAATAATCAAAGAGAATAAACCCTCAAAAGAAAGGGACATTCATGCCTGATTATTCTAATGAAACGGGATTTATGCGCTGCAATTAATAATCCACCCGGTCACACCGTCGTAGGATAAAGTGGTCGAAGCAACCCTGTCCCGAACGTCGTCGCGCAGCCACCAAATGAGGAGGCAGGCATAACCCCGAGATGGTGTCGGACTTGGAGGAAAAAAGGCGTTGGGTGCTCGCCACCATGCCGACCAACCCCAGCACTATCAAGATTTCGCCTGTAAAACATGTCCAGCGAGAAGAACATAAACCCTTGCTCTCGCCTACCATTGTGGAGACCCTTTTTCTTTCGATGAAACATCAATTATCTTTCCCTTTGCTTCACGGAAAAAGGAAATCTCTCCGGCTGCAACGCACGGGCATATGTGCTAGTACTAATAAAGCAAGGTGAGTTTTGCCGATTTTTTCATCCGTTCACCATCAAAATTTATTTTTTTATCTGAGGTGGTACTAAACTTTTGTGCATCCATCTGTATTTTTAGCAATCACGAATTTCGTACTCGGCCCGCACATGATGTGGCCCAGTAAAGCCAGCCCACTTATTTGCCTGCCCATGTAGCTTCAAAAAGCCTATTTCTCGCCCTTGGCAGTAGATAGTTTGGGTTCGCATGGGGCGCCTAAGACTGGGCTGGCCTGTTTTGTTTTTCCGTCCAAATTTATTTTTATTTTTACCTAATTTCGTAATTCAAAATTTAAAAAGTTCAGAATCATAATTTTTGTAAAAGTTTCAAAAAATATTTGAATTAGAATAGTGTGTTCGCGTTTAAAAATATATTTGGATCATTAATTCATTTTCTCGTTCGATTTTTTTCAAACTAAGAAATATTCCAAAATAGTGTGTGATTTTAAAAAATTGTATTTAAAAAATTCTAAAATGAAATATATTCTTCTTTTAGTAAAATGTTCACAAATTCAAAATAATGGCTGAATTTAAGAACATATTTTGTTCTGAATGTTGAAAACATGTTCCGTTTTCAAAAGCTGCCCACAAATAAAAAAAATGTTTGAGTTATGATAGAAAGTTTTTGTGTTCAAAAAATGATGCTATTTAAAAAAGCATGCTTTCAAGAAAATGGACGGAATATTTCAAAAATTGTTCATAATTTCAAAAAATGCTCATGTTTCGAAGAATATTCGGCAATTCATATTTAAAAAAAAATCAAAAAGTATTTTATATCCGACGTTGCAATATGTTCTTAAATATTCACGCTGGCCATTGGTTAGTAGTAGGCGTTTGTTGCCATGGCTAGCGACATGTGGTCCGGCCTTTAAGGTCATGTGTTTCAGTGTTCCACACGTCGTTTTTTGGATTATAGCTCGTGCCTTGCGAATACAGGTTATTTCGGTGCCTGCCAGTGGGCTGGTCCAGACGCAAACTGTTGTGCGTCCCACGCGCTATTTGACACAACTAGCGTCATATAGTAGCTCCCACACGGCTGCCCTAAGAAAAGGAAAAAAATATGTGTATAGATTTTTTTTCGTCCATTCCACACGTAGCTCCCCAATTTTTTCGGTTGTCCCCCAGGTGGGCCAAACTGGACCTACCACACATTTCTTTTTCTGTCGGACAGACGAGCAAAAAAAGGGGGGCGCGAGGGGTTTGAACTATGGACCTTCCCTATTGTGCCCACGGATAAAACCAACTCAACTAGCTTGCAATTACGATAGGAACAATCACATCTTGAAATTTTATACTAAATAACACCAGTTTTTATATGTCTATAAGTTGTCTGGAAATAAGGAAGTTATGTGAGAATAAGGAGGTTGTTTCGAGAATTATGAGCAAAACGGGGGAACTTGCCAATAAAAGACAATATGCTGGAGATAACTTGCACGTGCCATGCTGGTTGGCTATAATGGGAAAAAATTGTGGGCACGTGCTAATAAAAGAGAATATGCTGGTTTTGCTCTAATTAATAAAATTTATGGGCACGTGAGTGCAAAAATAGTTGAAGAGAATAAACCCTGAGAATGATGGGACATTCATGCCTGGTTATGCGCTACTTATGCTAATGAAACATAATTTATGCGCTGCAATTAGTAATCCATCCGGTTACGTCGTTGTAGGAGAAAGTGGTCGAAGTAACCGTGCCTCGAAGGTCGCCCGCTGCCCAGCAACCAAATGAAGACGGAACCACAACTCCGAGACAGAGGTCCGCATCTCCTCGCTCTGTCACCCACCGCTGTGGAGATCGTTTTTTATGAACACATCAATTATATTTTTCACCGCTTGTTGCAAAAATAATTATCTCCCCATTGCAACGCACGGGCATATGTGCTAGTTAGCAGAAAAAAAGGAATATCAACTCGGCCTGAGTGGGGTGGTAGTCCACCATGCCAATGAAGCATCCGTTATTCCGGCATGTGCTTATTTTCAGCTGCAGAAGGACATCCATGGTTTGGATGGTTTTGTGCACTTCTAATTTAACCCATCCCCGTTTTGTTCCTGTTTAGATCTTACTTTTTCTTTAAGCTGATTTAGATCTTACCTGATGATGCATGCATGCAATTTTGGATAGCTGAAAAGAAAGAAAAGGTGTGGGCTGAGAACCTCAACCTACAGACATCAGCATGTATGACCATCAAGAAAATTATGTAACTTCCATACCTGGTGAGACCTGCACGGACCAGCATGTGGCGTTCTCAAGCTAATTGAGTTATTCATGCAACCTCATCCAGAACCGAGAAACTATTACCTCTCAATACATGCACAGTTTATTTTCCCCACTATGGTAGCTATTACATATTGCAGTTGTGAGGATGCACCATGGAATAAGTTAACACCATAGTTACTAATCCATTGCACAATAGTAGATGCATATACATTTATGAACATGAACATTGTATATAATTGTTCTATTCCTTCCCTATTATAATCTAACAAGAAGCTTGACAGGTAAAGTGTTTGTATACAAGATCCCAAGCTCACGATCTACTAAGAAATACAGACATCAACAAATTATTTTAACTCAATATTTTATATCTAGAATACATATTTTATAAAAGCTGATGTTTGTTATCCGTTGCTGTCATTTTTTGGATCGACAAAAAAAAGGTAACCAGGACTTCAGCCTTTCTATATACTCACATACATGTGGTCAGGTTCCACTACTGATAAATATTTTCTTCTGCAATGTGTGAGGTGCTGCATTATTTTTCTATTATTTATAGCTAGATTAATGTTACCTTACTCATATTATAATTTCATACCCATTGATTTCAATACTTATTTATGTAGATTTCTTTGAGCTGATTATGCATAATTATATTCGAACAGCGAAGGTTTTTGGTGCCAATGGCTAACTACAAATCGATCCTTCATTTCACTCGAAAGAATTTATCAAATCTATCTTTATGTAGATAACTATTCTTTGAAACAGTATGTCGCCAAGAAACGGAAGCGTTCAAAAAAGGTGCAACGAAGGAAAACTAATTACAAGAATAAAATTCATTTTCCCCACAGATAACAAAGAGATAATACCTCCTGTTGTAAATATGTTGGTTTGCCTATATTTAAGTCCTTTCTGATTTTTAATGCCGGTGTTAATTTACCAAAGATCAACTCCACTGAAATGGAAATTCAAAAAATCAATTGTAACTTTCAAATATACTAAGGTTGTACTTTTCAGAATTGACACAGTTATAAGAATATCTTAGTCGGCTTTGGATTTACAAAACAGTTTTAATATATAACAATAATATGTTAGATATGTATATGAAATATGTTTCAAACTCAGATTTGCTTTCACAACCGATGTGCTTTTTAATATAGCTAGCCCATGGCCTCGAGCTTCTGAAAAAAGGCGTTGTTTGGAGAATCGGAAATGGCCAGAATGTACATATATGGAGAGACAGATGGATCGCACGCGAGCCAACTGGAGGTCTAGTTACACCCCACGGAAGGTGCCGCCTGAAGTGGGTCTCGGAGCTAATGAATATCCATGGTAATTGGGACCTTGACAAAATAAATCAGTATTTTCTCCCGGTTGATAATGTTGAAATCCAGAAAATCAAACCATCTACTCTTCTAGATGATGATTTCGTTGCTTGGGCACCTGAGAAAAATGGTGTTTTTACTGTATGTAGTGCGTACAAATTGGCTAGTGATGAATGCTCCAATTTCAGAGAGACTTCTACTAGTGCTCGACCTGATGGAACAAGAGAAGCATGGAACTTCATATGGCGCAGCGCTGCACCACCAAAGGTTCAGTCCTTTGCGTGGAGATTAGCTACTGATTCACTAGCAAATTGGACTAACAAAGTGAAAAGGAGCTTGGAAGTTGTTGGAACATGGCCTGTGTGTGGGATGGAGGAGGAGGACTCGTTTCATGCTTTTTGCACATGCAATCATGCCGTCATCTTATGGAAGGCTATGGCGAAGGAATGGAAATTTCCTAACCGATCCATCATTGTGCATGTTGGTCAAGAATGGTTCCTTCATCTCCTGTCAAACTTGCATGAAGAAGAGCGAATTAGGATCATGATGCTCTTCTGGCGAATCTGGTATGCGCGTAACGAAATAGTGCATGCAAAACAGCCACCGCCCGTACATGTTTCTGTGCGCTTCCTAGCCAGCTATTTGTCCTCCTTAATATCCCTTCATGTGAAAGGGAAAATAGCAGCTGTAAGTTTTCAGAGACAGGCTCAGGTCACATGCAGAATTGAAGAAGAGGCCTGCTCTTGGTCCGTTCCAGCTGAAGGCAGAGTCAAACTTAACTCAGATGCTTCGGTCCTGGGTTCTACTGCAGGAGCCGGAATGATCCTAAGGGACCAGGAGGGAGGCGTTTTCAGTGCTTGCAGATTTCTATATGCATGTGATGATGTTTTGGAGGCGGAGCTGCTAGCAATAAGGGAAGGAATTTCTTTGGCCCTACAATGGAGTAATTTACCAATAAATGTGGAGTCTGATTGCTTGGAGGCGGTCAATATGATTAAGGGAGGTATCAGCAACAAATCTAAATATGCTTTCATTATTAGAGAGATCATTAGTAGTTTGGGGGAGAGGAATTCTTGCATTACTCATACCCGCCGGAACTGTAATAAAGTTAGTCATGCCTTGGCAAATTCTGGTAGGTTGCAACGCCGAACTATGGTTTGGCTAGGCTCTGGTCCGGAAGATGTTTTGGCACTTGTGGGACGAGATGTAATTTCTGTTTCTTGAGTAATGCAAGAATTTATTTTGCAAAAAAAGTAATATAGCTAGCCCGTGCAAGTGTGGGTTGACAACTAGTATATATAATTACAGGGTGGGGTAAACTCTAATATACATGCAACACAAAATACATACTCAACACAATCTCGTGTCATCGGCAGTCGGACACGGTCACCGGCGCGAGCCGGGCTGCGTTGGTGGCCGGGTTCTCCTCCCGGGGCCCAGGCGGCATTGTCCGCGAGATGGGCTTCGTGGTGACCATGCCGGCGCCCCCGGCTCGCTGGATGTACGAGCAGGTCCAGGCTCCCGCTCTGGCCATGCCGGAGCGGGGAAGGAGCTGCTGCTGACAAGCCCGATCGCCGTCGTGCCTTGCGCCTTCATGTGGTACAACGACTGCCCGGTGAGCTCAACCCCGTTGCCCAGGGAGGCTTGTCATGTGTCTGGCCTCCTCGGCGGTCAGCCGGCAGGCGAACCCCGTCAGGACGGTCTCGTAGGTGTGGATGATTCTTTGGCTAGCTGCGACTGCGAGCATCCTAGAATAGGGCTGAACACCGGTGTGCGTGTGGACGATGTAGACATGGGTCTCTGGCTGTGGCTGGGATGTGTTGATCGACTGAACGAACAGACAGTGGCGTAGCCAGGATTTTTGGGTTGGGTGGTCCAATTCATATAAAATTATATTTACATCATAAATACAACATACCAACATATAGTTATGTGTCAAGATGAGGGGGCCAATGCCCCCCGGCAACTTTAAAGCAACTTTGGAAAAAAATGGGAGAGCTTATATGGGAAAAGTTTAGCCTTTGTTCTTCCCTATCCCCCAACACTTATGGTTTGTCTTTTTCCCTCCACGGGAAGATATCGGGTCTATTTGGTTTGGCGCCCCAAGCAACCAGGCCAAATATTTGGCGTTGACTTCAACACCGGCCTCTGTTTTGGATCTCGTCCAATTTATAGATTAACGTAAGCCCCAATAGCTTTCCCTATTGATTTCTAATCCTATATTTTGGTGAGGGACTGGCAGTCGAATTCTCCGGCAATTATTTGGCGCGCCAATATTGGCATGGCGAGCACAAGAAGGATCCAAACAGACCCATTGTATAGCTCCGCCACTGCATACCGGCATAGAATTTATCAAAAGAACACATCGTTAAGTTTAATCTTGCAATAATTCTACAATAAAAAGATTTAATTTATCAACTGTCAGTTCGAATGAACCCATAACCATAATTAGTTAGTTGGCTCCATTTATCAATTTTGAGTTCTGATTTGTATTCACATCTCAACCTTGAAGGAAAAATCATACTTTGAATTGCAAATGGAAGTCATACTTTAAATTGGAAAGATGTGAAGTCGATGGAGTTCCTTCTTCAGTGGCTTAGTCTGCCCGGTGCACTTGTTACTACCTCCCGCCCTCGCCGGCACACTACATCCTCTAGGATACAAGAAAACTTGTTTAAGGATACGAGGGAATATTTCTTGGCGAAAGCGTACACCTTAAATTTGAGACAATCTCGCAAAGCTTTATTAATTCGTCACAATGTTTACAGGGACGGACGAAAGATCTCCGGGATGTCCTAATCAGATATGGCGGCCATCACCGAGAGAGAGAGAGAGAGAGAGAGAGAGAGAGAGAGAGAGAGAGAGAGAGAGAGAGAGAGAGAGAGAGAGAGAGAGAGAGAGAGAGAGAGAGAGAGAGAACATGCTTCTTCAACATTTGAGCTCCTAAATTCATGAATTACTTTGCAAAAAGTAAAAGAAGTCGACTGGTCTATAATCTCACTAATAATTGCACCA